>CM060677.1:16792578-17311342 GCA_030686995.1 Artemisia argyi
ATGTTGAAGATCAAAATCCATGGTTGGATTAGATGGCTACAAATTGGGCTGATGGATATAGAAGGATGATCTTGCTGAATCAGTGTTAGATGATTAATGTTTAACACAATCTGTTCATTGTTCATATAGAAGACGTAGCATAAATTATAAAACAAAATTCAGATGACATTAATTTTTATTAAAAACCAAACAAAACATAGGTTTCTCATACTGAACAAATAAACCATGCTACAAAATAGTGCATTCTTATTTTTTTTTTCTTTCCTAAGCTACTGGTATTCAGCAAAACTTAAGATGATGTTATGATTCAATAAAGACACCAATTTCAAGCCTTGTGTCTTCAACTGCTTATTCAGGTTCATAGTCGCTCACATCGTCTCTGCAAAAGTTAAAAAAAGACATTCATTTCAATATTTGTAGCAATATCAAATTAGTAGTAAAACTTTGGTTGGGATATTACCGCTTTGTTTTCTTTTTAGTTACAACCTCGGAATCACAATTATCATATTCCAGTGTCTCATTTCCAATGGGGCCTATTGCACTTTCGACCTCGGCATCAGATTTATCATACTCCGGCAACTCACTTCTAAAAGGGCCTATTCCAGTTTCTAAGTCAACAATAGCAATGCTGTAATTAGACAATGACAAAAGGCAAGTTAGAACACCCATACTAATATATAGGATATAATTATGTTAATATTATCTATTATTTAAAAATGTTAGAAATATCGGAGGCTAACCTTTTCTTTGTTTCATCCTCTGAAATTATAGATGGAATGCACAATGCCGAAGCTTTGATCAATCTTTTCCGCTTAGGCTTCACAGATTCAAAATCGTTGAGAATGTTTACACCGACGTCTGTGATGAATTCAAAAACATCAGAAAGGTATTCATCTACTTAAACTCATACATATTATTCAAACTGTGAAAGAAAATTCAGTGTAAATTGAACATTACCAATCAAGTAATTCTCATCCATAGCTTGCAGATCATCAAATGGCAAGAGATCAAAATGATGCCTCACAAAACCATCTGACTTCACCGAAGATATTCTAGCAGTGGTGTCACCATGAAATTGAATGATGTAAGCACTATTTCCAATAATCGGATATTCTTCTGTAGTTGGAATTACAGCAAAATCATTAATGGTATAGATGTTGCCCTCTTTCAACCTATTTACAAAGATGCGTGTTGTCTTGGACATGGCAGTACAATGCATTATATTACCCTGGACCAAAATTCGAATGTAATTGTTAGCTTATACATAGAAGAATCATACATACATGTTTCATTTACTTTCAGGAAAAGTACCTTGGAATCAGATATGAGAAAATCAGTACTTAGATAGTGGCCAATAGCATCATTGATGTCCCATTTTTTGCACACCATGACAACATTGGGACCTGTTACATTAAGATCAAGCTGGTCAAGGAACACTTGGGATTCAGCCTGCGCAACTGCTTTTGACATAGTGTATGCTTTTACTGAGAGGGTGAACTGGGGTAAATGTAAGAGTGTAGGTACACCTTATTTACAGGCTTACGAAGCCTTTGGGTTGTAATCTTTGTAACTGCATAGCTCCATGATTTGTATTCCATTATTAATGAGGAATAAGCGACACAATTATGAAGCAGGTATAACTACATGATGGGTTGTGTACCTGCAATTGATGTGAGTTTTGTAACTTTAACATGGTTCTTATTCATATTCCTTAAACATTCAATTACAGCAAATAAAGATACATTAAGTGAGAATTGCATCAAGCTCAACTCGAATCACTAATTCCACACCTACGTACTTACCATGAAGCATAAAAATTAAATGAACGCACTTACGCATGAAACCTCCGCATTTATAAGGGGACTGAATCTTTTTATCTATACTACCTATAATGGAAAAATAGTCAAAAGTGAAATGTTGAGTTTTCAACAATGATCAAATGAGAGAGAAAATGAAATGTAATTAGTACTCTTATTAAAACACCCCAATACTTAAAAGTACAATTATTTATTCACGTTATGCAACCAAATTAAAGCATATCTACTAATTAAATACAACCAATTCAAACACAAATCGGGTTGACCCAGGACGCTTCAAACCCGGCGGGTTGACTTGGTTTAATTTGACCCATTTTCGACCCAACCTAGCAAGTTGACCCGGTTTAAATCAACCCATTTTTCGACCGGAACGGTTTAACTGGTTGAACCACCCGGGTCGAACCGGGTTTCAAAACATTCCATTACTTTAAAGTACAATAATTTATTCACATTGTACAACCAATTAAAAACATATCTACCAAATTAAATACAACCAATTAAAACACAAACCGGGTTGACCTGGGACGCTTCAAACCGTTTTTCGACCGAAACGGTTCAACCAGTTAAACCACCCGGGTCGAACCAGGTTTCAAAACATTATGTTTAATTCCCAAATCTTCAAACTTTTATTATTTTTCGCTTATAACTTATAAAGTTTTCTTTTATCAATAAACTATCTGTCGCTGTAAAATCCCGTTGCTATGCACGGGTACTCGTCTAGTAGATATAGATAGATAAATTTTAAAAGTTCTTCTTAGTGCCCAACATCTAGTTTTTTTTAACATTAAAGTTTGTTTTTTTCGTTTTTTTAAACAACAAACACAACTCAGTCGATGGTAAGACCGTGCCCTCATTTTCTCTCTTCGAAGATGAGTTTGGTAGGATGACCCTGTAGAGGCTCGACACGTCTTGAGTGCCAAGACTCGTCTTCTTGCCTCTATTACGGTTGGTCTAATATGAAGTGAGGTATGAGTAACCAAACCTAGCACATAATAATTTTTTTGGTTCACATGCTAAACTCACATTATTTGTTACGAGTAGTTTTACTTTTACACACGCTTTTTACCGTACAAGTGGGAGCACAAAAAGTTAAAAACTTAAAATGACACACACATGTCAGGAACCAAAACACGTGCACACATAAAAATATCTCCAACCACACCAAAAAAATATCTTCTCTAACCACAGTAACCATCTAACACAACCACAGTAAAAAAGAAAATGACCTAATCAACAGGAGCACACTACGCATTCGGAACCTTAACAAACCCTACCTTCATTTCTATATAAACACCCCTTCATCACGCATTCTCTTCACACCATCTTCTCTCTATCTAACAAATTTTATATTATAAAAAGAAAATGGCAGCAGCTGATGTTGAGTATAGGTGTTTCGTTGGAGGTCTAGCATGGGCAACATCTGACAGGTCACTTGAAGAAGCTTTCTCTCAATATGGAGAGATTATTGATTCTAAGGTTTTTGTGTCATCTTTGGATCGTTGATGCATCATTCTCTTGTTACTATTGTTACTGTTACTTTTTTACTCATTATCTAACACGGTATGTTCATCCTTTTTAAGGTGACTATCGATTATTTTTTATTTGTTTTTTATATATGTGAGGATCTCATTACAAAATGTGTTAATCTAAATATTGTTTTTTTGTTGTTGTTGTTGTAGATTATCAATGACCGTGAGACAGGAAGATCACGAGGCTTCGGGTTCGTGACATTCAAGGAAGAGTCATCACTACGTGACGCCATCGAAGGAATGAATGGCCAAAGCCTTGACGGACGCAACATTACTGTTAACGAGGCTCAGTCAAGGAGCGGTGGCGGTGGTGGTGGTGGAGGTCGTCGTGAAGGCGGTGGTGGTGGATACGGCGGTGGCGGTGGTGGTTATGGTGGTGGTGGTCGCCGTGAAGGTGGTGGCGGATATGGTGGTGGTCGTCGTGAAGGTGGCGGTGGTGGTTACGGTGGTGGTGGTGGTGGAAACTGGAGGGATTAGATTAATACCCGCTCCGTCCCAAAATTATTATTAGGACATTTGGTTAATGTGGTTTAGAGCTATGGTTGTTATTTGTCAGTTGTCGTGTTCTTTGTTTTTGATCGGTATGGTGTTATGGATTGATGTGGTTCCAGTATAATTTGATCGATCTTTGCAATGTATTTGTTGTCACAAATAATCTTGTGAAGTTTTATATTGAGTAGAATTCTGTATCTAGCGTCTTAGTGTTTGATACTAAGAGCATTGGGTACGGTTGAGCCGCGGAGCTCGTGCCGTGGGAACTTTTTGCTGTCATGTCAACAAAAAGCTTCATGGCATCAGAAATCTCACAGCATCACATTTCATCACATTTCAGGGGTATCTGATGACATTAAAATTTCTTTTGCCGTCGGTCAATTTTTTTTTTTTACAAAAATTAAAATATACACGTTACACTAAAAAAAACACACTACATTAAAAAAAAAAAAAAAAAAAAAAAAAAAAAAAAAAAACATATATAATTTTTTTTGTTTCTTCTTCCTCCCAATAATGGCTCAAATAATAGCCCATATATATATATATTTTTTTGCTTCTTCCTCCCACGTGTAATTACCTGCTATATCAAAAGTGAAACAATGGCCCAAATAATAGCACTAGATCACTTCTTCAGCTTTCAGTGATTCATAAGTGAAACAAAAGCCAAGTTCTTCAAGGGAAAAAGAATTAAAAAAAAAAAAAAAAAAAATCCATGGCGCTGCGCCATTGTGACGGCGCCAGCCTCCACGGCGCAAGCACCGGTACCGTGAGCCGTCGACTATTTTGGGCTGGTGGCCATGGCGCCAGCCATGACACCACCGTACCCTAAGCTCTAATGGTGATCAAACAATCTATGCTCACCATCCGCCCACTCATTGCCGGGTATCGAATCTATTGAGAAGTGATTATTTTTTGGAAAAGTCGCCTAAACGTATACACTTTGAGATTATTTTTTGGGTTAGAAAAGGTATACACTTTGAGCGGCCGCGGCGTTTGGATAATTACTTCTAGTTAAAATCAAGACACATGTCACATGTAGTATTGTTTTGACTTATTATAAATGACATTTTTTTTTTTTTTTTTTTTTTTTTTTTGAATTGAACTACTCACTTTACCTTGAGCTATTTTAGAATTGGACTACCCACTTCACCTTCTCCGCCCAACACCCCTGAACTTCAAACTCAGAATCCGACAACCACCACCACCAACCTTCGGCCACCACCAACACCAACCTTCGGCCATCATCACCAACCTATGACCACCGCTAAAACGCCACCCCCATATCAACCCCCCACCCCCCGGCGATAACTTGTCCATTTTTGGAGTTACCTCTATATAAATTCTATAAGCAAAAAAAACAACTATTAGAAAAGGAATAATGTCATAACGTAAAAGTATCATAATCTCTAAGACCGGTTGTAATGGGTGTAGGGAGGAAGGGTGAGGCCTCAACTCACGCGTCAACACTATAACCCCATCACCGCTTCATCTCACACGCGCCATCACAGTCACCACTTCACATTTGAAAAAAAAAATAAAAATAAATAAATCACCACTTCACATTTGAAAAAAAACAAAATGGTGACCGGCCATCTTTGGTGAGTTTGAGAATATATATATGAGGTATATTTGTATAAAGTGGGGTATTTTAATAAAATATGAGAGAAATGTGACAACTACATGTTAAAGATGAGAAAAAGCGAGAGAAGAGAGAAAAGATAACGTTGATGTGGAAGATTAGGTGGTAGTCACCATTATTTTCAACCAAATACATATAAAGCAACAATGTTCCCACTTAAAACTTTAACAAAAATGAATGACAACATTTGACAATTTTTTTAAGTGTGGTTTCTAAAAAAATTAGATTGTTTTTGTATTTAATCTTAACATTAATAATTTATAAAATTTCATATTATATATATAAGATAGCATATTACAACTTATTTGTATTTTAGTGTTGTTTCATAGTTGATTGTTCATAGCTGATGAAAATGATAACCACAATATCATAACTACTGTTTGCCTTTATAAAATCTCGTTCATATACATTGGTACTCATCTAGTATCATAGTAGTAGTGTTTGCATCAAGGTTTTAAAGATCAGGATCCTACTCAGGATCGTTTTCGTTGTTGCAAGATCAAAATCATAAGATCGGATCTGGATCCGAAAATCCTATGATAATGTCATTTTTAATAGTCTTTGTAAAATTATTCAAATTTACAAATTATTATATATCATAAACACGCAATTATATTCATGGAAATATTGTCTTAGAAATGTTTTAAAATATTCACATGTTTTTTTTTTTAATTCTATTAAAACATAATCCATAACTTTATAGTTTTTTTGGTTTGCGGTTCGAGAAAAGTAAGATCGAATCCAAGGGCAGATGCATATTGTTATTATGGATGGCTAGCCTAAAAAGATGAGATTTTTTTTCCTCAAAAGTGTCCTCTACCCAAAACTCAAATTGCCCCTAGGCTACTAAAGCCCAACATTCAACACTCTAAAATCTTATAAATCCTTTATCTCTAAGTAACAATACTCAATTTTTTATTACGATCATAGTTTTTTCTTCTGTATTTTGTTGCCATTGTCAATTTTTTTTTTTTTTTTTTTTTTTTTTTTTTTTTTTTTTTTTTGCCCCTCACAAGTCACAACCTATTTTCTTGGTTCTGCCAATGATAGGATCAGATTAGATTTTAAGATCTTATAGTAAAGATCGGGATCCTATAAGATCGTAAGCTTTCTTATATCCTACGTAGAATCCGAATCGTTTTTTGCTTTGTAACATCGTAAAATCGTAAGATTATAAGATTTGAATCGGGATCTTAACAACTATGATTTGCATTATTTTCAACCTTCCTCTTTTATATATGGCCATCATGCTTAAAGATAAGAGTGTTGATTGGCACACTCTGATTTTTGATCGGAACACTCTAATATACAATCTTTATAAGCAGGATATGATAAATGTACAACTGGTCAAAGAACAGTTTGGAGTGTGCAAATCAAAATGAAGAGTGTGCAAATCATTAGCCTAAAGATAATGGTTCTCTTTCATTTCAATAAAATAATACTAATACTAATACTAATAATAATGTCGTTGGAAATCATCTAAGGTTGATTTTGGATCAGTCCAAAAACAACCATTTCTCGAGTCTTTTTATATATATATATATATATATATTGTCACAACTCGTAATTTCTGGTCATTTTCAAAATCTTGACAATTTACTATTCACAAGTTACTATTCATCAATCACTATTCATCGTTTTTTAGGGCAATTTGACATTCCGAGAAACATTCAGAAATTTTACTATTCACTTGACACTATTCATTCCGGAAGAAAACCACTACTCACGTGCATTACTCATGTCATCGTAAATTTAGTTTACGAGTATTTAGATTCGCGTAACCGTTTTGGTTCAGGAGCGAATTCATGCTTTATCATTGGGACATCTCATACGGACTATAAATAGTCTGCATATCATCATTATGACACTTGTATACTATTCCACTCGTAGGAAATTTAAATTAGTACTTTTGGTATAATTAACGAATTACGTATGTTTATTTTAAATAAACACTAATACGCGACCTATAGATGAGAATAACATATCCGACACTCCCTACATTAATCTCGATATATTTTTATACATTACAACGTCATAAGTATTATGAAATTCAATTACCCGGTATTTTGAGAATTTAATTAATTAATATCGTACGTCTAATTTAATTACGACGGTTTTCATAGAAACTAAACAATAATCACCCAAACTCTCCGTACTTGCACCCGACATATTTTGGCAATTTTTACGACTTTATTATGTCCCGAATAACCTCAATAAAATTTATTTCTAGCAAACCCGGTACCCGATTACACCTAAAACTAACCAAATACTACACAATATTTCCACTAACCTCCTAAATAAATCTCCAACATACCTCCTCTTTTTCCTCCTTTCATAACCGCCCCCCCCCCCCCCCCCCCCCCCGTCCTAGCCTTCTAACATGTGCTAATCACCAACTCACATTAATAACTTACCAAACTATTGTCTCCTAACTAGATATTATCCCATTTTCATTCTCACCATATTTCTCTAAGTGCTAGTAAGCTTTTCTTTCTCTTTTCTCTCTTGGTGTGCTCGACCTAAGCAAGAAGAAGAAGCAAAACCAACAATTTTTCCAAGATCAAGATATAAACTTGTTCACTTAGTCATCCTTGTTGGAGTTTTGAAATAGAAACTCAAGGATTAGTAGGTTTTTCATCATCTAAACTTCCTAAATCTTCAAGTAAGTTATCAAGACCTATTTTTATAAATTATTCAAGTTGTTTCATTGATCATTCAAGTTTATTCAATATATATATGCATATGTTGATTTATACCACTCTATATATACTTTTTATAACTTACAAGCCTTAGATACATTATATAGGTGAATCCTTGGTGGATTGTTGTGATGGATGATATTTAGGAACCCATGACACCCTAAGAAGGTGTATGGTAGGATTAGACTAGATTTGTGGTGATTGAAAGTGGTTTGGTTGGTTTTTGAACAAGTTAGTAACTAGGAAAACCAAGTTTTGACACTTATAGAAAGTTGTTGTCCATTTTTGCAAAACGTGGAAAGATCAGGGAATTCTGGGTAATTTTGGACCTAAGATTCAGAAAATACTTTCCGATACGGAACTATGGCCGAAAACGGGGATAAAAACGAGTTAATAACGAAGGAGATACGCTAAAAACGAGTTTAACGACGAAAACTATATTTTTCTGGAAATGCTTGCTGATGAACAGTACTCACGGGCAAATTCGAGGCGTAAAACTAAATCTAACCATCCCAACTTATCAAAAATATGTTAGTATTTTGTCCCACGATTCCGGGGATATAAAGAACGAGGAAAATGAACTTAAAACGACCAAGTTATACGCGTTTTAACATCGTCAAAACTATATATATATATATATATATATATATATATTTATATATATATATATATATATATATATATATATATATATATATATATATATAAAGTCACTACTAGAAAATAATAACTTACGCACTAAATGGTATATTTTTCTAGAAATATTACTAAGGACTATATTCTTAACAAATGAAATACGTATGACCCAAAGGAATATTTATACGACTTAACGACGTTATTTTAAGGTTTTCGATACGAGGAATAGAACGCTAACATTTTTATACGATATATTACGACAAGTTTTTATAACTCCATTTGGACTTATTTTTCCTAAGTATGGAAACTATTTTACTATGACAATAACTAGTGTTTCCAAGTTACGAGTGGTATAGGCATCATGTGCACGTGCATTCATTTCATTATGTCATGATCTAAGGTAGATCGTTATTACTCATATTAGGTTGCGGTTAGAGATCGTGCCTCATTTCAGTGTATCCATTCTTGTCATCGTAGCTATCGCTCCAGGTGAGTCATAGCCCCTACTATTTTAATTGTTTTGTAAACTCTTTGGGGGAGAATACATGCTCGTTTTACGTAAAACGCATTACTTGTTTTACCTGGTTGATTTCTTAAATATTCCCAGCTTTATCTAAATATATATTTGATCACCTGCACTTCATTAGTATGCTTGACTACCGGTATTTCTTTGGTATATTTAACCACCTGCATTCATTGGCATGTTTGATTTTCTTGTATTTCATGGGATTGATTATCCTTGTTTACATGACCACATTGTCAGTATTGTTTATTTGGCGACATTGTCAGTATTGTTTATCTGGCGACATTGTCAGTATTATTTATCTGGCGACATTGTCAGTATTGTTTATCTGGCGACATTGTCAGTATTATTTATCTGGCGACATTGTCAGCATTATTTATTCTGACGACATTGTCAGCATTGTTTATATAACCTCATTGACTGAATTATTCATATAGCCATTTTTGCTATGTTTATCTGGGAATTTGGATACCATTATTACTTTTGTTCACGTAGACTTTAATACTATTTGGCAGTGGGTCGTAAACACACAGGTTACAAGTCTCTTATGGCGGGACTTGTAACTGAGTGGATTTACGATGCCTTTGCTGGGCAATCTTTTCTCTATAGGCATTATTTGTTAAACAAACTCTATGAACTCACCAACCTCGTGTTGACACTTTAGCATGTATTTTCAGGTATTAAGCAATGGCACGCTACAG
This sequence comes from Artemisia argyi, assembly GCA_030686995.1. NCBI lineage: Eukaryota > Viridiplantae > Streptophyta > Magnoliopsida > Asterales > Asteraceae > Artemisia > Artemisia argyi. Next base: position 16,802,615 of record CM060677.1, read on the forward strand.
GAGGTTTTGGCAGGGCATGGCATGGTCATAGAAGACTCTGATTTTTCATTTGGGGACCGTTTTAAACTATTTTAAGGGCTTACTTCCGCACTACTTTTAACGATGTAAATTCAATATTTTTGGTTAAACGATTTTATTCAAAATAATTAAAGTGAAAACCATTTTTGTACTTGTGTTGTGTTACCGATTGAGTTACACCCCAGCTACACGTATGCTTCCGCTGGACCCGATTTTGGGGGTGTGACATATATATATATATATATATATATATATATATATATATATATATATATATATATATATATATATATATATATATATATATATATATATATATATATAGAGAGAGAGAGAGAGAGAGAGAGAGAGAGAGAGAGACTTTTTATTCTTTTTATTTTAAGACCCTTTTTATTTTAACCCAAATATATATAGGGTAGGGTTATAATAAAAAGTCTCTTAAAATAAAAAGTCTAGGAAGGCGAATTTTGGTGCATCACAGTTACAAAGTTACTGCATCACATTTTTAAGTCACTGCATCACAGTTATAAAATTTAGTGCATCACAGTTACCGCATCACATCTATAAAAAGTTACGACATCACAGTTAGTGCATTGCAGTTATTAAGTTACTGCATCACATTCAAATTCACTGCATCATAGTTATAAATTTAGTGCATTAGAGACTTTTTATTCTTTTTATTTTAAGACCCTTTTTATTTTAACCCATATATATATATATATATATATATATATATATATATATATATATATATATATATATATATATATATATATATATATATATATATATATATATATATATATATGGGGGGCTTTAATTTCAAAACCCTGTTAAGTGCGATAACTGCGAGAACTCCTCCAGACCAATGAGATTTTTTTAAATATTAAATATTATTATTTAATTTAAAGGGTATTATAGTAAAAAAAAATTTAGATTTTTTATTAAATTTCGTTTTTTATTATTTCAAAATTTTTGAGATTTTATTTTATTTTATTTTATTTATTTTAAATTTTGCACGCATGTTTATAGGAAGTCAAGGTGCATAAGTGTTTCTTTTAAAAAATGTAAATTTACACGTGCTTTTATTGTACAATAGCCTAAACTTCGAATGAGTTTTACGTAAAAAATGTAATTGCACATATGTTTCTACCGTATATTCTATAAACTTCGTAAATAAAAACTACAAACATAAATTATAGTCGTAACCTTTAGATTTATCACAAACCAAGAATATAATATAATACACAATTTTTTTATATCAAATGAAATACAAATCAAATGTACCATTTTGAATATACATATGCACGCCTTCTAAGAACATGTGTGCACAAAACATATGTATTTGAAGTTTCTCATCAGATTCTTTCGAACATGTGTGCACGTCTTCCAAGAACATACATGCACACCTTCCACGAACATATATGTGCTTTCATTTTCCCATCAAATTTGTCAAAATATATGTACACGCCTTCAAAGATCATACATGCATGCCTTTGGAGAACATATGTGTACTTCCAGTTTTTCATCAAATTCGTTAAAACATATGTACACGCCTTTAAAGAACATATTGTCACGCCTAGAAAAAATAATAGTCAATGTTAAATACTTTGAAAATAAAAGTCACTGTTAAATACTTTTGAAATAAAAGTCAATATAATATAACACACATGCACAAGATTAAACTAGCAAACACAAATAAATAGGAGACCAATTTATAAAACACATATGCACTATTTCACTAATTTAAAATTAAGTTGAAACACATATGTATTTTAAGTTTCTCATCAGATTCTTTTGAACATGTGTGCACATCTTCCAAAAACATACATGCACGCCTTCCACGAACATATATGTACTTTCAGTTTCTCATCAGATTCGCCAAAATATATGTGCACGCCTTCAAACACCATACATGCATGCCTTCCAAGAACAAATATGTACTTCCAGTTTCTCATTAAATTCGTTAAAACATATGTACACACCTTCAAAGAATATATTGTCACGCGTAGATGAAATAATAGTCGATCTATGGAAGGTTAGTTGGTAAGTAAGGTGTCGATCACTAAGAGTGAAAGTTAACACTTAAATCTATCAGTATTTTAATTATCTAAGTTAGTCTAATTAAACCTAATTCTAACGCAGTAAAAGAGTTTCAGCATGAGAGATAACACACACAAGCAGAAACACAGATTATAAAGAAGAGGTCAAGCCGATAGTAAAGAGAACGTATTAACCAAGTTAATCAAATAAGATGCTAGATTTGTCTACTTGTTATAATGATGATACTTCGTTGGTGGTTTTCTTATGTAAGCTAGGCGGTACTTCTTCCTAAACCCTAGGTTCTAAACAAATTAATCCTGTCACAATTAACCGAAACCCACATAAAGTTTAACTTGTTTATTATCTTTTATCCGTTATACGATATCACTAACAAGGTAAACAACGCGTGCTTTATTACGAATTCATGCCTTAACCTTATACCCAGTAGCCTAATTGTCATAGAACTATTGATATAGTCATAAAGCCAAGTAATATGTGACTCTCCTGAAATAATGATCATCATCCACTTTATGCTATTGCAAATTCAGGACTATCAATAAATCAAGAATTAGTTGAATGAGAGATCTAACATATGCACAAACGTGTATGAAGTGATAAACATAATCAACATGCAATGAATGAGTAACAATCAAATGAACAAATCAAAACTTGGCTAATACCTAAAGGTATTAGCCAAAATCTCAGTAATCATACACAGTATCATAGTCAGAATGATTAAAGTATAAACCATAAAAGAAAAATACGCTAACCGAACGATTATAGCACAATATAATTATTACAAGAGTTCTATGCAATTATAGCACTAACAGGACCTTCTTGGTCTTCTTTAGTCTTCTGGTTTCGTACTTGGTGGTTAAAAGCTTTCTGAAAACCGGACTTTAGGTTTTCTATTTATAGTTTTCGAATACGGTCAATACGACGTATTGGATAACCCAATATGGCATATCCAGGTAACTTCGTGTGGGGTACAAGATTAATATATTCCAGAATATTCGTACACCGCCTTCCTGATACGGCGTATCATAAAAATGAATACGGCGTATCAGGTCTTCTTTATCTTGGATATTTAGTGAAGTCTTTGTGATGGATACGGCGTATCTTCAGAATGTAATAAGGTGTATGTGGACTGAGACAAGCTCGTTCTTCTTGTTGACCAAAGTTTCAAATACGGCGTACCCAATATTTGGATACGACGTATTCTTTAAAGTCATGTAATGGTCTTGATAATCATCCAAGTCTTGGTATACAACGTATCTACCTAGAATGATACTGCGTATCTTGTCTGTTTAGTGGACTTTCTCGAACTTGATCCATTTTGCTTCAAAACACGTTTATTATTGCTAACTTTCACTGATTGCTTGATAATAACTAAGATTGAAATATTTAAGCAATTAAGTATTAAATCTTATATAAACTGATACTCCCCCGTCCCATATTAAATGTCCATGTTTGACTTTTCAAGTTTTTCTTTATCAACTTTGACCTTAAATATTTTACTTGTGTTATATAGTATTTGATAAAAATTATACACAATGAAAATACATTTAAAACTTAATCCATTCATATGTTTTGTATCAATATATTATATTTCACTAACAAAAATATTTAAGGTCAAAGTTGAGAAAGAAAGACCTTAAAAAGTTAAACATGACATTTAATATGGGACATAGGGAGTATAAACAAGCAATATACATATGATAAATGATGCTATAAATATGACCTTATTTGATGTCATAAAAGGTCGGTCAAGAAAAAGGGCTATAACTATTGGGCCGAACTAAAAAGGATATACTTTTTAGCCCGGATTTGGGTCATCGAAGCCGCCGTCGTTTAAAACGCGGCATAATATATTAATCCTTCTGTCTCAAAATTATTGTCAGAAGACAAAAAATACAAAATTTAATAAAAGTTGAGTCATTATAATTGTTAACCACACAAATAGAATATTCTCTCACAAAATTCGTTTTTTGTTACTAAAATAGAATGTGAACAATTATTTTTGGACATCCAAAAAGAAAATATGGACTATAAGGGAGTTATATACTACGATATCCGTCTCATAATAATTGTCCAGTTTAATTTTTTACGGTCTAATTTGTTCAACTTTGACCTTACATATTTTTATGTGTGTTATATAATACTTGATGTAAATATATGAATGAATCAAATTTTAAATGTATTTGTCTTGATAAAATTTTTGTCAAATATTATATACGAAATAATATAAATAAAATTATTTAAAGTCAAAAACACAAAATTAAATAAAAAAATAAAATAAAGTTAAACTCAACAATTATTATAGGATGGAGAATGTTATAGACGCTCTTTAAGATGTTGACATTGTGTTCTCATAAAAAGAATCCCATGCAGTCTTGTAGTTGACTCAAGCATGAAAATATCTCCACATGAAACTAAACCATGGTTAGATTTACATATGACTTTATGACATCAACTAACCATAGTCACCCCTAGCTAGTTCACTTATATAATCACATGGCGTGATCTCCTAGGGTGTCGTCCTCCTTTCCTTTTCTATCTTATCTCAAATAATGGCGTCTGCTGACGTGGAGTACCGGTGTTTTGTCGGTGGTCTTGCATGGGCCACCACTGATCAAGCTCTTGAGGAAGCTTTTTCTAAATATGGCGAGGTTTTGGAATCCAAGGTTTGGTTTTATTAATACTTGTGTTACTTACTTTTATTTCCTTACATGGTATGTTTCGTGTTGTTTATGCATGGGACTAAATATATAGATGCAGTTAAGATTTTGCCTAGTTTGAGTATGTATGTGAGTTCAAATCTCTTGAATCTTTGTGACTAAAGTTGGTTAGATAAAAATACTACTGTAATATATTGATTATAGAGTTTAGGGGGTGTGTTGATTTGTTTATTTTTATGGGTTTATTAGCTTATTGAGATTTGAAAAAGCAGATTTCTTGATTTAGGCTTATTTAAGTTTATTTATGAGATTACTGATTTTGGCTTATGTTTCATATCCTCCTCGTTTTTGATTTTTCATGCTTGTTATGAAATTTATTAGTTTATATAACCCTATTATATCACAAACACCCTAAGTGTTCTTTGTTTAAGCTTAATTTTGTGGCTTACAGGCTTATTGAACTTTTGAAAAACTAAAAGCTAAAGTTTTTGAACTTATGAGCAAAAACTCAAGTTGATAAGCTCATAAGCACCAAAATTTGAGCTTATTAGGCTTATTGAAACATTATAAGCCAGAAAAATAAGCTCAACCAGACACCCCTAACTTGAATCTAATAGTGAGTTTATCGACTTCCCGAAATCTCATGATATGGTCCTAGAATAAGCTAATCAAAACACTTTAAGCTCATCAAATTTAATCCAAATGTCTTTGTATTCTTTGTGCTTTTCCGGAAATTATGTTTTTGGATCGAATATTTGGATTAAATTTGTTCTTATGAATGTGTGGACAGATTATTAATGATAGAGAGACTGGTAGATCCAGAGGATTTGGATTTGTGACATTTAAGGAAGAACAAGCGATGAGAGACGCTATTGAAGCAATGAACGGTCAGAGTCTCGACGGGCGAAATATCACTGTCAATGAGGCGCAGTCACGTGGAAGTGGTGGCGGTGGTGGAAGACGTGATGGTGGTGGTGGTGGTGGCTATGGAGGTGGTGGTGGTTATGGGAGGCGTGATGGTGGTGGTGGCGGTTATGGAGGCGGTGGTGGTGGCTACGGAGGTGGCAGTGGTGGTTATGGTGGTGGTCGTGACCGTGGATATGGAGGGGGCGGTGGCGGTTACTCAAGGGGAGGTGGTGATTCAGACGGTAATTGGAGAAATTAAGAAAGTTGCGGTTTGGTGTTTGTATGATTAGTTAAAAGGTTATGGCGTCATGTTCTGGTTTGCGTTACTTGTGGTACTGGTTCTAGTCTTGTTTTTGACCGAATGGTTATGTTTCGTTACTGTATGAGAAAATTTGTTTTCGAATATGAAATCGATCTCTTTTCATTTCTTTCCTTATTGTTGGTAATCTAATGGATTAAGCGAGCAAAGTAAAAACAGGCGTATAGCTATGAATCGTGTGTGCAGTGTGTTATCCAGATTGTTAATTAGCATTCAGTCATTCACAATGAACCTTGAGCAGCCGTAGTAGATATAGATTGATCATATTAGAGTTATGGGTATAGATACATGGTGCACTCTGCCCTGGCTCAGGAATGTATCGTCTGTTTGGGTAGTTAAGCCCAGCTTGTCCAACGATAGAGCTTGCGGTTGGAGGAAGCAAACTTAAATTCAAGTAAAATACTAATGAATCATAGGATCGCTATTGTTACAAGCTGAATGCAAAAATGATGCATGATAGTATAAAATGTGGACACGGCTTTTAGCAAATGAGTAAACGGTTAACTTGTTGAAGATGAAATAGCCTACATTCAATACTTCAGAGGTTAACCATCTAAATTTTGGCTGGTTACGCACTTACACTAGAGCTTGAATGAGAGAGATGCTGGTGACCACACCCGGCCCTCCTTCTTGCACTAAACATTAGAATCAAAATGTTTGCTTCTTTACTATGTTTGGTTCAACGTGTGATTCTAGACTTGTGAATTGTGTTGATTAGATGCGAGGGCGTAAACCCCTTGATCCACCTCAAGCGATATAGCAAATAGTATTTGGACTTTGTGAAATTGATATAGATCAGTATGATCATAAGAGAATTTTGTGATTAGGCCGTCAATGTGCAACACAAACGAGGGTATTAACACAAACTACCTAAGAAACCTTCACGTATGCTACTAACAGGAAAATCAAACACATGCCTTTCGCTCCTCAAATATCTGTGACAGGTTCCTGTTCTTCAATAGGACTATGAAGTGTGTGAATTGGCCCAATCCCACTAATCAGTACTAAAAATACCATGTTTGACCCGTTACCCAACAACACAGACTTGCCCAATCTATGACGCTATCCCTAACCACAACTATGTGCTACGTGTTACTTAATTGCAGACAATTACAAGATTTGCCGATGCTACTTCTTTAACCGAAAATGCAGTTCCCAAAGCAAATTCTTGTATTAGTAAGATCTACTACTCATTTTACATTCATTTTAAGACCTCCAGATACTCGCTGCAACTGCAAGAGGTCTAGCTATCTGATTTGATATCTGTACCATGCAACATACACTAAAAAATCGTTTATAAGTTCAGATATCTAGGTTTATGCTTACATAAACTAGTATAATACGAGCTTTGTCAATAATAATAACAACAATAGAAATGTATAGTGTAGCATCATTTTTATTGATGTGTCAATGTCATGAATGTATGCCGTAGAGGATAAATCTTACAGAACTGGAAAGGTTAAATCCAACACAACTATTGTTCCTCTGTTAACAAAGTGCAGTAAAGGAGGAAAAGCATTTGATTCCACATTGAATATTTCACATGAAATATTTCGGATTGTACATAGAATCTCTCAAATTTTTGCTAGCAAACTGCGTACATATGGATGTGCTAAGATGACAGTTTTTTAATTCCAACCAATGCTACACAAAATTTTGTTGAAGCCGGATATACAACCTAAATATGTTCATGTATAAATTTAACCTAAATTAAAGTCTCTAATTTCTAGGTGGAGTAACCTCATGTGCGTTATCAACTTGATGGAAATTCTTAAGTCTTAACAGAAGTCTGATATTAAAAAAAATAATAATAAAAAAAAATAAAATAAAAATAAAAATAAAAAAATAAAAATTCAGACTTGCAGTACAAAAGGCGTGTGGCTTCTAAGTTCCAACGTTGCAAAATTGGGACTAGAATAATTGTAAAGATCATTTACGAAAATGCCGACTTGACATGTTTCGCTATATTAGGGGTGTAATATTCGGTTTTCTTTTAATGACAATTCAATGGTAGATTTGATTCTTCACTGGACCAGTTCCAATAAAGTCGTGGATTCTTAAAACTATTTGCTTATCTAAAACTAGTAGATATTCCCACTTGCCCATATAGGTAAATAAGGCTGAGCAAAACCGCCCGCATCCTGATTCCCGGCCCGATCCCGACAAACCCGCTGGCCCGATTACGATCCCGACTAGTAAACGGGTCGGGAGTCGGTTTGCATTTCCGGAGAACTCGGGACTCGGGTCGGGACGAGGCAAAAACCGAGAAAAAACAAGCCAATCCCGACCGATACCGACTAACCGATACCGACCGATACCGACTAACCGAACACTATCGGGTCGGGAGTCGGTTTAGAATTCCGGCCACAATCGGGATCGGGCTTCGTCGGGCCGGGTCGGGACGGGTTGGGTTCCAGCCCGATGCTCACCCCTATAGGTAAATACCGTATTATTGTTTAAAGCACATTTTTAGACATTTCTAACCCACTCATGAAATAGACCTTAAGCACAACAGCCATGAAGTGGTGAGGGTAGATTTGCGAACTTGCTTCTGTTGCCCAATAGGCTGATGACGATTCCGCATATTGGTATTTTGATTTATGTCGCTACAACTAGAAGTGGCAAGCCGAATGGGTTGAATGGGTTGATTTATGGGTCAAAATGAGTTAAAATGGGTGAATTATAGCATGCATTAAAACTAGACTTTGGGTCATCTTTAAATCTTTAACCATTTGACAAGTTCCCAAACTAGCCAAAACTTCTGATATGACCCATTTAATCGGATTATGATAGAAAACAAGTTAACCCACTCATAAGTAAATGGGTCGAAATTGGCATTGTAGTCCTCTACATTTAACCCTAGTTGTACCAATTCCTATTCATCACCTATATTTAGTGTCTTGATCACCACAGCCCCATTACCATGGTCCATGGGGCAAATATTCGACAAGTACTACTTCAGCAACTTGTATCTGAGGGTCCCCTTCTTCCCAAAGTTCCATGATGACCAATTCCTATCCACATCAGCAATCAGCACATCGACATAGACATGTAATTTAGCACTCTTATCTCTTTCACACACGCAGAAGCAGTGTGAGACTGTGACTTATGTAATGTTTTAAGATAACAATCCAATAACTTGGTTAAATATTACCCATAAACGCAATCACCAAACAAAGCAGGTCCTTTAGTTATTGCTTTTAAATGCTTTCCTTGACTATGATCAAATTTCTCGAAATACACATAACTTAATTGAACCCCATTGATCTCAAATCTGTTCTTTTTACTCCTTTCCAGCCAAAGAGACAATAAATGTTCTACAAGAGCAAGTTCTCAAGATATTTATTGCAAAATTCATTAGCTATGTTCGTGTTCCACTTGCACCGTGTGCCAAAGCCACTTGCTTTGTGGATACCAAAGTGAAAAAGTCTACGTTGCCAATGTAGCCAAGCAACTCTGGGCCATATAAATTGTTCAAAGTTCAAACATCTATGTTGCACAATGAACCTCAAAAGTGTGAAAGGTAATCGACTTTATGAAAATTCAAAGTAGATATATGTTCTGCCACTGAATATGGTTCTGTTCATTAAAGTTTGATCTTATATCTTTGAACTCTGCTTAGTTAAGTACTACCTCCGTCCCATAAAAACTGTCAAGTTTGACTTTTCAGAGTCAAACTGGTTCAACTTTGACCTTATCTATTTTTGTGAGTATTATATAATACTTTATGAAAAATATATGAATGGATTGAGTTTTAAGTGTGTTTTTCATTGGTATAATTTTTCATCAAGTATTATATAACATATAAAAAATATTTAAGGTCAAAGTTAAACCAGTTTGACTTTGAAAAATCAAACTGGACAGTTTTTATGGGACGGAGGGAGTACATATTAACTGATTGCATCACTGTGATACGTGATACTAAGATGGCGTTTAGTTGGAAAATATTTTCTTTCATTTCCTATTTCTTGTTTTGTAGGAAAAGGGAGGGAGTTTGATTTTCACAAAACAATGGAAAATTTAGAAAACGCGTTTAGTTTGAGAAGCATGTGTTTGTGTTTTCCATTTTTCAAAACTAAAAAACATATTTAAGTGTTGTTTTTTATATCTCAATTCACTATTCACCTTATTAATATTATAAAAATATCTTCAAAACACAAAAACAAATATTATAAACTAACCAACTAAATTATAAAATAACTAAAAAAATCTAATACGAGAAAAAAAGAAATTAAAACAGTAAAATATAATATCAAATAACGTTTTCGTATGTTTTTTTACGTTTTCGTCCGATATTTTACGTTTTAGTCCTTTTTGTTTGTTTTTTTACGTTTTCGTCTGTTTTTTTACGTTTTCGTCTAATTTTTTAAGTTTTCGTCAGATTTTTGATGTTTTCATCTGTTTTTTTACATTTTCGTCAGCTTTTTTACATTTTAGTCCTTTTTTTTTTTTTACGTTTTCGTCCGATTTTTTGGGTTTTCGTTTGTTTTTTACTTTTTCATCTATTTTTTTACGTTTTCGTTAGATTTTTTACAGTTTCGTCAGTATATTTTACATTTTCTTCAGTCTTTTTACGTTTTCGTTATATTTTTTACAGTTTCGTCAGTTTATTTTACATTCTCTTCAGTATCTTTACGTTTTCATATGTTTTTTTACGTTTTCATCCAATTTTTAATATTTTCGTCCGTTTTTTTTTACGTTTTTGTGAGATTTTTTACCTTTTCGTCAGATTTTTTACGTTTTCGTCAGATTTTTCACATTTTCGTCAGATTTTTTACGTTCTCATTCGTTTTTTTTACGTTTTCGCCAGATTTTTTACTTTTTCATCTGATTTTTTATGTTTACATTCGTTTTATACGTTTTCGTTAGATTTTTTTACGTTTTTGTCCATTTTCTTACATTTTCGTCCTTTTTTTTTACCTTTTTGTTTGAATTTGTATGTTTCCATATGTTTTTTTTACGTTTTTGTCAGATTTTTTATGCATTTGTCCATTTTTTAATATTTTCATTTTTTATGATTTCTTCCGATTTTTACATTTTCTTTCGATATTTTACGTTTTCTTCCGATTTTTTTTACCTTTATATCCGTCTTCGTCTGATTTTTATGCTTTCATCTTTCAGTTACATTTTCATCCTTGATTAATGTTTTTTTAGGTTTCGTCTAACGAAAAAGTAAAAAAATAGACGTAAATGTAAATAAACGTAAGCAAATGCAAAAAATGGACGAAAACGTAAAAAAACATAAAAGAACGGACGAAAATGTAAGAAAACATAAAAAAAGAGCGATAACGGATGAATACGTAAAACACCCCACGAAAACGTAAAAAAATGAAAATGGACGATAAAGTAAGGAAACGTACGAAAACGTTAAAAAGGACAAAAACGTAAAAAATCATGCGAAAACGTAAATAAAAAAAATAACATAAAAATCTGACGAAAACGTAAAAAATGTACGAAAACGTAAAAAATCTGACAAAAACGAAAAAAAATCTGATGAAAACGTAAAAACGGACGAAAACGTAAAAAAATCAGACGAAAATGTAAAAAATCTGACGAAAACGTAAAAAACGGACGAAAACGTAAAAATTCTGACAAAAACAAAAAAAATCAAACAAAAACGTAAAAAATCTGACGAAAACGTAAAAAACAGACGAAAACGTAAAAAATCAGATGAAAATGTAAAAAATCTAACAAAAACATTTAAAATCTGACGAAAACGTAAAAAATTTGATGAAAACGTAAAAAAACGGACGATAACGTAAAAATTCTAACGAAAAAGTAAAAAATCTGATGAAAACGTAAAAAAACGGACGAAAATGTAAAAAGTCTGACGAAAACGTAAAAAAACGGACGAAAACGTAAAAAATCTGACAAAAACGTAAAAAGTCTGAGAAAAAGTAGAAAATCTGACGAAAACGTAAAAAAACGAACGATAACGTAAAAAGTCTGAAGAAAAAGTAAAAAATCTGACGAAAACGTAAAAAAAACGGTCGAAAATGTAAAAAGTCTGAAGAAAACGTAAAAAAAACGGATAAAAACGTAAAAAATCTGACGAAGACGTAAAAAGTCTGACGAAAAAGTAAAAAATCTGACAAAAACGTAAAAAAAACAGACTAAAACGTAAAAAATCTGACGAAAACGTAAAAAGATTTGACGAGAACGTAAAAAAATCTGACGAAAACGTAAAAAACCGGACGATAACGTAAAAAGTCTGGCGAAAAAGTAAAAAATCTGACGAAAACGTAAAAAAAACGGACGAAAACGTAAAATATCTGACGAAAACGTAAAAAAACGGATGAAAATGTAAAAAATTTGACGAAAACGTAAAAAAACGGACGAAAACTTAAAAACTCAGACGAAAACGTAACGAATCGGACGAAAATGTAAAAAATCTGACGAAAACGTAAAAAATCTGACCAAAACAGAAAAAAAACAAACGAAAACGTAAAAAATAGGCGAAAACGTAAAAGATCGGTCGTAAACGTAAAAAATCTGACGAAAACGTAAAAAACGGGTGAAAACGTTAAAAATCGGATGAAAACTTATTAAATCTGACGAAAACGTAAAAAAACGGACGCAAACGAAAAAAATCCGACGAAAACGTAAAAAACCTGACGAAAACTTAAAAAACGGAGGAAGACGTAAAAAAAGGACGAAAACGTAAAAAATCGGACGAAAACGTAAAAAATCTGACGAAAATGTAAAAAAATGGACGAAAACGTAAAAAGCAGTCGAAAACGTAAAACAACAGACGAAAATGGATTTGGGGTATTTTAATGGAAAACAGGGGAAAACAAAAAAAAAAAAAAAAATGTTTTGTAGTTTTGTGTATTAAAGTTGGAAATAAGAATTTTGTGTTTTGTTGAGAATTTTATTAGAAAACACTAATTTGAACGCGATATCTGTTTTTCTTGTTTTTCACAAAATATTTTGTGAAAAATAAGGGTGTTTTCCCTCAATTAAACGCACCATAATCATTTCAAACTTATCCAGAATATTTGGATAATTGACATCTAACCGACGAGGAAAATAATATTCTCATTTTCCTTTCGAGTTGATGGAGTTGCCCTTCATGACTCAACTTTGTGTTGGGATACTACACCTCCATACATTAATGTACAAAAAAATAAAAATAAAAAAAAAATAAAAAAAAAAGGAAAAAAAAGAAAGACGCCAATATTTAGTTGTACAAGCTCTTAAGTCTATTCAATGAATAAAAAACACTCCGTAATAGTATTTGGAATTACACAAATTCCCAAAAAACCACCAAGGGTTAGACACTCTAAAGTTCTCAAAAGAAGTCTCAGGTTCAAACTGCACTAGATACACATCTTGGAGGTGGTTGGGGAAAGGGTCACGGGCATACCTCGCTTGGGGATTGAATGGGATGTAAAAACTAAATAGGCAAGACCAAAACAAGTACTGTAAAATTTATTGTATAAGGTACAAAACTAATGTTAGAAGGTCTGTAAGTGAATTTTGAGAAGAACGGGGCCCCTGAGGAGAAGAATAGACCAATAATCAATCAGACTGTAAAGCAGTGGATCAAGACAACACCTATAACAAAAGGATATATAGCTTATTTACTTTAAAGGATATGCTTAGCTCACCATGAAAGTTACAACTCCATTATTAACCTATCATCACACAATATATTCATTTTAATTAAGATTTTACCCTAGATTCTTAATCTAGCTGTTGAACCACCACCAAATGGCCTAGTGGTAAGCTCTTTGGTTTCCTCACGAGAGTTCAATGGTTCAAAACTTGCTAGGTGTATACATTTAGGGGTGGCCAGGGAAATGTCGGAAATGGTCCCACGATTAAAGCAATGAGGCCACGTACATTTGAGTCAAAAAAGTTTCACCCTTCCCTGGTAACCTAAACAGGAAAAACCTCGTCCGTTTACCCATTTGTCTTAATCTAGCTGTTGCATTCAAATTATGGTTTTTACTTTTAACACCCTTCCTCCTGAAAAAACCTACATTTATTGATTGCAATATAGCACGTGATGTGAGTACGTTCAGAATGATAATTTATACTATGTTTACAGTCCGAATAGATATATCTTGAGTGTATACAACTCTAACCACATAATAGACTGACTAGCAATTAGCTAGTTGTTCTTACAATGCCAAGTCGGGAACCTTTTGTCACATGAATCATAAAACCAAATTTAAAAGCAAAAACAAGTACTACAATCCATCCTAACTACCTTTGGTGACCCAGCTTGTAATCCCCAAACATATAATTTGTCTACTTGGCGTCGTCTTTAAAAGTCTCGTCGCTAAAGGGGTCAATTCTTGTAGTGCCAATCAATCTTTTCCACGTGCAACACATACATTGATGAACACACACTAAAGGGGAATTACTGACAGTAAAACGGTATTTGAGTGATGCTTTTATTTTCTTTCTAAACCACATTTCTAGCTTGCACAAAATAACAATTAGTAACATAAAGAAACAACGATCATATAGCATATATAATCCTCTATTCCACATGCCATATGTGACCAACTAATCTCACAGTCAACATAAAGATGTAAATCACAATAGGGACATCACTTGTGGATTTTCATGAAAAACATTTAATAAGATGGTGAATATTTGGAGAGAGGAAGAGGCAACAAGTGTTGAGCTGTGAATGTAGAATGGACATAATAACAGTCAGGACAACATTAGCCTAGCCAGCTACAATATTGGATTTATGTTCAGGACAAAGTACACAAACCATTCTAGTTTCTGCACAACTTAAAAAGTTTGTTCTCTTCTCGTGAACTCTAGAACTAGTAAACATTGATTCTTTACACCCTCGTGAAACGTTTTGTTTGGTCACTTGATCTAGGCATGTATTTTTTTCCCAGAGCTGAAAATACTAAATCTATAGCAGTCTTCAAGTTTTAATGCATTATGCACAAGTGATTCTAGGAGCATTTATCTGGATTATGATATTTCAGCTATGGAATAAGTGATGGACATAATTTATCATAGCAGGATAGTTTCCTGAATAATAACATTTTTGTGGCACAGAAATATTGGTTATGGGAACTGGTAGTGCACGGAATTACTAGACCGACTCAGTGGCGGACATTTTAATTTGAGTAATTTGAGCTAGAGGGTATGCACGTGTACCATTTAAGAAAAATTTTCATCAAAAGTTTAACATTTTGAGCATATACCCTATGATCGAATTTTGAAAAACTGCATACCCTGTCATATATATATATATATATATATATATATATATATATATATATATATATATATATATATATATATATATATATATATATATATATATATATATATATATCTGAATCCGGCACTGGACTGACTTAATGTAAAGATTATATGGGTGACACAAGATAGTTTTTCGAAGAATTGACAAATTTCCTTCGCTTCTCATATACACATTCTGAAAGGGAGGCTTTTAATAATGTATAAAGATATGTTAATCAACTATAAGATATTTTGGTATACTAGTTTTTATATAAGTATATACTATATCTAAAATGTATCTTTGTAATTAGGACTAATTGATATTCTCTTGATAGTAATCCATATATACTCTAATCAATACAGAACAAAATTTCAGGGATTTTCAGTAATCTTTAGGCATAAACATCATCAAGATATGATAAATAATAGTAGTAAATACGAAGAGTGACGGCTCTTAACTCTTAAGAAGATGCTGATTCTTCCACCATGTTTGAGATAGTTTTGTCCTGCTTATCTTGTGGTGCCTAAGAAGACGAATCATCAAAAATTCTTCTCGTTTAGCCAACTAGCACGACTCTACCTCATCCCACTATTCCTGGAGCCTATAAAAGACACACATTGCCACCTATATTCACATATAAGCACTTGACACTACACATACAAGACTGAGTTCTTAGAAGACATAACCTCAGCCTTATTTTAACTTTCTTGTGTGTTTATATGGCATCAAGCTCAATGTCGTCGCATGGCTCAGGTTCGTGGACTGCCAAGCAGAACAAAGCCTTTGAAAGAGCTCTTGCTGTGTTTGATAAGGACACACCTGACCGGTGGCACAATGTTGCTAAGGCTGTTCCTGGGAAGACGGCTGAGGAAGTTGAAAGGCATTTTCAACTACTTGTGGAAGATATCAACAGCATCGAGAATGGCCGAGTTCCTTACCCTTACTACAGAAGCACCAAAGGGGGCGCATAACAAAGGTAACATCATACTCCGAACATGACTCGTTATCATTAAACCATAAACTAGTCCTTCACTATCCACCTAAGTGTACATGTCCCCACTTTTCAACTTTTTTTTTATAACAGATTGTTGCACTCCACACTTGTAAGAAACAATATTCATATGAGGCAATAAACTTAATCTGTGTAGAGACGTTACCAGAAACACTGTTGGAAATCTAGCTAATTAAATGCTTTGAAATCAACAATGTGCTTATGCAGTTTTCAAATTAACAAAGTGGATACCGAATCCATACATGGTTTAAGGCATAACGGAACTACATACATACATTGCATTATACATGCACGATAGATATATTTGAAAATAGTACTAATGCTTCTACATTTCATGAACTCGCAGGATAAGGAATTGCGAACATGATCAAGTAGCAATAATGAAGATCCAATGATTGTCTTCTTTAAATTAATGTGTACGTATTATTTTAAGGGATCATTAAGGTGATTCCTCATTTCCTTGATGTAATTTAATTTCTGCTAAAATGCACATCCTAAGTCGAATGAGATAACATGCGAAATGTGCTTTGTGATTTCTTCGACTCATTCATTAGTAATCTCTGTGTAGCAAAAAGAGGCTAATGAAATTAAATATGTGTTTATCATGTGAGTTATTGATTTCTCAATTCAATCAGACAAACATGATGATGATGATTAAAAAAACTACTTAAATCGCCAAGATCATTAGTGAATTATGTGACACAACTTAACTAGTGAAACATGTGTTTATCAAATTAAAAGAGCTAATGATCTCACGATTCTATGTGAGCAATATTACGTAATTTATGATAAGCGACTACTTGAATCATGTATAGCTAATCAACTAATGAACATGTGTTTATCGTATGAGTTACACATTGTGTGATTCAAAATAAGGAACATGGCCTAAAATATCATATAATCAAAATGAAATTGATGCATGATGATACAAAACTGGCCGGATCATTAGTAATTTATCACATGAGCTACGCGATTCATATAACATCTCAAAAAGTAAACGAGAATGAAGTAATAAAAAACCCTACTTGTATCCATTAAGTTAAGGTTTCTACTATTCGACCTCTAACCTTTTATGAAAATTTATCGCATCTAATACTTCACAATTCGCCATTGATGAGACAAGCAATATGGAGGGTAAAAACATGAATGCCAATAAAAATTAATGCGATCTCTCTCTTTTATTTGTTTAAGTTTAACCAAAGAAACAACCTAATATGAACGCGTAAACGTTTAAATGTGTGTATCCCTTGTAATTATTTGAGATCTTTTATCTTTATAGGTTTTAAAAAATTATGTTAACACACGAATTAGTGGTTATTAAAATAAAATTTAAAGATACTAATTACACATTAAATTGGATATTACAATAATAAAATAACATATATAATAAATTTATTATGTCTACGGTTAAAGTTAATAACTTTTTAAATTTGCATATAATAATGTGGTATTAATTCTTCACAATTTGAGAAAAGAAACACACTATCTCAAGAAACTATTTTCCATTATAAAATATCGCTGATTCGCCCAAAAAAACGTAAGATCAAAAAATGGTTAAACAACATTTGCCTTTGAACTTGTTGCTTTGCTCGGATACCATGCTGGTATTATTAATTGTACAATCATAAATTTTTTATATTAGATCTCGTGTGCACGTAAAGTTTTTTATATTATTAAATTTTAAAAATTTGTTAGTTTGTATATATTTTATGTTTTTTATTAATTCTGGATTATAAATTTAAAATGAGAGTTTTTTTTTTGTTTTTTTTTTTATTTAAATTCTTTTAAGAATGCTTATACAAAAATAATTTAATTAATATCAATGTTTATGTATGTTTTAATCTCATGCATACACTCAATAACACGTGATTCGGTTTGATATTTATAATCCTTTCATAAAATTTTATAAATTGTTGGAAACCTTTAGTGCTGTAAAAGGTAATATACGAGTAAATAGGTATCGGTGTTTTTTCAAATACCCCTAAGTACTTTTTTTTATTATTTTCTTTGTTATTATTATTATTATTATTATTATTATTATTATTATTATTATTATTATTATTATTATTTATAAATTGTTGAAAACCCTTAGTGCTGTAACAAGGTAATATACGAGTAAATAGGTATTGGCGTTTTTTCAAATACCCCTGAGTACTTTTACTTGGGGGTATTTGAAAAAACGTTGATACCTATGTACTCGTATATTACCTTGTTACAGCACTAAGGGTTTCCAACAATTTATAAAATTTGAAACCCTTAGTGTTGTAACAAGGTAATATACGAGTAAATAGCTATCGGTGTTTTTTCAAATACCCCTGAGTACTTTTTAAGTACTCAGTGGTATTTGAAAAAATGCCGATACCTATTTACTCGTATATTACCTTGTTACAGCACTAAGGGGTTTCAACAATTTATATAATATCTCATCTGTTATTCATATTTTTTATTGAATTAACTTTGCTATAGCTAAAGGAGTGGAGGTCCAGATAGTATCTCGGCTTCCAACTAATTTTTTGTTTATAATAAAGTGATGTTTCATAAAAAAAACCGAATAATAATAATAATAATAATAATAATAATAATAATAATAATAATAATAATAATAATAATAAAGTGATGTTTATATAATAATAATAATAATAATAATAATAATAATAATAATAACCACTCAAATAACGCTAAGAGTGGTATTTTTATCTTTCATAAAGTAAGCTTTTATATTCAGAAAGGAGTTGAAGTACAGCTTGTGTCGAGACTACCATCCAACTTTATGTAAAATTATTAGGTTTCAATAATAAATTCACTTTCATAATAATAATAATAATAATAATAATAATAATAATAATAATAATAATAATAATAATTATTATTATTATTATTATTATTATTATTATTATTATTATTATTATTATTATTATTATTATTACTACTACTATTGCTGTTATTATTATTATAATTGTAAAGTTTCTTTAAAAAAACTTTAAACTACATTGGATATTTGTTAAATTTATAAATTTCGTAAAATTATAAAAAATGAGAATTTTATAATTAAGCCCATAAAATTGGATTTGAAATTAATCATTTTTTAAAAGTTAAGGTTTTTGTTGTAAATTGTATTTACCAACTAAAATATAACGTTATCTTACATTTAAGTCCAAATTAAAAAAATATAACTTGGAGGGTTATGTATGTTGTTAAAAATAGAGAGATGTGAAAGATGAACATTATTGGTTCTAGCAATGCATTGTCAATAAAGGATAGGGTGGTATCACACTGAAGAAATCTATCTAACTTGATGAAGCTTGTTTTCTTATGGATTATTGCTTTACTAGTGAGGATGTTGCTGCTAGTAAAGTGTGGTCTATACAGAAGTACATGAAATGTAGTCAAGCAGTAGTGTTTCTTCTCTTGTGAGGACATGGTAGTTATACCTTACATGATGAAGCCTTTCATTAGAGTCCCCATAGGCCTCTCAAACAATGAACATTGTGAGTTTGAAAGGTCTGTGTTGATCCCTTTGTAAAAGAAATGTAGTCATGACTCATGTGTTGGAATAATAATATCATGACAATCATATAAAAAAAACCAAACACATCAAGTGAGCATAGCGGAAGCAATTACAAGATCATATAATATGTAATTAATTAATCAAACATAAAAGTAAACGTACCTTTGTGATTCTAGCCCGAACAAGAATCAATATGCAATCTTCAACTTAAGAACCCTAATTAGGGTTTATGTAGATTATAAGAATTACCCCTTACCTCTTTTGTAATTCAATCAAAGAATCAAACAAAAGTATGTTTGAATCGTGTTCTTGTACACATGTACTAATTCAAGTAAAAGTTTATGCAAGTAAATTAAACACAAAACCTTTTAGCTTTATAAAAATCGAAACCCTTATAGGGATTAAAGATGGATCGATTTTGAGGACAAGAAGAGAGAAAGAAAACACCTAGAATGTGTGTACAAGTTATGAGAAAACAATATCCCATGAGGTGTTTATATACTTGAGTTTACTTGGAGCACAAGGCAAAGAGGAGGTGGAAAACCTCCTTATGGCTGGTCGGTTGGGCAATCCCCAAGGGATTCCGGAACCTTCTTTTGTTTCCAATTAATCACAAGTATTACTTTCCTAATCTTCGTCTAACGGTCGTTAGCCATTCTCCGTTAAATACTAACGGTCGTTACTAGTTTTGTGTTTATTAATAATTATATATAACATTTATAAATAATTATTCTTTTACTCTTCATAAGTAAAATGTGCAATCCCACGACCTCGAGTTCGATCCTAACATATGACTACTAAAATAATGTCCATAATCTAACAGCTCCCACTTGGACATATTTTAATAGTGTAATCACATCGGTTAGCGTCTTGCAACACGCCGATGCCTCTAGTACGATCTCGAGTAAGGCTCCTAGAAAAACATTTTATTGATTTCTCATTATTATTATCCTTTTGTTTCTAATACCACGTTAATAAGGATATGGATTAAAGTCATTCCTTAATTAACCATTCTGTTTCTCGTTGTTTATGATTGATCAAGATTACCAAAACTTCTGAACATATTTAGGAGAGATCTTGGGTGCGGCCGCACATGCATCTTACCAACCCTACGAGGGGCCCAGCAGTATTAAACTCCAAAAATAAATTTGAATGAACAAATTCTATCTCGAATACAAGCAAAATCCACAAACTTTGTAACACTTTCGAAAAAAACCCTTATGACTACCAGTTACGTATAGCGTTAAGTTGTTCCACAAAAATGTACTACATTTATGACACTTATCTTGCATCTCAAGTCTGAGGATAACTTCTCATGATTTACTTAATAACAGAATCCATAAAGTAACATCATGTAGTTGGGAGAAGTCCTATATTCGGTAACACTGAATATCATCTGAAATGGCATGTCTACGCATCAATATATTTTAAGTATATTATACCAACCTTCAGATTTGTCTTGATTTAATAATATTCCCATATTATTAACTGACAACGGACAATTTAGAATAACGTTTTAACCAAGTCTGAGGATAACTTTTCATAAAATGTGCGACATCCTTAACCACCAATTTATGATAATCAAACTTCCAAACATTTTAAAGTTTGAAGTATTCTTATTCTCTTAATGTATAATGCAACTATGCTTTTAATAAGCACAACTAGTACATATAGCCAATGATGAAATCCTTACCATAACTAGTATTGAGTGTCATCTCAATTTTATTAACATCATTTTATGCAAACAACAATATGCTATTAAAACTTCCCGTAAACATTAATATCTGTTGTGTAATGTTTGATGCCTTTCAAACTTTCAAGTTTGTTGGCTATGACAATTTGCACAACAGTTGACCAATTGTTCATCTATAGAATTTGGAAGCTGTTCCAGACTTAAGATGTGATTCTATAATCAAACATATTCTTTTAGAATATTACACAAGTTATATAATAACCTTTTAGATATTAATATTGCCAAATACATATCCATTTAGACTTTCTAAATGATATATCATGTTATATTAGATTCATTTACCGCTCATGTTTCAACAATAAACATTCATTACAAGGTTATATGTTTTATTTTCTAAACCTTCAAGTAAAGTTTCATTCCAAACTAATAATTAACTTTTAACTTATATGGAATGTTACTTTTTATATGATTTACAACATATATGATTTAGAAATTAAATATAATACTCCCACTAGCTTTTAGGAATACTTAGAAATTATCTTATTTTAATTATAAATCAAAACACGGATTTAATAATTAAACATAAGAGTAATCTTCTAGATGCATGCATTTATCCATCCATGAATTATTGCACTTTGTACACTTTCAAAGATTTATTTGAATTCATAAACTCCTTTTGATTATTTATCGTCCTCGCTCAAGTAATCACTCAAGAAAGAGTTTTGATATTTCATTGTCAATTTCATAAATATGACAATCATAATCTTTATATATTTAACGTATTTAGAAAAGAATATTCAATCACAGTTAATTGCTTAAGTGTGATTAATAATCTTGTTATAAGACATGCATTAAATACGTGCACAATCTTGTCTATATGATTTCTATACAAAGATTTAAACCACAAAGGTTACCTTATCTTTGAAGAAACTCATCTTCATTTTCTAGTCTAACTATTAAGATAAACCAAATTTCTAAAATTGATTATCTTTATGGACAACATCTTAATCATTCATATCATGTATACTTTACCCAATTTTATATTTGGTAATGTATCATAATGATTATCAGGTTTATAATAATCCTGTAAATCATAGCTCTCAGCATATTAATTAAATATCTGAGATGTATTGCTATTGTATGAATGATAATTCCATCATCTTGAGATTTAACATTTAAATGTCAAACTTTATTAATATCTTGAGATTTAACATTCAAATGTCAAACTTTATCATGATATTTACTAGTGTATTTTAGAAGATTATGTATCTTGTAATTTTATCTTTTAAAGATCAAAACTCCCACTTGCTTTTAGTAATTTAAAGACTATCTTTAAATACTTAGCAAATAAAGAAACAATACAATGTTCTCTTTTGAGATATTACAAATACATATTGACAGTTCCTGACTTTACTTTGTTAATAACCTCTTCATAAGCAGTTAAACAAATTTAGAACTTCAATTTAAGACTTAATGTAATTGATTACATTCATCACATTCCATCATATGATAATGTCTTATTAATCTTCTAGGTTGGAGTTTTATTAAGTATGTCCAAGTCATACTCAATATTCTAACCTTGATAACTTTTGGAAGAAGTCATAATTATCTTTAATCAAACAATATAACAAGAGTTTGATTTTCCTAACTGAACATACCATAAACATTTGGTATTTCATTAGTATTAATATTGTAAGACAATCTACCAATATTTAAGATAACTATATTCCTCTTGGCTTGTCTATTTACCAACAAAGTCATTTTAATGGTATAATAATTTTCAAGCCAATTACATGCTTTATAACACAAGTACTTTTGATAAAGTTACTTCATGTCCATGTCTTTATAAGAAAACATAAACTGTTATAATCCCACTATACGTTATAAGTCATTTAACAATTTAATGACTTCATGTATATGTCTTAATTAAAAAACATAACAAGATAACGTCTTACTTTATTATAAGTCTTGTAACAATTAAAAGGCTTTATGTTTATATCTTTATAATGAAACATAAACATGTTTAACTAAAGTAATTATGAACACCATCTTTTGATTTCAATAGTAATTTCAAGTTAATTTATTACTTCACAATAATGTAAATAACATTCTTTCTTCATTTATTTATGTCATTCCAAGAACACATAAATATTCAGATTGAAGCAGCATTAGATTACTTTATTAATTTATGTCATTCCATGAATTCATAAATATACAAATTAAAGTAGTCTTGATATCATATTGACACATGTTCTAATAGGTATCTAATTTAGAAACTGCAAATTCTCATAGTTCAATTACATCAGTTGATCTTCTAGTAATGAAAATATGAAATTCACCTTGTTGTTGCAATCTAGCTAAGCTCTCATATAACATAAATTGTAACACCAGGTGTTTCTTGAATTAGATTAGTATAATTCATGTTAGAACGTTATTCTCTTACCTTGCAGTCAAGAGAATCCATCATATCTTTATGAGTTGTTTCTTGCACACATTAAAGATAACATTTCTCCCACTTGTGCATGGAACAACCTCATATAGTTGATAAACAACACGCCATGCATTTATTTATGTGTTCAATATGATTGTGTCATATATTTTAGTATAACAAGTAGTTATAGAACAACAATGTCTAGTAAGGAAACGTACAATACTATCCTTAAAAAGTATGAGTGTCTACACTTGGAAAGTAATTATCTTTAGCTACCAAGATGTCAAAGCTTGTAACTCCCACTGAATTAAAGATCATTACAATAATTCCTTATTCATTAATAAGTACACAATACTCCCACTGAATTTGATAACATTATAAATGTTTCATATCCAGTGAAAGAAAATAGTGTGCTTTTAACTTTCCTACACCCTTGCATGTCCATACGTAACAATTACTTATGCACTAAAGAGTGTATTCTACTACGTAAATGATGGACTATCTACCAAGTGCTATTAACTTGAAAAATTGGGCATGCAATTTCTTCCTTAATAGGTCTACCATCCTACAATGTATGTAGCACCTCTAAAGTAGTTAAAACAACTAGTTTGTCTTTAAACATTTTGTGGTAATTAGTCTAGCTTCTAATTATAATAACTCATAAAATGTCATACATAATTTTCTGTTAACCAAATATCATATTTATTACTAAGAATTTAATCTCCGAATGATGAAATCCCTATGGAAAATATTCGCAATTTTCTTAACTATTAAAAAAATTTGCTATGAGTTATATTAAAATTTAGACATATCTAATATTCCTATTGTCCTTTCTCATTCATGAAAAGAAATAGGATTGTATCTCACTCTTCTTTCATAGAAATGAGTCTTCTTTTGTCTTTTAAGTAAATTATTCTTAATCAAACATTTGTTTGAAAACAGAACATGATCAATTTACCAAAGCCCAAAGTGCGTTTACGGTTTGAACGTTGCATTAATACATTAAAACGAATTACAAAATTTAATTTCAGTATTTTCGATAATTAGGTCTTTAAGAAAATAAAATACCCATTGGTAAATATATTCATATAAACCATAGTATTTTCTTAAAGCTAGGATCCTAATTGACATAGTACCATTACATCAGTTGATCTGCTAGTAATGATAGTATTCAAGAAGGTAATTGTCGTACAATAATTGGCATAACATCTGTCCAATTCCTAGATTTATGGGATTTACATTCACAAAACCTTTGTAATGTAAGCATGTTTCATCCCCATCTTAATGCCTTGAGTCCAAGCTCTCACTTCCTACTCAATTTAAGTCGTCTAATATAAAAACTGCAAACTCATAAATCCATTACATCAGTTGATCTGCTAGCAATGAAATTACGAAATTTACATCTCCATTGCAATCTCGCCAAGTTCTCACATGACGTAAATTACAACTTCAAGTGTTCTTAATTAGATGACATTTGACTTAATTTTATAAGGGTATTAAATTTTGACGTGTAATCAGAATTATGTATGAAGAAGCATGCATACAACTTCATAACATTGGTTTTATAAAACAAATTTATTACCAATTCAGTAAGAGTAAAATAGCAAAGTTTTGATTGAGGTATCGGGTTCACCAATTAAAGAATTACCAATAATTATCATCCACTATATCGTACTTTTGCATAAGCCCTAAGGCTTAGTGTTTCGGATAATTATTATGGAATTATGGTTAATTCACCCTTAAGATGACAGTGTACATGTAATGGTTGTTCGGTAAGTCTAATTTAAACACAAACGAGCGTTAAGATAGAATTTTGTCTATCTAAGGCCACAATTTAATGCGAAGCCAACCTTATACCCATCTTGTAGTGTGTAAACTTCGGTCGGGCCTAGTTAACCATTACATACAAAAACATCAATCAATCAATTCTTTGAAATTTAAACTCTTAAAATAATTTCGCCATTTATTTAGTCCATATTATTTTTCTATTCAAAATTACCCTTTTTCGTTTATAAACATGTCTCACATAATAATAAACAAAAAACAAGTAATACATAATAAAAAATAAACAACCAAATAAACATATACATAACATAACAATTAAATATGTATAAACATGTAGCCACATGCAAATTTTATTCAATAGTCCTATTAATAATCAAGTCTAGGTGTATAATGCATTTATTCAATTAATGCTTTCTTCTTCAATAGAAAAAGAGCCACATACATCGATAAATCGATTGCGTAAGCCAAAACTAAACAAACACCACATATCACGTAATTGATTACTTAATATTGGAGTCTTCCCCAATTCGACATCTATTAATAAATTTACATGTTTTGATATAACTTAACAATTAATTAATATTTTCAATTTAAACCATTTAAATTATCACACAATAAAATCCATGCAAACATGCACTTTTCATGGATTATGTTTAACAATTAACATATTGCACCAAGATCGTTTACTAAAACGCATAACCAATTATATGACATCCTAGGGTTTCTAATCATATTAAAAAAATCAAACACAAAACCCTAATAGGTCAATCGACCTAATAAAAAAATTAGGGTTAGGAATCGAAAAACCCTAAAAAACATGTAATAAAACGAATCAAAATTCAATTTTTATGCGTTTCAATAATTACTTACACATTATAACGGCTCTAGATGCCACTGTTGGAATAATAATATCATGACAATCATATAAAATAAACCAAACACATCAAGTGAGCATAGCGGAAGCAATTACAAGATCATATAATATGTAATTAATTAATCAAACATAAAAGTAAACGTACCTTTGTGATTCTAGCCCGAACAAGAATCAATATGCAATCTTCAACTTAAGAACCCTAATTAGGGTTTATGTGGATTATAAGAATTACCCCTTACCTCTTTTGTAATTCAATCCAAGAATCAAACAAAAGTATGTTTGAATCGTGTTTTTGTACACACGTACTAATTCAAGTAAAAGTTTATGCAAGTAAATTAAAAACAAAACTTTTTAGCTTTATAAAAATTGAAACCCTTATAGGGATTAAAGATGGATCGATTTTGAGGACAAGAAGAGAGAAAGAAAATACCTAGAATGTGTGTACAAGTTATGAAAAAACAATATCCCATGAGGTGTTTATATACTTGAGTTTACTTGGAGCACAAGGCAAAGAGGAGGTGGAAAACCTCCTTACGGCCGATCGGTTGGGCAATCCCCAAGGGATTCTGGAACCTTCTTTTGATTCCAATTAATCACAAGTATTACTTTCCTAATCTTCGTCTAACGGTCGTTAGCCATTCTCCGTTAAATACTAACGGTCGTTACTAGTTTTGTGTTTATTAATAATTATATATAACATTTATAAATAATTATTCTTTTACTCTTCATACGTAAAGTGTGCAATCCCACAACCTCGAGTTCGATCCTAACATACAACTGCTAAAATAATGTCCATAATCTAACATCATGAGGGTAAGGCTGGTGAATAAAGTGGTGAATATTAATGTAGTATGCATTATGTTGATCTCTGCATTAGTTTTGAGTGCTTGCAGTTTGTATTCTTAGAAGGTTCGGCTATTAGACTTATCCCTTTGACTAATGTAGCCTTGACCATTTAGATCCTTAACTATGCCCTAATGACAATATGTACCCTAACTAACAATTGACAGTTATTTGATGGAAATAACTGTCATAACAATAAAACATCGGGAAGTGGTCATTTTCCTGTATCTTGTCAATTCATTATTCTCTCAATCAAAACACCAATAACTCTTGAGAGAAATCTCTCCATCAGATTATTGACATCACTACCGGAATCGACTAACCCTAATGCGATGGCTTCATCATCTAATCATAATCATCAATCGGTTCTATCATCAAGTAAGTTTACTTTCATGTTCTTGATATATGATTACATGAGATTGATCCTTTATGTGTTAATTTAATTTAACATGTGGTATCAGAGCAATTTGAATCTCATGTATTAAATCTCGATTGAATACGCTCGTAACTTAATTGAGCGTTAATCTAAAAAACAAAATACTTTGATAAAGGCGGCACTTGTTTTTGGTATGTGTCAGATTCTTGATTAAATATGACTTCCAAATATGTTAGGATGAATTGATTTAGTGATGCAATTAAATAATTTATTCCTTTAAGTCAATTGATTCTATTAGTTAGCATATGGATATCATGAATAACTTATTATGGGTCTTTCCAAGTAACTGATTCTGTATATTTTTTATACAATTAAATACAATTGATGATGAATTGTTTATACATAGTGCGCATGTAGATCTAAAAGGCAGTTCTATGTTTTATGTTTATCACGCATAATTATGATGAGATAAGATAAACTACAAATGAAAACAAAGGATACTCATATCTTAATGCTTCTTTTGTTTTCATCACTATGCATATGATTTATGTTCTGATTTATATGCCAACGATCTATATGTGCCACATGTCATCAGTGATTATGGAAATTATGTTAGACCCATATTCTTCTATGAATGTGTTAAGTCTACGATGGCAACTTGTATGTTAATATGAATAATCATTCCAACGAATTGTTGTTCAGATTAATATATGAGTTTAATGATGCCATATCGTAAAATTGTTCTAGTTACCACTCAATGAACCCAACGGCTAATTGTATGATAACTTGAACAATGAAATATATATTAGCATATATGTTACATTTCTGCCCAACGGTAGGGCTGAGCATCGGGCGAAAACCGGACCGGACCGACCAAGACCGGACCGGACCGAGGTACGAGAACCGGAAAAACCATAGACCGAGACAGGACCGAATATGGTCGGTCCGGTCTCGGTCCGGTCCGGTCCGGTCGGTCTTCGGTCGGTCCGGTCCAATTAGGCAAGTTTTTTCGGGTTTTTGGTCGGTCCGGACCGGACCGACCGGACCGAGGACCGAATTTGGCAAAAAGCTTAGACCGAGGACCGGACCGAATGTGGTCGATCCGGTCCGGTCGGTCTCGGTCCGGTCGGTTTTGTCGGTCGGTCCGGTCCATCCGGTCCGTTTGCTCAGCCCTACCCAACGGTGACATGTGATATATGTGCATGCTTTGTCTAGTTAAAGATGATTAATGGTTTAATTGTTAACTAAACCAACGTGAGGTTGATAATTAGGCACAACATCTTTATACCTATTATTTTGGTGTTCATGATAGGTTTATGTTTTTCTGATATACTTTACATATATATCCCATTAATTCCTTTAGTTTTTATCTGAGCATACATTTAATTTTCATTCTATGTCAGCATCTACCTTAACTTCCAATATGGGTTACTTGTCCAGAATTGAACCCTTAACTGGTACTAACTTCTCAACATGGAGAGATCAAGTGAAACTTACTCTTGGAGTAATGGACCTCGATCATGCGCTTCGTACTGATCCTCCCGCTGCACTTACTGCTTAAAGTACAGCAGATCAAAAACGTGCTTATGAACAGTGGGAGCGATCTAACCGTATGTCCCTCATGATCATTAAGAACTCCATATCCGTTGCCATTCGAGGAGCCATTCCTGACTCTGAAAATGCAAAGGAGTACTTAAGCTCCGTAGAGGAACAATTTAAAGGGACTTCAAAAGCCCATGCAAGCACTTTGATCCTCAAAATGTTGACTACCAAGTATGACGGAGTTAGTGGTATACGAGAGCACATAATGATGATGAGCGATATGGCAAACAAACTTAAAGGCATGGACATGGAAATCAGTGAAGGTTTTTTAGTTCATTTCATTATGACATCTCTCCCTATGCAATTTGGTCCTTTCAAGATCAATTATAATACGCAAAAGGAGAAATGGAAAATGAGCGAACTGATTGCCATGTGTGTGCAAGAGGAAGAACGCCTCAAAGTTGAAAAGCCTGATGTCGTTCATGTTGCTACCACTAACACCAATAAGAGAAAGGGCTCATGGAAGGGCAAAGGTTCAAGTGGAGATAATTCTACTCCAAATAAAGTACAGAAAACGGGTGCAAGTACTAGCTCATTCCATGACGATCCAAAATGTAAATTTTGCCATAAGAAAGGGCATACTCAAAAGGATTGTCCAAAATTCAAGGAATGGTTAGCAAAGAAAGGTATATTTGAATCTTTTATGATTAATGAATCCTTTAATATAAATGTCCCTATTAATTCATGGTGGATTGACTCTAGATCCATGGTACACATTGCTAATTCTTTACAGGGATTCCGTACAATCCGGAGATTGGAAAGAAACCAACGAACGGTTAAAGTCGGGAATGGAGTTGATTTGAACATAGAAGTTGTTGGGACCCTTTCATTAATATTGGAGGTGGCTTTTGTTTAAATCTTTATGGCACTCTTTATGTACCGAGCATGACTCGAAACTTAATATCTGTATCAAAACTAATTATTGATGATTTTATATTTACGTTTGGATAAAATAAAGTATATTGATGAGTGCTTATTCACTCATCCTTTTTAGGCCTTATTTCAGACCAAAAATACCAAATACTAACCAAAAATGTCAAGAGAATGCATGTTTTTGTATTTGTGTATGTGCAGGTACGGATATGAGAAAAATGAACAAAAACAAGACAAAACCGACAAAAACGAGCACGAGATTGGAAAAAGGTCAAAAGCCGAAGCCGGGGAAGCAAAAAGATCAAAGAAAAGCTCATTTCATCATTAGAAGTCCTCAGAGATTCATCAAAGTTTCATATTTGGTCCCTGGATAAAGTTTGAGAGATTGGCAAATTTAGCCCCTGCACTTTCAGGAATTTACATTAATGGTCCGTGGGAATAATATCCGAAGAAAAGTCAAACTTGGTCTTTTATAAATCGAAGAATGACAATTTATGCCCTTGGATTACATTTATGAAGAATGGCAGTTTGAGTCCTTGCAGTTTCGGATGTTACAAAAATGGTCCTTGGAATTTTAACCTAAACTAAAATTACAATTTTACTAAACCCTTTAAACAAACCGGATCCACAAATCCTTTCAACAAAGCCCAAACATTCCCACAAGCCCAAGAAACCAACAGCCCATCTCCCTAACGATTTTTACCCGATCCAATATATACCCCAGTCAAAACCTTTTTTACACCGGTCAACACCCATAACAATAAAAATACCCCCAATTACTCTCCCGCCCCCCAAATTATAACTCACCCAGATTATTTACTGTTGTAGAACCCTAATTCCCCAAATCACAAAATTACCCCGATTTATAATAATTACCCAATGATTGGGTGGTTCTAGAAGGTCAGGAATACGTCAGAGAATGTCAGAGATTAAGGCACGTGGACCAATAAGCATACACACGCAAGATTACTAATCCAGGGCACGCAATCCAAGGGTCAATAATGATTAGAAGCATCAGGAACGTGATCAATGGCTCAGAGGATATTCAAAGAAACACAGAAGCACACGGATAGGTGACGTGGACATCTAGGACTTTCTCTCAGCTCAGGCTATATATACCCCTCATTCACCTCATGTAATGCTGTGAGATTTTTAGGGTTAGAATAGGATAGGAGTAGGTTAGTTTAGCTTATTGATGTATTTTTGAATTTAAATTGTACTCTCAATTTTTAGTTTTAATAAGATTCTAATTTTTAGTTAAATTTGTTGCAATCTATTTTTCAGTATTTAGTTATTTTTAACCTGTTTTCCAGTTCTCATTACATGTTTTAATAAGTTCAAAGTAGATTTAAAAATTAATTTTGTGCAATTCAAGTTTAGTTTTTATCAATTCACCAACAGTCAATACATGGTAAACTGCTTATTGGTATAAGCATTTCAGCTTATTTGGATAAGACAGCCAAAAAGGAGCGTTTGGCCTGTCACAAAGACAGGCTGTGAGGGATACCCTCTCTGTTTGGCTGAGAGGGTGCTTGTAAGTCTCCATTTAAGTTTATATTTGCAAGTCTTAATACATTCTAGTGTAGATTTTTATTTTTGTTATTTGCTATTGTTCAGCTGAGTTTTGTTTTATTGAATTGTTGCTTGATAGTTATAAGTATTTTTCATCATTAGTTGTTTACTCAGTTTACTGTTTCATTTGCTATCTTTGATATCTGATTTACGTTGCTCAATAGATCTGTATTTTTTATTATTATTTGTGTTTGAGGTTGGGTATTTTGGATTCATATTAGCATTTTAAATCTGAGTTAAGACTACTTTTGAAGTTTGGATTACTGATATTGAATATGAGTGGTATTTTGTTGAAGACAGTTAGTAATTCAGGGGTGTTTGGAACAGAATTATTCACTAAGATGTAGGTATTTACTTGTTGTTTCATCGGTTAAGTTAGACTGCATTTGGTATAAGTAGGATTCATTGAGCATAAAAATTCAGTAGGTTAGTTTATTTCGGCGACTGTTTGGACTTGTGTTTTTGAATTGGATTTATGATCTAACTTTCTGGTTCATTTTAGTGAGATTGATGGGTGTTTAAGTTGATTTACTAAATCGGATTGAATTAATGTCTAGTTGTAAGTGCATACTGCTAGTTCTAGGGTGTTTGGTTTAAGTGTGGTTTGAAGATTTTTGTTGGTTTGTTGTTGATTTTACTGCATCAGTTAAGTTCATTGCGCATATCTGTTTTGATTTTGATTTTCTTTTAGTTGCTTATTAAAAGTCCTTATTAGCAGAGATTTGGTTTGTTTAAGCTTTAGGTAGCGTAAACTTGTTGACTTCCATTGTTTAGATTTTTGGGTGTTAAGCTTTTGAATAACTTTTATCAAGCTTCTATAAGCCATTTGTGGACTGTTAGCCCTGCATTCAATCAGCTACTCCAAGCAGCCCACAACTAGTTCATACAAGTTTCGTTATTTCTGAGATTTTCGTATATTGATATCTTTGCTAGATTGTCCTTGAGTTTTTGAGCATAATTGTTGATTCTCAGTTTATTTGGTTAGTGGATTTTCGGCTGCATATAAGCCTTAGTTGACTGTTTGCACTCTTTTGTCCCCTGCTCATTAGTTATTAGATCAGTTTGTAGGTGATTTTTAGCATAGTGGGTTGAATCTAGAAGTAGTTTTCATGGTGATTTTAGAATCTCAGTAGGTTCATTAGAGTTTTGCCCCCATAAGTTTCCATTTCTTAGCTTATTTAGTACTGCTTACTGCTTATCAAAGATTGAGGTCTGACCAAGGGGTCTGACTTTAGTCTTAGGCCTGCCAGTGTGATTTTTTGTTCATTATCTGAGTTTGTTTGTTCATTCTAGTTCATTCCTACCCATAGTTGCTATTTCAGTTGAGTTTTGATATTTTGCTTATTCTGCGTAGCTTATTGCTTAATTTCCTTTGGCTTATTGAACTGTTGAGCTTTAATCTGTGTTGCTGAGTTCACTTTTGATCTAAATTCTGTTCCCACAAGCTTAATAGAGTCTTTAATTCATTGGGTCAAAGTTTTGGTCATAGTTGGTCAAAGTGCTTATAAATAAGCACTTCAACTTAAGCAGTTTCTAGCTTTTCAGCACTTTTATAGCTTATTTTTCTTTCAAAATTTTTTCTCAAGCTCTTTTTAATATTTTAGATTTTCTGTAATTTTTTCAAATTTTTCTGAGTTAATTTACTATTTTTCTTATTTTATTTTCATTTTTAATCATTTTAAATACTTTTTAATCAATAAAAAAATCCAAAAAAATCAGAAAAATCCCAGAAAAATCCAAAAATATTTTAGAAATTTATTTTCATTTATTTTATAATTTTAGAAATTTATTTTGCATTTTTCTCATTTATTTCCCATTTATTTTGAATTTTTAATTAGTTTTAATACTTTTTAATTCCTAAAAATTACACAAAAAGCCAAAAAAAAAATTAGTTTTTAGTTTTAAAATTACTTTTTAGTTATTTTATAATTTTTAAAATTTAATTTTTATTTTTCTCACTTTATTTGCATTTTCTTTTTATTTTTAATTAGATAAATTAGTTTTTAATTCATAAAAAATAAATAAAAAGTCAAAAAAATATTTTTCTTTTTCTCAAAATTTTCTTTTATCATTTTTAACTTTTGAAAATTATTTCCAAGTCCGTAGGAGTCGTGTAGCTTAAAAGTCGCGTTTTATTTCGTACGGTTACGTTTATTTTACGTTTTAGTTTACGTTTTCGATTCTACGTTACGTTTTAAGTTTGTTTACTTGATTTACGTGCTTAGTTGATTATTTGTGTTTCATTTACTATTTCATTAGTGTAATTTCATATAAATCACTTTTTACCGTTTTCACGACACATTTCACGAATCGGGAATTCGAAATTCCATTCACACCTTCGCTGGGACACGACCCGGGGAAATACTTTCCTAAGCATTTCTTCGGTTATAAACTATAGTACAAAAAGATAACATCATATATATTAGTTTAAATTCCCGTGTTGTTGGATATGGTTGTCTAGAGGGAAACCTCTTCAAGTTATGTTTAGATAATCAATTTTCGGAATCTCTATTATCATTTAACGTTAATGAGAATGTGAATCAAAATAAGAGAAAACAAGA
This sequence comes from Artemisia argyi, assembly GCA_030686995.1. Classification (NCBI taxonomy): domain Eukaryota; kingdom Viridiplantae; phylum Streptophyta; class Magnoliopsida; order Asterales; family Asteraceae; genus Artemisia; species Artemisia argyi. The sequence goes on from CM060677.1 coordinate 16,836,929, forward strand.
TCAAGAAACTTCATCAATGTTATGGCACCAACATTTAGGCCATATTTCACGAGACAGAATGACTAGACTTGTGAAAGATGAAGTTTTACCCCATCTTGATTTCTCTGATTTTGAAAAATGTGCAGAATGCATAAAGGGAAAAATGACCAAAGGAAATAAGAAAGGTTCCACACGAAGTACCGGATTATTAGAACTAATCCATACTGATATATGTGAACCTTTTCCTTTGGGCATTGGTGGTCATAAATCATTTATTACCTTCATTGACGATTACTCACGTTACATGTACCTGTTCTTAATTAATGAAAAATCCGAATCACTTGAAATGTTTAAAACATTTAAAGCGGAAGTTGAAAATCAACTTGACCGAAAAATTAAAGTGGTGAGATCGGATAGGGGAGGTGAATATTATGGCAGACATACAGATGTTGGTCAAGCTCCTGGATCTTTCTTTGACTTTTGCAAAGATCATGGGATTATTAATCAATATACCATGCCGGGTACCCCTCAGCAAAATGGTGTAGCTGAGAGGAGAAATCGCACCCTTATGGACATGGTTCGAAGTATGTTGGCAAATTCAAATCTTCCCGAATTTCTTTGGACTGAGGCATTGAAAACGGCTGTCCACATCCTTAACAGAGTTCCCTCTAAATCTGTTCCAAAAACACCATATGAAATTTGGACGGGAAGAAAACCCCAGCTTACAATATTTAAGGGTTTGGGGATGTCCAGCCGAAGCTAAGTTATACAATCCTCAATCACGAAAACTGGACTTGAAAACCATTAGTTGCTTCTTCATTGGGTACCCATAACGATCAAAGGGTTACCGATTTTATTGCCCCTCTCATAGTACCAGAATTGTTGAGACACGCCACACAGAGTTTCTTGAAAATGCTAACAACAGTGGGAGCGGTTCATTTAGAAGAATTGAACTTCAAGAGGCTCGAGATGAGACACCAATAATTCATGTGCCCATCTCGATTAACACGCCACTTGAAACCTCGAATGATCACTTAATTGCTCAAGATCAACCAAATAATGTCGAGGAAAATAAACCTAACCACGAAATTAATGTTGAACCACAAGAAACTCAACAACCGTTGTGTAGGTCACAACGACATAGGCAACCCACAAACATTGACGATTACTATACCTATTTGAATGAGGCTGATTTTGACTTAGGGAAATGCAATGACCCTGAATCATATGAGGATGCTATTAATTGTGACCAGTCAGCTCATTGGAGGGAAGCAATGAATGATGAGCTAAACTCAATGAGCAAAAACAACGTTTGGGAACTTGCTGAATTACCAAAGGGTGCAAAACCTGTTGGATGCAAGTGGGTCTTCAAGACCAAACTTGACCCAAATGGAAATGTTGAGCGATACAAAGCTTGTTTGGTTGCGAAAGGGTATATGATTCGTTGTGTTTTGATGTGTAAACAACAATTTATCAAAATATCAACAAACGTGAAGTTTAATTTGTCGTGAGACAAATAAACGTGAAGTAATACGAGTAAACCGTTTAGGGAAACGATTACCTCGCAAAACTTGTGAAAGTGATATTCAAATTGTGAGACCGGGAAGTGATTTCCCGGGTCGTACCCCAACGAGGTGTGAATGGAAAGCTTCGAATGAGATTTGGATTAAAATCTTGTATGATTGAAAAGGTTATTTGGTTTTATGGTACGTTAAACTAACGAATTAGAAAATTAACGAACGAAAGTAAACGTAAACGTAAATTAACCTAAGGCAACTAACAATCTAATTAATACCTAAAACACTACGGGAAAACATAATTAGGTATCGGGAATCCTAGAATGTAAACTAAATTAGAAACGTAACGTTTAATTAAAAATACACGAGGACGCAAAATAAAACGTGAATTTTGAGTTCCAAACGTCTTACGAGTTTCTAATAAATTTTCTAACGTACTATAAGTTAAAAGAAAATTTTTGAAAAAAGAAAATAAATTTTTTTAATAAAAATTCTATTTAATATGAATTAAAAACTAATTTACTCTAATTTAATTCTAATAAATATTAAGACTATTCCTAAAAATTTGAAACCTTTTTTTTATAAATACTATAAGTTATTACAATGCTAAGAAAAATATGACAAAGTTAGGTATAATTCGAAATAAGCACACAAAAAGCTCTTAAAAGCTGTTAAGCTTATTGGGTTCAATCAAACAACTAAGGGTCAAATTATAATCTTTGCAAAGCATAACCAACAAAAGACCCAAGGGCAGTTGGAGTTTGAATTGTGTGTTGAGGGTGTGAACTAAGTGGGCAGAGTTCGAGTCCCTCTTTTTGCTCAAAAGTTGTTTTTGTTTTTTTGTTTCAACTCTTTTCGTTTTCTGGTTCCCTTTCTACCAACTCAAACACAGATTTAATGCTGAAAATAAGAATTAACCAAAATTTAAAACTTAATCTAAAATTCAGATTTCAAAGTGGATAAAAAAATTATAAATAGTTCCAAACTTGTTTTCTCTTTTTTTTTTTTTTCTTTCTTCTTGTGACAGCTAAGCCTTAACCACTAACCAAATTCATTTGAGCAACCTTGTTGCTAGTATTCTTGACATTAGCAAACAACAATAACAATGACACTTTAAAACCAAAAGTTGTGATGAACGAACATGTAGGACCGAAAGTTATAGGATTTATGTGATTCGGGAGGTCTTGGTTGATGATTAAAGATGAACTCCATATTTAGTTTTAGAGAGAGAAAGTAGAGAGAGGGTGGAGAAAAAGGATAACTTGAATAGATAAAAGAAACAATACAAAACCCTAATGATTTCCCACACCCCTCATGGAGAGTCATGAGGGGTATTTATAGGCTCATAACAACACTACTATGCCTAGTGTACAATAATAGTCCCTAAAGGTACTACTTATTACTAATCTAGTCCATTTCACGTATGTGACGTTATCTTTATAAAAGAGCGAGGCTAACAATCTCCCTCCAAGATATCGTCACACGTGAATGGTTACAATGAGACCTATAAATACATTAACAATGTAAAATTACAACAATAGTAAACTATGTTGACGTTGTTGAAGCGCAGAGTCTCTGTAGTCTAGATACTGAGGCAGACTTGAAGTTCTCTTTTCCGACGATCTCGGTGTATGATCTTTGACACTGACGGCAAAGGTATTTATAGCTCTGAACTTCAACTGTAATGGTCTAGTTAGGTTATTACTCCCTCCTAACTAGTGAGCCTTTATTCTTTTTCCTGCTCCCTCCTGAACCGACAACTCTCTTTTCATCACGCAGCGGATAAAGTAGATTCATAAGTGTAGGCACATGGTTGTCGTTCAGGGAGCATCTTGACAATATAACTCACATAACATTGCACAGAAGGTTGGTAATACGCTCCGATGTACACATCATTAGTACTTCTTCGGTTCCAGTGTAAGCACAATTCCCTCGAACAACCAACATACTAGAGATGAAACACTACTTCTTTTGGCATGTTCTTCTCCCTCCTGATGGTTGCGATGTATCGAAATCATCATACTATTGTGTGTACATGCCAAAATTACCCGTACTTTACACTTCTGATGCAATATAGATAGACCGTGTAAGCATAATTTGTGAGTATATGTCGCAAAAATATACTCTCAATACATTTCTCTCAAATCAACCTGTAATCGAACCTCCTTTGTATTCACCGGCTACTAGTAATGACCATATATGGAGACAGCCCGATATGACCTACTTGAAAATGAAGTAACCATCCCATCTTGTGACTTAATGCTTGTACGATAGATGTGACTTAATACCTATACTGAGCTCTACAATGTAACTCCTTTAAGTATGAGGTTGCACGAAATATTCGCCATTTGAACAATCCACTACTTCGTGTGACACTGAGTACTACAACGTAACTCCTTTAAGTGATAGTTATACTGTGAGCACTACAACGTAACTCCTTACATCAGTAATAACTAGATTGTCAAGACTGAATTTTTTACTTTGCGCAGACAAGTTATCTTCAAAAATCGTGCATCCAACCACCTCTAGACTTTGAGATAAATAAGTACACATTTTGAAATATCACTTCAAAGTCAAATCAATAATACCGTACAAAAACTCCGTGATCATATGTGTCGAACCGAAACAATTCTAGCCGTGAATATATGTATCCCCGTGAAAATTTGTAATACCAAAATACCACTCGAATAATATACCAACTATGAAGCCAAATAATAAAAATTGTGTCCAATTGAATTCAAATGGATAACAATTTTCGTTGTCCAAGCATTAATTTAGCCCACCAGCAATTAAGTCCTTATATAACCAATCCAAATGACATAACCAAACCAATAATCGTGTAAGCCCAATCCATGTATTTGGAGATATCACCTGTATCCAAAGTATTCCACAGATATAATGCCCTGGTTGTCTCATTTATACTTTAACCTAAGCACACTATTCTTATTGTGTCCGCCCCCACTTTCTCCTTTTACCAAACCTTTCACTCAAAAACTTATCTCTATCTCTACATCATCACAGATTCATCATCTAATCATGAACACATATAACGCAGCAATAATTATCCTTCAATTCGAACATCACAAACACTATATCTACCATACCGTGACCTTGTTTATCATTGTCTACTTAACTCCGAATCAAGAAATCAGTAAGAAGGCTTCAAGATCCATTGGTGGGTCTCAGGTAAGTGTATGATGTGTTTTTGTTTAGGTCTTGTGTTTTGTCGAACGAACGAAGAGAGAGGATGAAACGGAATCGTTTTGTTCTTCTCAAGATGTTCGGATAATAACCAAGAAGATTGCTTCACACGGTTCGATGATGATGATGATTCAAGTATAAAAATCTTTAAAAGATTTAGAAAAAACCTGAATCGATCTGAGATCTATACGTTTGTGTTTGATGTTTAGAGTTTAAATTGGAGCTGTTAGTTTGAAGGAGAGGGATTAGGATAGTTTGGGATTTGAAGGTGGAGTAGTTATCGTATCAGTTGTTGTTCTCTTTCTATTCGTTGCTTGGGGTGGACTGATAATGTTAATAGAACTGAAGTTTAAGAGTCTTGGTATGTTTGGTTTGTGGTCATGGTCTCTTCTTCATCTCTTCTAATATTCTGTTTTCGAAACTTTTTATTTTGCATTTTCGAAACTTTGCAAATTTCGAAACTTTGATCAATCTTGTGTTTGCGAAACTTTTTACAAAAATTTCGAAACTTGGTAAATCTTGTGTTTGCGAAACAGTGTTAGCTCATAATATCGAAACTTTGCATTTATTGAGAACATGGCATATTATCGAGAACCACAGTTTTCGAGATCCAACATGATTTATCGAGAACCAGTTTATCGAAACTTAAATTTATCGAGAACTTGGTTATCGAGAAAACATGGTAAAGTGTTCTCGAAAATCACTAGAGTTCTCGAAAAACAGTACATATCGAGATTTCTTATACAAGAGATCCGATTTTTTCGGCGATGATAACCCAGATTCCAATTGTAGCAGCAGTTCTCAATTTTGAGGCTAACAGAACAATTTTGAGAACAAAACCACGAAGTAGCAGCAGCCTCAAAGGCTAATAAGTTCCAATAGGCAGATAAGCATTAAAAACTTGTACAAACTAATCAGCGGAACTTAAAAACAACTCGAAACAATACTTGGAACAGAAGTTACAACAATAACCAAGCTTCAGTTAGGATCAAACAAACTCAGTACTCAGTTTCAGAAACGAAAGAGTGTACAGCAGCAGACAAGAAAAACCTTCGACAAGGTCAGTTTATGCTGACTTTTTCCACAGTTGAGTAATTCCAATTTTAAGTTCCTAGATCTATTTATTTGACCATTACCCTTGAAAATACATGAGCTAATTCTACTAGAAGATTAAATGTGAACTTAACTTAGAATTTAACCCAAAAGCTAAATGCGACTTTCACCCTATGCCCTACTGATTTCTTACCATATCCAAACTAAGCTATCTTAATATGAACTGCTCATGTATCTTATTCATCAGATAAACCACAGGGATGTTACTAACCATTCCAAACCAAACACTCTTACTTCTACTGGATTTCAGAATTTATACGCAAACCATTTAACTAAAGAGCAATTATATCAAGTTAACTCTACAATAACTAGATTAAAGCAAATAAGTAAAATCTAACAACTAAAAGCTACACATTCAGATTCATTCAAGTTATCAAAAAATATTGTAAAGCCTACTTGTAGTCCAAGTGTAGTCTGAGAATTCAAGAACCAAGAACCACCTATAGTCTCCCAAGAGACTCTAACCCATGCTCCCATCCATTCTCTGCCATTACTGCTACTACCAAATCATTCTCCCTTTTTTTTTTTATTTTCTTTCTCTTTTTTTTTTTCTTTTCTTTCCTTAATTCTGCTTTCGTATACTCTAACAATTTTAAACCAAAATTCTGAGATAATCCAAGCAATGCTTAAAAGACAATTCGAGAAATGTAAAACTTTGAATCAAATTGCAAATTTCATATAACTTGAAAGAGACTTATATTAAACTTAAAAAACTGCAATTACAAAACTTTAATTAAACTTCAAAATACTAGAAAAGATACAAGAGAAAAGATGCCTATGAAGGCTTACAACATAACCTATTTATACTAAAGCGTGAAAATGGTAGGTATGCCTTAGCTTCCTTCTTGTCTTCATCTTCAAACAGCCAAACCCTATCTTTGTGCTTTCTTCAATAAGTCTCCACCTTTGGATCAATTTTAAATCATCCCAGCCCTCTGATCTCATCTTTGGCGCCCAAGAGAGAGGTGGATTTCCAGCTTGTCATCCCTTGAGTGGCTTGAAGGTGTTAGGTATGGGTTGTGTGAGGAATTAGTGGGATTGGGAGAAGGTTTTGAGGGTGATGGGAAGGGATGGTGATGGTTAGATTTGGCTGGAAGTGGTCACGAGGGGGGGGGGGGGGAAGTGATGGTATTTTTTAGAGTTAACTACATTTTTGGTCCTTGTGGTTGTATCAAAATCTCACTTTTGGTCCAAAATTCAAAAAACGTTCAATATCAGTCCAAAAGTCCACGTGGACTTCATTTTTAGTCCAAAATTCGTCCCTAGTTAGTTTAGTCGTTAAGTACGTTGCACCGTTAGTCCCTAGTTAGTTTGGTCGTTAGCAATATTTACACCGTTAGTCCTTGTGGTTAAAAAATTGAAAAAATTCGAAAAAAAAAATTTTTCCAAAAAAAAATAATTTGAAAAATTAGAAAAAAATTCTAAAAAAAAAAATTTTACGAAATTTTTTTTTTCCAAAAAAAAAAAATTTGAAAAAAAATTTCTAATAAAAATTTTTCTTAAAAAATTCGAAAAAATTAAAAAAAAAAAAAAAAATTGACGAAATTTTTTTTTCCAAAATTCGAAAAAAAATCCAAAAAAAAAATTCGAAAAAAAAAAATTTCTAATTAAAAAAAAAAAAAAATTTCGAAAAATTTTTAAGAAAAATTTTTTTTGAAAAAAAATTTTCAATAAAAAAATTCGAAAAAAAAAATTTTCAATAAAATTTTCGAATTTTTCAATAAAATTTTATTAGAATTTTTTTTTTGGAAAAAAAAATTCGTCAAAAAAAATTTTTTTAGAATTTTTCAAAAAAAAATTTTCGAAAAAAAAATTTTCTTAAAAAATTCGAAAAATTTTATAAATTTTTTTTTTTGACGAACTTTTTTTTTCCAAAAAAAAAATTCTAATAAAATTTTTTCTTAAAAAATTCGAAAAATTTTATAAAAAAAAAAAATTTTGACGAAATTTTTAGGAAAATTTTTTATATATATACATACACATTTTAATTTTTAGAAATTTTTTTTTTGGAAATTTTTAGAAATTTTTTATATATATTAGAATTTTTTTTAATATATTAGAAATTTTTTTATAAATTTTTAAAAGAAAATTTTTTATTAGAAATTTTTTTTTTCGAATTTTTTTTTTTGGATTTTTTTTCGAATTTTGGAAAAAAAAATTTCGTCAATTTTTTTTTTTTTTTTTTTTTAATTTTTTCGAATTTTTTAAGAAAAATTTTTATTAGAAATTTTTTTTCAAATTTTTTTTTTGGAAAAAAAAAATTCGTAAAAAATTTTTTTTTAGAATTTTTTTCTAATTTTTCAAATTATTTTTTTTTGGAATTTTTTTTTTTTTCGAATTTTTTCAATTTTTTAACCACAAGGACTAACGGTGTAAACATTGCTAACGACCAAACTAACTAGGGACTAACGGTGCAACGTACTTAACGACTTAACTAACTAGGGACGAATTTTGGACTAAAAATGAAGTCCACGTGGACTTTTGGACTGATATTGAACGTTTTTTGAATTTTGGACCAAAAGTGAGATTTTGATACAACCACAAGGACCAAAAATGTAGTTAACTCTATTTTTTATTCAGCCTTGACTGAGTGGAGAAGGAGATGGGGGTATACGTTTTATTAATAAACGTAGCTAGGGTTTGGGGTGAGAAGGGTATCAGACCATGAAGGGGGTGGGCTGTGGGATGGTCATGGGCTTTGGGTGCAATTGGGCCAAGGGTATTAAATGGATTGGACGGGCTTGGTGAGTATTAAGGGTCCATTTGGTGTAGATATTTCACAAGGACCATTTTTGGAATAAGCTGAAAATTCAGGGACCATTTATGTCATTTTTCCAATCCTTGAGATGAGGACCATTCTTGCCTTATTTCAATTCCACAAAGATAATTTTCCAAAATTTAAATTTCCCGAGGACTTGTTTTGCCAAATTGAAAAGTATAGGGACCAAACTTGTAATTTCTCCAAAAGTTTTTTTTTTACCCAAAGACCATTTGTGAATCATTTTGACTTTTAAAAAAAGCAAGGGTTGACTTTTCTTTGAAAATGATTGACCAAGGACTAGATTTGTAAAACTTTGAAAGTCGGGGGACTGAAACTGCCAATTATGTAACTTTTGTTCATTTTTCGTTTGTTTTTACTCGTTTTGCATCAGAAACATATAAAATACGATCTTTGGGATTTTCTTCGCATTTTGGTGCGTTTTTGAGTATTTTTGATCGTTTTGCAGCTCAGAATTGACTAAAAATGATGAGTATTTACACACTCATCAATCCCCCACACTAAACTATTGCTAGTCCCTAGCAATCTTTTTGAGAAAAATTAATGGATTCGAAGTCTCTTTACCAAAAGCCATCACTTCTGGAGTAGCCAGGTGTAAGAACTGTGGCACACCTGATAACTGTGTGATTTTGAGCAAACCACCAGCTTTCAACAGTTTTGATTTGTATTTACCAAGAGCCGTTTGCTCCTGGACTAGCCAACTCTTGATGGAATAGTCAACATCTTGGTGAGTTGATTACCAATTATGGTTTTTCACTACCTTTACCACAAGCCATAATCTTGCGGGCTAGCCAACTCATTAGCTTTTGAGGATGATGGGAGTTGAGGAACCATACAATTTTTGGCAAATTGCAAGCCATAAACGGGTTTGAGATATCTTTACCAAGAGCCGTTTGCTCCTGGATTAGCCAATCCCTTTTGTCGCTTAGACACGGCGAATTGATAACCACAAAAAATTTTGAGATAAAGTGAAAAAAAATTTTAAAAATTTGGCCAAAAACGGGGGTACTAGACGGTATATTTTGATAAAATTCGCTAGAATTTTCCCCTCCCCCACACTTAGAGTTGAATATTGTCCTCAATATTCAAAGTCCCGGCTATTATGCCGAGTTTTTGAATGAAATACGAGAATATGAAAAGCTAACTGTGGGAATGTCATTTGTATTTTTCACTTTATTTATTCGAACACACATGTTTTTTTTTTTTTTTTTTTTTTTTTTTTTTTTTTTTTTTTTGAAGGATATGTACATCTTAAGTAGCTGCGGGGGGTGGCCACTCCCCCACACTAGGGTATTAGAAAATAGAAGGAAATCAGATACACGGGTGAAAACCCATGTTTGTTGTTACTTGTTTTTGTTTATCGAGTCGCTAGCTTGACTCGATCCCCGAATTCATTGGTCCATGGGGAAAGTTTGGAGGTCCGGGACAATAGGTGGTATGTCCCCTCCAAAATAGTGTTTCAACCGATGCCCATTTACTTTGAAATTTGGACCGTCGTCTTTAGATAACTCGACGGTACCATAAGGATAAACTTTGGAAACGGTGAAAGGTCCGGTCCAGCTGGTTTTAAGCTTACCCGAAAAGATCTTTAATCGAGAGTTAAAAAGAAGGACTCGGTCACCAACATTGAAAAAGCGGTTCTTAATTTTGGAGTCATGGATCTTTTTGGTTTTCTCTTTATAGATTAAAGAGTTTTCGTAAGCTTGATCACGAAGTTCATTGAGTTCATTGAGTTGAACTTTCCAATGATCACCCACAGACTTAAGATCAAAATTAGCATTCTTCAAAGCCCAATAGGCTTTGTGCTCGAGCTCAATCGGGAGATGACAAGCTTTTCCATACACAAGCTTATAAGGGGTACACCCGATGGGTGTTTTATAAGCCGTGCGAAAGGCCCATAGAGCGTCATCTAGCTTATCCGACCAAGAGGCACGGTTTTCTCCTATGGTTCTTTCAAGAATTCTTTTCAAACCATGGTTTGAAACCTCCACTTGCCCACTCGTTTGTGGGTGATAAGCGGTAGCAAGTCGGTGAGTGACACCATACTTGAGCATGACTTTTGCAAATTGTTCGTTGCAAAAGTGAGTACCGCGATCGCTTATGATAGCGCGGGGAGTTCCAAACCTTGAGAATAACGATTTCAAAAACTTTACAACTACTCAGGCATCGTTGGTTGGGAGAGCTTTTGCTTCGACCCATTTTGACAAGTAGTCAACGGCCACGAGTATGTACTTGTTCCCTCGTGAAGACGGGAACGGCCCCATAAAGTCTATGCCCCAAACATCAAAGATTTCACACACTTGGATGATGTTTTGAGGCATTTCATCCCGTTGTGGTGATCTTTCCTTGACGTTGACACGAGTCGCAAGATTTGACTAGGTCATGGGCGTCTTTATAAATGGAGGGCCAATAAAAACCGGACTCAAATACTTTTCGAGCGGTGTAGTTCGGGCCATGATGTCCCCCGGTGGGTCCATTATGACAAGCCTTTAGGATTTCCATGGCTTCTTGGCCATGAACACACCTTCGAATAACCTGATCCGCACAAATTTTAAACAGATAGGGATCGTCCCAAAAGTAGTGATTTACATCTTTGAAAAATTTGCTCTTTTGGTGGGACGTCATCCCTTTGACAACGAAGTTCCCCGCATGGTAGTTTGCAAAGTCGGCAAACCATGAGGTACTAGAATCACCACGAGAGGAAATCACATTTAGTGTCTTAAGAGGAAACGTTTCGTTTATTTCATTTTTCTCGAGAACTCCTTGATGAGGATTCTCCAATCGGGAAAGATGGTCAGCAGCGAGGTTCTCGGCTCCCTTTTTATCACGAATGATGATATCAAATTCTTGTAGGAGGAGAACCCAACGGAGCAATCTCGGCTTTGCATCTTGCTTGGCAAAGAGATATTTTAGAGCCGAGTGGTCCGTGTACACTATGCACTTAGTCAAGATTAAATATGGCCGGAACTTCTCAAACGCATACACCACGGCTAGTAATTCTTTTTCCGTTGTGGTGTAATGAGCTTGAGCTTCGGTCAAGGTTTTGCTTGCATAATGAATCGGCTGAAAATGTTTGGTTTTGCATTGCCCCAAGACCGCACCCATTGCAAAGTCACTTGCATCACACATGAGTTCGAAAGGTAGGTCCCAATCGGGGGCAACTAGAATGGGTGCCTCAGTAAGCTTTTTCTTGAGAGTTAGAAAAGCTTCGATGCACTCATCGGAGAAGACAAATGGAGTTTCTTTTTCAAGAAGTCGGGTCATAGGCCTAGCTATATTCGAGAAATCTTGAATGAATCTACGATAGAAGCCGGCATGACCCAGTGGGAGGAGGAAGCTTAGCAATGACGTCGATTTTAGCTTTATCAACCTCAATCCCACTCTTGGAAATCTTATAGCCAAGGACAATTCCTTCCTTGACCATGAAATGACTTTTCTCCCAATTTAGACTAAGGTTGGTGTCTTCACACCTTTGAAGCATTTTGTCTAAATTGGAGAGACATGATTCGAATGAATTCCCAACAACCGAAAAATCATCCATGAAGACCTCCATTGTTTTCTCGATCATGTCGTGAAAAATGGCCATCATGCATCTTTGAAACGTGCCCGGAGCATTGCATAAGCCAAAAGGCATGCGTCGATAAGCAAATGTTCCGTATGGACAAGTAAAAGTCGTTTTTTCTTGATCTTGAGGATCGATGGGAATTTGGAAATAACCCGAAAAACCGTCAAGGAAACAATAGTATTCGTTTCCCGCCAATCTTTCGAGCATTTGATCCATGAAAGGTAATGGAAAGTGGTCTTTACGGGTGGCGTCGTTTAATTTTCGATAATCAATGCAAACGCGCCAACCCGTTACTAATCGAGTCGGAATTAACTCGTTATCATCATTTTTGACAACCGTTATGCCACCCTTTTTGGGCACACAATGAACGGGACTCACCCAAGGACTATCCGAAATAGGGTAAATCAAACCGGCATCAAGAAGTTTTATGACCTCTTGCTTGATAACCTCATGAATTTTAAGATTTACCCGTCTTTGTTATTGAACCGCCGGTTTATAGTCATCCTCCATCAAAATTTTGTGCATACAAAATTCCGGGTTAATTCCCTTGATGTCGGAAAGTCTCCAAGCAATGGCTCGCTTGTGTGACTTTAAAACCTTGAGAAGAGCGGTTTTGTTTTCCTCATTCAAGTCTTTAGCGATTATGACGGGAAACTTATCGTCACGCTCCAAAAACGCGTACTCGAGATGAGGCGGAAGTTCCTTGAGTTCGACATCAGGAAAGTCATCAGTTTTTTCAACATCTTTTACTTCCACATTATGAAGTTCTTTTGGAGGAAGAGATGATGGATCATCATTTAGCAACTTCTCAAGGAGAAGTATGTCTTCCTCGGGATTAATAGAATCATAATCAACATGAGAATCACACGACAAACAAGCTTCGATTTCTTCCAAAATGAAGTCACCTCCCAAAAATGGAGTAAGAGAGGGGGAAGAGACATCAATGGAAGAATTGATTGATCCTTGCACACTTAACACTTCTTCAATATGGTCATCGCATGCAAAATCGATGACATCAAGTCGGTTAATTTCTTCTCGTTCAAGGTCGAGAAGATCCTTAGAAGTGTTTTCAATGTTTATGATCAATTTCTCATCGCCAACTCTAAGAGTCATTTCTCCTTCGAAGACGTCGATTAATGCACGAGCCGTTTTTAAGAATGGTCTTCCCAAAATAAGGGGGACACGAGGATCAGCATCGAAATCAACGACTACAAAGTCGGCAGGAAAATGGAACTTGCCAACCTTCACAAAGACGTCTTCAGCAATACCTTTCGGAATCGTAACCGAACGGGTTGCTAATTCGAGAGTCATTCGTGTTGGAGTAAGCTCAGGAAGTGAAAGTTTTTGCCAAATAGAGAAAGGCATGAGGTTTATGCTAGCGCCAAGATCGGCCAAGGCAAAGCATTCCTCAAGCTTTTGGAAATCACATGGAATGAGAAATTTTCCGGGGTCTCCTAATTTTTCGGGAAGTTTCTTTAGGAGAACCGCCGAACAATTTTCGTTCAAACGGGTTTTGGTGAGTTCAAATAGTTTTTCTTTGTTACTTAAAAGACTCTTGAAAGTGGAAGCAAACTTGGGCATATAGAGAAGAGCATCCGCGAAACTAATGTCGAAGTGTAATTTTTGAAAAATTTCAAGAAATTTCTTCATTTGATCATTAGTTTGCTCGCGGAGTCTTTGATCCTTTAACCGCGAAGGATATGGTATTGAAGCTTTTGGTTGGACGGGATTTTCCGATGGTTCAAAAACAATTCCCGGTTTTGATTTGGTTTTTGGGACAACATGAGGTTGGACGTGTGCGGTACTTCGTGTACTTGTGATTTGCACCTTGTCCATTGTAGCCTCGTGTTCACGTTCCACTACCTCGGGAGGAGAAGAAGATGAGGTAGTAGGAACCGTGGGTCCATCATAAGAAACTCCACTACGGGTTGTGATCGCCTTTCCATCGCCCTTCGGGTTGGCGATCGTGTTGCTTGGTAGCGTTCCCGATCCCGAAGGTCGATCATTTAAAGACTTCTTAAGTTCAGAAATTTGACCGATCAACAACCTATTAGTTTCTTCTTGAGCTTTCATAAATTGCTTCAACAATTCATCGGTTGATGATTGAGGTTGAGCAACGGTTTGATTTTGAGGAAAGTTTTGCTCGGTTGTTTTGATTGAAACCTTGATTTTGAAAATTTCCATGGTTTTTATTACCATGAAAATTGTTTCCTTGATTGAAATTACCATAACCTTGGTTTCTATTCAAGTTTCCTTGATTTTGAGAACCTTGGTTGTAATTTCCCCCTTGATTTTGATATTGGTTCACAGGGGCTTGAAATTGGTTTTGAACATTCGGGTTTTTTTGTTGTTGATTTTGATTGAATCTATTTGGATTATTGGGTTGAGAGAAACTGGGTGGTCCACTTTGATTGTTAGTGCGGTAATTTGGTTCCATTTGAGGACGGTATTGGTTACCTCCTTGATTAGAATTGCCGACTATCGCATTGACTTCAAATGGATTGCCATCGGTGGCAGTACAATTGTAGTAAGCGTGTGGACCACCACAAGTAACACAAGTGTCAACCTTTTTGACTTCAGCAGGTTGAGAAGAAACTTTCTTTGTTTTGGTGAGAACCAAAGCATGAATAGCTTCCGTGAGCTTGTCAAGTCTAGCATCGGTGCTAGATTGAGCCACGGGTGATGAGGAAGAAGGACCAACATTAATTTGTGAAACAACCGATTTGCTTCGTGGAATGCGGACCTTAGATTTTTTTCAATTATCATCAAAGCATCTTTGGTGGTGCGATTCAAGAAATTACCTCCCGCGGAGGCATTAAGAGAGTCTTGATCGACTTGGCTCACACCATTATAGAAAGTGTCGAGCTGCATTAACTCGAAGAAACCGTGATGAGGACATTTACGAAGCATGTCCTTGTAACGATCCCAAGCCTCACCGAATGATTCATCAAATTTTTGAGTGAATTTCATGATTTCATTCTTAAGGGCGGTGGTTTTAGATGGAGGAAAGAATTCGTTCACAAACTTCTTGACCAAATCTTCCCATGTTTCAATCGATCGAGGAGGTTGTTTGTCGAGCCAATTTTTGGCAGCCCCATCGAGGGAAAACGGGAAGAGAAGAAGTTTGATAGCTTCCTCAGGGACATTTTTACATTTGATGGTAGACGTGATTTTGTTGAACCATCGAATGTGATCTTGAGGATCGTCCCTCTCGAAACCATAGAATTGACGCGAGGTGACTAAGTTAATCAACCCCGTCTTAAGCTCGAAATTGTCAGCCACGATAGCTGGAATGATGATAGCATCTCCG
This sequence comes from Artemisia argyi, assembly GCA_030686995.1. NCBI lineage: Eukaryota > Viridiplantae > Streptophyta > Magnoliopsida > Asterales > Asteraceae > Artemisia > Artemisia argyi. The sequence continues at coordinate 16,852,393 of CM060677.1, forward strand.
TAATCCTCGATGGGTGCTTGGAGAAGCTCATTCATAGTGGGCTCGGCCGCCATGATTGGAATAGTACGAAACTCGGGTTCGACTATTCGATTGGTACGTCGTCGATTACGCCTTCTCGGAATGTTATTAAGCGATTGCAAAGGACTCGTTGACGTAGACGAACGTGTGCGCATGCACCACAAAAATATCAATTAAAACAATACCACTTTAAAGACAAGGGAACTTAAACCAATAATCAAGTACGCAAGGTTAACTTCTAAGGAAAAACGCACAAAGGAGCGGGAGAGAAGAATGGATCTCTCACTGGGCGAAGTTCGTTGGATCGCCACATACCGTTTCGACTCCTCTTAAAGTGTGTTTCTCGTTTAAAAGTTTTCCAAAACGCAAGTGATACAAAGGCAAGTTTTGATCTTTTGTCTGGGAACTTATTATGGTCACACCCCCAGTTGGTAGGTGTTCTGCCTTGGTTTGCGGTGGTAAGATTTTAACGTTGTATTTATTAAACAATGAAACGGGAAAATCTTTTTGTGTTTTTCTTTAACTTATATAGATATAATACATATACTAGAAACAAAAGAAAAATATTTTTGGTTTTTTATACGTTTTATAAAAGCGTAACTTCTTGCGAAGGTTCTACAAGACTAATCGTCTAAACCTTATCGAGAATTTCGACACACAGCCTCCCCGGTAGCGGCGCCATTTGATTCGTTGTGTTTTGGTGTGTAAACAACAATTTATCAAAATATCAACAAACGTGAAGTTTAATTTGTCGTGAGACAAATAAACGTGAAGTAATACGAGTAAACCGTTTAGGAAAACGATTACCTCGCAAAACTTGTGAAAGTGATATTCAAATTGTGAGTCCGGGAAGTGATTTCCCGGGTCGTACCCCAACGAGGTGTGAATGGAAAGCTTTGAATGAGATTTGGATTAAAATCTTGTATGATTGGAAAGGTTATTTGGTTTTATGGTACGTTAAACTAACGAATTAGAAAATTAACGAACGAAAGTAAACGTAAATGTAAATTAACCTAAGGCAACTAACAATCTAATTAATACCTAAAACACTACGGGAAAACATAATTAGGTATCAGGAATCCTAGAATGTAAACTAAATTAGAAACGTAACGTTTAATTAAAAATACACGAGGACGCAAAATAAAACGTGAATTTTGAGTTCCAAACGTCTTACGAGTTTCTAATAAATTTTCTAATGTACTATAAGTTAAAAGAAAATTTTTGAAAAAAGAAAATAATTTTTTTAATAAAAATTCTATTTAATATGAATTAAAAACTAATTTATTCTAATTTAATTCTAATAAATATTAAGACTATTCCTAAAAGTTTGAAACTTTTTTTTATAAATACTACAAGTTATTACAATGCTAAGAAAAATATGACAAAGATAGGTATAATTCGAAATAAGCACACAAAAAGCTCTTAAAAGCTGTTAAGCTTATTGGGTTCAATCAAACAACTAAGGGTCAAATTATAATCTTTGCAAAGCATAACCAACAAAAGACCCAAGGGCAGTTGGAGTTTGAATTGTGTGTTGAGGGTGTGAACTAAGTGGGCAGAGTTCGAGTCCCTCTTTTTGCTCAAAAGTTGTTTTTATTTTTTTGTTTCAACTCTTTTCGTTTTCTGGTTCCCTTTCTACCAACTCAAACACAGATTTAATGCTGAAAATAAGAATTAACCAAAATTTAAAACTTAATCTAAAATTCAGATTTCAAAGTGGAGAAAAAAAAATTATAAATGGTTCCAAACTTGTTTTCTCTTTTTTTTTTTTCTTTCTTCTTGCGACAGCTAAGCCTTAACTACTAACCAAATTCATTTGAGCAACCTTGTTGCTAGTATTCTTGATATTAGCAAACAACAATAACAATGACACTTTAAAACCAAAAGCTGTGATGAACGAACAATTTTGAGAACAAAACCACGAAGTAGCAGCAGCCTCAAAGGCTAATAAGTTCCAATAGGCAGATAAGCATTAAAAACTTGTACAAACTAATCAGCGGAACTTAAAAACAACTCGAAACAATACTTGGAACAGAAGTTACAACAATAACCAAGCTTCAGTTAGGATCAAACAAACTCAGTACTCAGTTTCAGAAACGAAAGAGTGTACAGCAGCAGGCAAGAAAAACCTTCGACAAGGTCAGTTTATGCTGACTTTTTCCACAGTTGAGTAATTCAAATTTTAAGTTCCTAGATCTATTTATTTGACCATTACCCTTGCAAATACATGAGCTAATTCTACTAGAAGATTAAATGTGAACTTAAGTTAGAATTTAACCCAAAAGCTAAATGCGACTTTCACCCTATGTCCTACTGATTTCTTACCATATCCAACCTAAGCTATCTTAATATGAACTGCTCATGTATCTTATTCATCAGATAAACCACAGGGACGTTACTAACCATTCCAAACCAAACACTCTTACTTCTACTGGATTTCAGAATTTATACGCAAACCATTTAACTTAAGAGCAATTATATCAAGTTAACTCTACAATAACTAGATTAAAGCAAATAAGTAAAATCTAACAACTAAAAGCTACACATTCAGATTCATTCAAGTTATCAAAAAAAATTGTAAAGCCTACTTGTAGTCCAAGTGTAGTCTGAGAATTCAAGAACCAAGAACCACCTATAGTCTCCCAAGAGACTCTAACCCATGCTCCCATCCATTCTCTGCCATTACTGCTACTACCAAATCATTCTCCCTTTTTTTTATTTTCTTTCTCTTTTTTTTTCTTTTCTTTCCTTAATTCTGCTTTCGTATACTTTAACAATTTTAAACCAAAATTCTGAGATAATCCAAGCAATGCTTAAAAGACAATTCGAGAAATGTAAAACTTTGAATCAAATTGCAAATTTCATATAACTTGAAAGAGACTTATATTAAACTTAAAAAACTGCAATTACAAAACTTTAATTAAACTTCAAAATACTAGAAAAGATACAAGAGAAAAGATGCCTATGAAGGCTTACAACATAACCTATTTATACTAAAGCTTGGAAATGGTAGGTATGCCTTAGCTTCCTTCTTGTCTTCATCTTCAAACAGCCAAACCCTATCTTTGTGCTTTCTTCAATAAGTCTCCACCTTTGGATCAATTTTAAATCATCCCAGCCCTCTGATCTTATCTTTGGCGCCCAAGAGAGAGGTAGATTTCCAGCTTGTCATCCCTTGAGTGGCTTGAAGGTGTTAGGTATGGGTTGTGTGAGGAATTAGTGGGATTGGGAGAAGGTTTTGAGGGTGATGGGAAGGGATGGTGATGGTTGGATTTGGCTGGAAGTGGTCACGGGTGGGGGGGGGGGGGGGGAAGTGATGGTATTTTTTTATTCAGCCTTGACTGAGTGGAGAAGGAGATGGGGGTATACGTTTTATTAATAAACGTAGCTAGGGTTTGGGGTGAGAAGGGTATCAGACCGTGAAGGGGGGGTAGGCTGTGGGATGGTCATGGGCTTTGGGTACAATTTGGGCCAAGGGTATTAAATGGATTGGACGGGCTTGGTGAGTATTAAGGATCCATTTGGTGTAGATATTTCACAAGGACCATTTTTGGAATAAGCTGAAAATTCAGGGACCATTTATGTCATTTTTCCAATCCTTGAGATGAGGAACATTCTTGCATTATTTCAATTCCACAAAGATAATTTTCCAAAATTTAAATTTCCCGAGGACTTGTTTTGCCAAATTGAAAAGTATACGGACCAAACTTGTAATTTTTCCAAAAGTTTTTTTTACCCAAAGACCATTTGTGATTCATTTTGACTTTTAAAAAAAGCAAGGGTTGACTTTTCTTTGAAAATGATTGACCAGGGACTAGATTTGTAAAACTTTGAAAGTCGGGGGACCGAAACTGCCAATTATGTAACTTTTGTTCATTTTTCGTTTGTTTTTACTCGTTTTGCATCAGAAACATATAAAATACGATCTTTGGGATTTTCTTCGCATTTTGGTGCGTTTTTGAGTATTTTTTTTATCGTTTTGCAGCTCAGAATTGACTAAAAATGATGAGTATTTACACACTCATCAGTATACTCAAAAAGAGGGTGTTGATTATAAGGAAACTTTTTCTCCGGTATCGAGAAAAGACTCCCTAAGAATCGTAATGGCCCTTGTAGCTCATTTTGACTTGGAGCTACATCAAATGGACGTCAAAACAACATTTCTTGACAGAGATTTACATGAAGATGTGTTCATGGCCCAACCACAAGGTTTTAAATCTAAAGGCCAAGAACATTTAGTTTGTAAACTCAAGAAATCTATTTATGGGCTTAAGCAAGCATCCCGTCAATGGTATTTAAAATTTGATGAAGTAATGAAGAAACACAACTTCATCAAGAATCTGGTAGATCAGTGTGTATACCTCAAAATGAGTGGGAGCAACTTTATTATACTTGTGCTTTATGTTGATGATATCCTTTTAGCAAGTAATAATATTGATTTGTTGCATGAGTCAAAACGGTTTCTTTCTAGAAACTTTGACATAAAAGATCTTGGTGAAGCTTCGTAAGTAATTGGAATTGAAATTCACCGAGATCGAGCCAATGGGACATTAGGATTGTCCCAAAAGGCATATATTGAACGCGTACTAAATAGGTTCAATATGCAACATTGCTCCCCCACGGTCGCTCCCGTAATTAAGGCTGATATTTTCGGGTCTCATCAATGTCCGAAAATTGAGGTTGAACATGAGGAAATGAAGCGAATTCCTTATGCTTCCATAGTAGGAAGCTTAACGTATGCTCAAGTTTGTACTCGACCATATATCGCTTTTATATGTGGCATGTTAGGCAGGTTTCAATCTAATCCTGGCCTACATCACTGGAAAGCTGCTAAGAAAGTATTGCGATATCTTCAAGGAACAAAGGAGTACAAATTAACTTACACTAGATCCGATAATCTTGAAGTTATTGGATACTCGGATTCAGACTTTGCGAAATGCAAAGACTTTAGTAGGTCCAATTTGGGATATATTTTCATGCTGTCAGGTGGGCCTATTTCTTGGAAGAGTAAAAAACAAGTGCTAACGACGACCTCAACAATGATGGCTGAGTATGTTTCCGTTTATAATGCGACATGCCATGCAATGTTGTTGAGAAATTTGATCACTGGACTCAAAATTGTTAACTCCATCTCAAGGCCATTAAAGATTTACTGCGATAATAGCGCAACTGTGAGCTTCTCGAACAGTAATAGTTCAACTGGAGCTGGTTTATACCTCGATACAAAGTACTTATTCGTACGTCAAAGAGTGGAGGAACAACGTATATGTATCGAGCACATTAGAACTCATGAAATGCTTGCGGATCCGCTAACTAAAGGTCTACCACCGAAAGTATTTCAAGGCCATGTTGCTAGAATGGGTTTACGTCAAGACCTTACATAATGTGTTGTAGTTAATGAACTATTTCATGATTATGTTTAACTTCAAAACAAGCGCTTTTAGATAATATCCTTCACTATAATGTCTAGTTTGTCTGTATTTATTTTTAATTGTGTACACTTATGTTTCATTATAGACAGACGTATTTGTACCACATTACTCTTTTGTCATTTTGGCTTAATGAAATCATATATTTCAGATTAGTACCATTAGTATAATTGATGGGGGTCCCGTGTCAAACGCGACACGTTAGGCTGTATCTTTTTGCTTTGGTGCTATTATGAAATTATGGTAATTCACATAAACTTGTAATTGGCCAATATAATTTTTCAGGTTTATGTATATATGAATTAATGGTCTTACGGCCAAGTGGGAGAATGTTAGACTTATCCCTTTGACTAATGTGGCCTTGACGATTTAGATCCTTAACTATGCCCTAATGACAATATGTACCCTAACTAACAATTGACAGTTATTTGATGGAAATAACTGTCATAACAATAAAACATCGGAAAGTGGTCATTTTCCTGTATCTTGTCAATTCATTATTCTCTCAATAAAAACACCAATAACTCTTGAGAGAAATCTCTCCATCAGATTATTGACATCACTACCGGAATCGACTAACCCTAACGCGATGGCTTCATCATCTAATCATAATCATCAATCGGTTCTATCATCAATTAAGTTTACTTTCCTGTTCTTAATATATGATGACATGAGATTGATCCTTTATGTGTTTAATTAATTTAACATCGGCATGTCCAATTCCTTCTTGTTATTTGTTGTAAATGTTGGTATTAATATATATTCAACCTTTTCATCCAAAAATAATAATAATAATAATAATAATAATAATAATAATAATAATAATAATAATAATAATAATAAATAAATAAATAAATAAAAAATAAAATTAGCATGATTCAATTATATGTTAAAAAGATTTATTCGATTTTGATTTTTATTGACAAATAGCAATGTTTTGTTTCGACTATATGCATATGACAAAATTGAGTTCTTTTTTTTAGAATGGCAATTTTTTATAACCTACACCACCTATCTAACAAATTCTATCTCACATATATCTTCAACGAGAATTGAACCACAACATTATCTAGGTTGATGGGTAACTCACATACCACTGGGCCAAGAGGCCTTTGGTGATAAAATTGAGGGTCAAATTTTGAATTAATTCTTTATAAACTATTTTCTATTTTCTTATAGTGTAAAGATAGTTTGACACGTAACTAAACATATATAACAAACAAATAACCGTTAACAAACATAAATAAATAAATGAGTCTTTTGTTATTTCTTCATACTAGACGAGTACCCGTTTATAGCAACGAGATTTTATAACGGCAGATAGTTATAATGATATGGGTAAATTGCAAAAATGGTCCTTAACATTCCACGAAATTGCAAAAACGGGACCGAGACAAAAAGTAGCGCAAAAAAGACACCAACGTTCCACATTTTTGCAAAATCGCCACTGAGAGGCCTTTTCCGTTAGTTTCATCGTTAAGTGCCATGTCACCGAGGGTATTATCATCATTTCACTGCTTTAAGGTCCACGTGGCATATCACTATTGATTCACATCTACCACCACCACCACTCTCTACCACCACACAACCAATACCACCACCCTTTACCCTTCATCTTCATCTTCTCCGGTGACCAAACCCAGATTCCGGTCACTTTTTTCCTTTTCTTTTTCTTTTAACCCACAATGGACTAAACATTCATAAAACTCTGCTCATATTTGATACACATATTGCTCTTCTTGTAACAAATACCTGCACTTTGCTGTATATATACGAAAATGACAGTATGAGAAGCAAGAACATGACCTACACATAATAACGAACAGTGGCCAAAGTTAAAATTATAAGAGCTACAAAGTTTTGTAACCATGACTTATCTATCCATTATTACCTGCACAAAGGACAAAATTATAGCAATCCCAACAAGGCCGACGAAAGTGGCAAGGAGAATATTGAGAATGAACGGCAGTGAATCATCAATCGTGTAGAGATCTGAAGACAGCCTATAAACACAATCACTAGAGTAAGAATGAAAATGACCTCACTAGAGTAAGAATGGAGTTCGCCGAGTAAAAAATACAAAGTATAACCTGCATTGTCAATGCAAGTTGTTAAATGCCTCTATTGCAACTTAGCTGTTTCATCGTAAACTGGTGAAATATTAATAAATAGATTGAACAGATAATCACAGTTATGCGGTTTTAAGAATGGCATTCTGAAACTTTTTTATTTTTTAATTTTTTGAAGTAGAGAAGGAAATTTCAAATTTCTATCCTTACATATGACTGGGTCGATTCAGGTTTTGATACACATTAACTTATTCCATTAGGTGATTTTGACCCAACCCAAAGTTCACTATATACGTCTAATATTTGGGAACAAATTCTGAGTATCAGAAATTAATATAATTACCAGATAAAAGGACATCGGATGTAGTTTAAATGCCGCTGTATCAACCCAATAAGACAGCCACAGATCATTTCCATTTCGAGAAGCTTGCATTAGAATTGCTGATAGGCATGTTATGGCTGTAATGTACCAACCAGAGAATGCAGCATAATTCCTTCACAATATGAGAAAAGAACTTCCAAATGGGTCAAACGTCTTAAAAATAGTCTAAAGTCTATTTCTAGTGCATAATACCTCATAATAATCTAAATAAAAGATAAAATTATTAATGTAATAATGCTGTTTTTGGAATATCAAAGTTTAGAGAAATGGACTAAAAATGTGAGTGACCCAGCCTGACCAAGCCAGTTTCTACCCATTACTAGAAAAGAACCCATTTTAACACAAACACATTTTGATTAGTTTCTTGACCCTCCCGACTCACCCATATTTCCACCTTCACTTATATTTACCAAAAGACAATTAATGGAGCATGGACTCACATGTACACAGATGTTTCAACTCTGCCTTCTTTCCTCTCTTCAACCCTTATAATGTTATCGTCTGCATCCATAATATCTATGCTCTCGCTCTCTACGATTACGCTATCTTGGACTCCCGTACAAGTATCTACACTTTCTATTTGAGCTTTAGTCTCGGAAGAGGTATTAAGTTCCTCGTGTCGAACAAATGCTACATATGTAGAACTGGAGCAGTCAGTTGGACTTCCCACCCATTTCACTTGTCCTTTGTCCATTATAACAACCATATCTGCAGCGTATATTGCTTGTAATTTTTGAAATGTTGTTAGTAGATGTAATATGGGTGGTCGGTACCAGGTAATAGGTCAACACACGTAGCTTTTAGTACATAACAAAACGGTTGGGGGCCTATGGCATTGACTACAACAATTTTTTAGCATTTTATCAATAATTATCAGCTGACTAAATAATAGAAATGATCATCTTTCTATAAATATTCAACTTTTAAATACAATAAAATGGAGGTTTATGCATTGAAAGTAGACTATAGGGCATAGGCTCATATTTCTGCTTGGTGTATCAAATATGAGCAGAGTTTTATGAATGTTTAGTCCATTGTGGGTTAAAAGAAAAAGAAAAGGAAAAAAGTGACCGGAATCTGAGTTTGGTCACCAGAATCTGGGTTTGGTCACCAGAGAAGATGAAGATGAAGGGTAAAGGGTGGTGGTGTTGGTTGTGTGGTGGTAGATGTGAAATAAAAGATAAAAATAACTTTGCAAATTTAGTCCCTGAATCAATAGTGATATGCCACGTGGACCTTAAAGCAGTGAAATGACGATAATACCCTCGGTGACATGGTACTTAACGATGAAACTAACGGAAAAGGCCTCTCAGTGGCGATTTTGCAAAAATGTGGAACGTTGGTGTCTTTTTTGCGCTACTTTTTGTCTCGGTCCCGTTTTTGCAATTTCGTGGAACATTAAGGACCATTTTTGCAATTTACCCTAATGATATTTTGGTTACACAAAACATTACACAACACAATTAACCAAAATATAATTATAACTATATGCTGCTTTAAAATCCTGTTGCTATGCACATGTACTCGTCTAGTATTATATACCGTGTTTCAGCTTCATGTATTCTCAAATCAACTTTTACATTAATGTATTCTCAAGTCAACTTTTATGTTTTTGTGTGTTTCCTTAAATCGTGTGTTTCTTTACATAAATTTTAAGTTTTCAAGATTTTTGAATTTTCAAGAAATAGGATATACCCATTATATGTAGTATAGATAACAAAACCAACTTTATATTATGTTCAATTTTATTCCCTTAATAGACATAACTGAACTTTCAACCGATCAATGGTTCTGAAAAAATTTGTTGCATGTTTATTCGTTACAGTTCCATTTAAAAGTTATTAAAACTTTGACACTAGAAGAAATTAATGATTCATTTTCTATTGAGAAAACATTAAAGATGGTCTTAATCCTTCTTAGACTCAAATAATATTAGGTTTAGAGTGTTAGTGTCGTTCGTAGGCCTAAAATTTTATAAATACATTAGGTCAAAATGTCATTGTTTTGGGATATGTTCTGTTGTTCTCTGTATTGGGATATGTCCAGAACAGTTTTATTTTGGTTCCATACATTGTAAATATTTGGAAGTTTTAATATAAATTCACCTTGCTCCAAAAAATGTCATTGTTTTACCAGGTTTACTAAATTGAAGGTATTCAAATATCGAGAAACGCATAAAATGCTAGATTTACATTGTGTTCTCAAAAAAATAAGAAGAAAGTGAAAATAAAGTAAAGAAAGAAGAAGTAAAGAAAGAGAAAGAAAAAATAGTTTTGTTTCACCCAAAAGTGGAGTGAAAGTTTTGAAAGCAAAATCCACCACTTTCACCCATTTACTTTCACGTTCATTTCTAAAAAAACTTAAGAACACATCTTTTATCACTTTCTTTTTCCTTTCCTTCATTTTACTCAACTTGAAAACACAGTGTAAACACTATACTCTTCCTCAACACCATGGCTCATGGAATCCACAATCAGCCTTTGAACAATCTTTAGAATTATAGCATCTACAATATAGGTGTAGATTTTATTTATTTATTTTTTTTTTTCAATTCACTGCTCAAAAGCTAGAGAATAGAAACTAAAAAGCTAACACAGGGAAAAAAAAGTACCTAATGAACATTCGATTGGAGACGTCATCAAACATATTTTTTCATCAGAGCAAATTATTTACTGTTAAAAGTAATCGTTTAGATGATCATACGTGTGAGTTTCTTGTTCTGTTGTGTGTTAAGCTTTGCAAGTTCCGCAAGCTACTTTTCGCGGTTGTTGAAGAAGATAAAACATTCTTGAAACATTTTTATTCATACTCCGTATAATTCATCCAAATGATCATACTCAAATCAATGAGTACCTTACATGACATGCACATGCCAATAACTTAACATTACATTATTTTAACATCGACCAGCAATCTAAAAACATAGTTGCAAGTACAAATAATTTAAAGGAGTAAACTGCAAAAAAAATGTCCTTAAACTTTGCCAATTTTGCAAGAAATATCTTCATTTTTTTAAAAATTGCAAGAAATGTCTCTAATGTTTGGATTTTTTGCGAGAAATGCCCTTGAGCCGTTACTGTTGTTGCAAATTCTTGTTTTTTGCTAACGCTCATTACAGAATCCTCGTTAGTCAAAGTCAAAGGCTTGTGAAATGACTATTTTACCCTCGCCTCGTTAAAGAATCCCCGTTAGTCAAAGTCAAAGGCCTGTGAAATGACTATTTTACCCTCGCCTACTACCAGGACAATTTTTGCACTTTACTATTAATTTTATTTTGAGTTCTCATCACCATCACCCTCTACCACCACACAACCATCACCACCACCCTCCACCCTTCATTGTCATCTTCTCCGGTGACCAAACACAAATTCCGGCCAACTTTTTTTCCCTTAATCTTTGTAATTATACTCTTTTTCTTTTTCTTTTTTTTATAAGTTCATGAGATGTTGACCGAAAGGTTACACATACACATAATTGAATTATAGTATAGGAGTAGTAATTAAAAGGCAAAATGTATTACTAGTAATTTTTTTTTTTACTGTAAGCACCTACACATACTTGATAAGGAAGTGAATGTTTGCTCTCATTATTTCTCCTCTCTCTTCCTTATCACCAAACACAAACATTCACTTGGAGGGTGGTGGACCTGGTGGTAATGGTTGTATGGTGGTGATGAGAACTCAACATAAAATTAATAGTAAACTGCAAAAAATATTTTTGCAAAAAATGTCCCTGTAGTAGGCGAGGGTAAAATAATCATTTCACAGGCCTTTGACTTTGACTAACAGGTATTCTGTAACGAGCATTAGCAAAAACAAGAATTTGCAACTACAGTAACGGCTCAAAGGCATTTCTCGCAAAAAACCCAAACGGTTAGGGACATTTCTGAGTTTTAAAAATGGGGACATTTTTTGCAAAAATGGCAAAGTTTAAGGATATTTTTTGCAGTTTACTCTAATTTAAACGCAAAATGATCCAAAACCAGTTAGCTGTAGGAATTGGATAAGGGTTGTGATGATAATCTAGGATTTCTTCTCGAATCGTGTAAATTCACTTTTCGTATAAAGTATTTCGACTCTATTGGTGCTTAGGTATCACGAAATCCTTATCGGGATAATTCAAGAAAAACATTTTGTTTCCAGGCATAAGAGAACAAAGCAAAACAGAAATAATTGTGTGTTTTCGTTTGTTCGAATGAGACAAGATGTGTCTATTTATGTAACAGACATTTGTGACAGTTATGGCGGTTAAATTTGGAAACACCAAGGTCACAACCCTTCACCAACAGAGACGTTGGCTATGTTTTGGTAGGAAAATATGCTAAGTCCTTTAATAACGATTCGTGAAAATCGTTTAGGTCCTTCACCAACAAGGGGTGCTGCCGCTTGACCCCGCAAGGGGCGCTGCCCCTTGACCCCCGCATCTTTGTCTGGTTGAAAACATATTAGCTCAACAAGTGTGCACTCCACACTTTCCTAACTCGTATCCGAGCTTAATACGAAGTCCCATTGGTCTCTAGTAAAATCGTAATTACCTAAAATAGTTGATGACACTAAAATCACCAACATTAACATGTTACAAGAATGATCGGATACCAGTCTTTAAGGATTTGTGAATGAACATCTTGTGTAATATATCCGGGGGAAAAATGGCTAGTCACAGTGTAAAGGAAGAAAATACTGAACTACTGAAGCCGTACCATTTTATTCTCCCAACGATGTTCCATAATGTTGATCGCCATATCGAAGTAGATAATTGCCTTTTACTTCTCTATTGTTTTTCACAGCTTGCATCTTTACATCTGTCTAATACTTTAAAACCGGAAGTCTGTAAGCTATATTATGCAGTATGATACTATGATGCATGTCATGATTGTGCTCACTAGGAAGTAAACATTTGCGCTTTTTCACAGTCCACGAGCATCTTGTGAGAGTATGGTTTTGGTAATGATTCTTAGAAAGGACACCATAACTCCTGTAATCAAAGTTGTAAAAAAGTAAATCAAACAAATTGTGAACAGTACTGTTTAAATGAGAGAAATGGTAACTAGTACGTATCAAATGTTTAGTTTTCAATAAATATATGTAAATTTCGTGTTGAAAGTGGTATAGTTCTATCATCTTTCGTGCGAAAGCATAATGATTTTTACCTGAAGCAGCGGTCCCTGCAACAACTGCCTGCCGATACCTCTCTGGCATTTCGCCAGCACCCCTAATAACCCCGCCTGGAACCAATGTATCAGCAATCCCAGACACCGCAACTTCAGCCACAGACACATAAAACCCTTCATAAACCCCGACCCGACCCTAAATATAAGTTAATTACAGGAACAACAAGTAACGACACAACAAACAAATCAAGTCCTATATTAATCCTAACAAATGAGTGTGACTTGTGTCCATACAAAACAATGCAAAGGAGACATATAACACCTATGATCATGTAAACAGGTGCAAAAACACGGTTTACTGATGCATCAGGGTAGAGATAGGAGAAGCAATCGACGGCTGTGATGATCGCGTTCCATGGGATTAAGAAACCTGAACCAAGTATGAAGTAGATTGTGTAGGCTATATTGTACGAGTCTTTTGGGACTTTGGTGTTGTGCTTTGGAATAAGGGGGGTTGACGTGGATCCTGGTAGGTCAACAGTGATGGTGGCCACCGTGTACGTGGGAGGTGGTTATACCACCCACGATCACCAACTATTCAATTCGTGACTAGATGGACGTTGATAACTTCAGGGTCCCTGGGCGTTTATTATATCAGCAACTTTCGTACAAAGATTTTGGTCTTTTTTAACATTTTAGTCGATTGTTAAATTGATTTGGATTGAGATTCTTAACATCACACTTGAGATGGAAAAACATATATCCGGTTCACGAAAACATCCTAAAACCACCTTGCTTGACTCCTTGAGATACATACGGCAATAAGCTTATCCATGTAGAGTCAAGCTGAAGAACATTGATTCATCATCAACAAGCTTATCCGTGGGTCGAAAATGATGACAGAATCACGATAATACATCCGACTTGGTAAAACATAGATGTCTTACATTCTCTTCCGTTCAAAGAGTAAGATGCATTGAAGCGATTAAAGATTCACCCATGGTTCATAGATAAATGTTTATGCATGCAAGTATGCGATATAATCACATAATGTAACAGAAATGAATGCACATCATATGCTCTCAACTTCTTAAAAAATTTCTCAATGTAAAGAAGTTAATCGATCTAAGGCTCAAAACAACTCAAACCAAAACAATATCATGACAGAATCCAAAGAAAGAAATTGTATTTGCTCCAAAACTGTAACTGATTAACACCAAACTGTCTAGTAAAACTGCACATCTTATCAAAGTTAAGATAATTAACAGGATGTAACTGGTAACTAACCATTTAACACCTCCACAGCTGAATGAGCTTAATAAACGATCCTATTATCGTTATTCACCACACATCAAAAGATACCCACACTGGAAACAATACAAACATCAGGCTATAAGGTGAACAAAAGTGCCTCACCCGTGCAATCTATGATAAATTCAGACATCACGGATTCTGTGTGAGCAATAGCTCCTATTACATATAAGATCTAGCTTATTTTAGAGAAACAAGAAAGTGAAACTTCAAAACCAACGTCCAAAAGTCCTCAACAAGAATGTTCTGAATGCAGGCATATGTATTCATGGAACTGGTTTCACTAGAAAATAACAAATGCGATGTACCAAGACATTTAATTAGCAGAACGCCTTGATTCATTCACTTCTTGCGTATTTTGACATCGAGAGTCCAGTTAACCTTGCCCTCTGGTAAAGGAAAAGTCTTGGGCAGTCGAAGTGGGACCGCAAACTCCCCTAAAGCTGATAACGGAGTTGTTAATTGTAGGTTTTCAGGCTCCATACGTACACCAAGCTGCCTTGCCACCTGGCACATGAGTAAAAATCAGTATTGATGCTCTTTAATCTTTACGCACATGTACTTATTATAAATGCTGCAAGTTGGGTTATGTTTTATCTCAGGTCAGCCGGTAAAAAAAAATGAAATAGGTGGAACATGTCTACAGTAATCCAAAATGTATTTTTAAAAGCATACAAAAAGTATATTTAAGTAATTAGGTAATCCAAATTTGTTTTCAAAATGAGGAAAAAAAGAACAGTTTCGAGTCAACCTTGCATGACCCTTTTCGACTGATACTAAGATGGCTACAAAACGTATATTTATGTAAAATTATAGTTTTCTTAATTATTTTACACTCAATAGTAAATTTACATTTGTCAGATAGTTTCAAGCCAACCTTGCCCGACCCTGTTCGACCAATACTAAAATGCCCAGACCACCCAACCTACCGCCTCTAACGGTCAGAGTCCACTTAGAAACTCGAAAATGTGAACTAGTATTTTCAGATTCAAATGCTAAAAGGAGGTTGATGTAAGATGAGCAGTAGCCAAGATGATTGAAAGCTACACAACACCCAAGCTCAAATGAGTCTCAACTAACAGTATTACCCTGTTCATTTCCATTTGGATTATATCAAGTTATCAACTATAGACATATGTATTAAGGGATGGAGTACAAAGCAGAACTAACTTATTAGTGATATCTCAAAAATACCATTCAATCAAACAGTTTCTGATTTCAATAACTAACTAGGCCGTATGTTCAAGTATATGCCCATGATGATGATCAGTAATCATATGCATTGCGACAACAGGAAACACATCTAAATGGTATTTTGCTTCAGATTAGGACAAAAGAAAGCACATCAATAATTCCAAACAACTTTTAGTTGTCTGTTGATACTCCAAGTAAGACATTTGCTAATTTGCAAACTTCTTTTTGCATATGACAAATCAAGCGCCAAACCATTTTATGTCACATCAGAAAGAATATGAAAAGATATATGAAGCACATACTTCACTAAGATCAAAGATGGCAATAACTTCTGACACCACACACCAATAAATTTAATTCTCCGATAAAAAGATCAGTGCAAAGAGTATGCGCAAAACATATAAGAGAGTAAACCGTACCTCAGATATAATTTCATCCTTTTCCACAGGTGTACGCAGTTCAGTATCTATCTTTATATATCTTCTGAGAACCTACAAGAGGACTCAAACAAATCATACAACCATTCAAAAAGTAACGAGTATATATTCCGAAGATTAGCAGCCATAGGCATAAACACCGACTAGTAAAAAATGTTAATTTACATCACGAAAGGCAATTACAAATTTTAAAAAAATCCTGAAAATGTGAAGGATCCCGATTGACTAATTGGTCAATACACCCAAAATTTACGGACCCACAAGCATAGAATTAGAGGAAAATACACAAATGAAATATTGTAATAGCAAGATAGAGAATTGAACTACAAACCAGCTAAGCTTTTTCCAGTCGTCTTGCTGCTTTTAGGTATTCTTTCATTGTGTCTTCCTCGTTCTTTGGAACTACCTTGATCTCTTCAACTTCCTTCGGTTGATATATCTGGTCAAAAATAGGCATTCAACACATTAGCATAATTCACAAGGAGCTATCACTTGGCATTTCAGTGTTCTTTCATAAGATCATCAAACTTTGTTTATAAACCCATAATTCAGCAAATATTATGAGCTTGCTAAAAAAGTCAAGAAAACAACCTTCCTCTGCGGAGCGACGAGATATGAAAACTTATCAATGTTTGGAACTGCAAGCAACTTAGGCATGAGGTGGTTCCGGAAATGTCCAGGGGCAACTTTAACCGTTTCACCTGTTTTACCAAGCTTGTCCACATTCTGAATTAAACATCACAAAACAATCACTCGATTTTCATAACAAAAACTAAAAGGAAATAAGAAAGTCTGTAAACTGGATACACTCACAGTTGTAAGTATAACTTCCAACTTTCTGTATCTAACACCTTGACCGACGTAAAACAATGGATGATGCAGCACAGATTCCGACTTATCTTTCAAAACCTTACTCTGGCGAAGAATACTTCATGTTGGACAAGGTTTCCGGTGGTTGTTGCGGCAGTGAAGCTGTTAAACCTGGTGGGGGTGGCTATGTGTTATTTTTTGTGTTTGTGAAAATAAGGCGCACATAAGTTTTAGCTAATTTATATTGTGGACTGATATTTTCAGTATTTCATAAGTAACCACAATAGTATTGGATATTATAAAACATAACTGATTTGTGCACTTTTATTTTTTATCTGCTTGTATAACAGAGTGTCCAAATCAAATTAAAAAAGTGTGCAAATCACCTCCCATTATAAAATGACCTAACCTATTATTCTAAAAAAAGTAGGGTAAATTTCAAAAATCGTTCATGTGGTTTGGTTAGATTGCACGTTCAATCATTATCCTTTCAAAAGTGCACTCATCGTCCTTGTTAGGAACTAACAAGTGCACATTTGGTCCCTTAAATTACTAAATTTGGCCAAACCATATAAAAAGTTCCATACTATATATTTTTTAGTAAATTGCGAAAATTGTTCATGTAGTTTAGCCAAATTGCAGGTTTGGTCTCTATCCTTTCGAAAGTGCATGATGAAGATTAGGGTAGTCTAGTCATTTCAATTTGGTCAAGTCAAATGCCATTAGACTTTATGTAAGTGCTTTCGAAGTTGTAAAGATTACGCTTGCAATTTTGCTAGACCACATGGATAATTTAGCGGTTTAATATGGAAGTTAATGAAAAGAACCAAAATTCGATTTCAATGGCCCCATGCATCACTTTTACAAAAGATTTTGAAAGTGGAAACTTTAAAGCTCAGTAGATGGTTGAGGGCGGATTTTATGTCGAGAAACCACAAACGTATGACCAAACTGGCACAAACTTGCCTAAGCACAAATTTCTTAGAACACAAAAATCTTATGATGGTTTTTGAGAAATGACGATTTGTCAATAAAAAAATGTTTAAGACATAGAATTTTATCTTACTATCTTATAATTGAGGAAGCCCTCATTACACTAAGACATAAAAACCTAAAATTCAGCATCACAACTAATAAAAAGCTACATATGCAATCAATTTAAGCACAATCTCTTTATTAAATGTCATTACATGTATAGAATAAATGTCAATTTCCAAATTCTAATGACACCACAATTAATGATATTTTAAAAATTCCTTTCAATGAAAAATACAATTAAAAGAACCCACATTGTACAGACCAAAGAAGTTACTAAATACAAAACAAACAAACAAACAAAATAATACTATCTCCGTCCCAAAATTATTGTCCACAGACAAAAAACACACAGTTTTAGAAAAGTATCAACTTTACAGCTTTCTCTCTCTTACTTTTTGCACAAAGACAGTTTTACCCTTAATTAATTAATTTCTAACTTCTTTAAAGTTTGTAATAATAACTACATATAAGGGTAATATGGTAAACTTAATTTATATTCCCTATCCATTTATAGAAGTGGACAATTAATTTGGGACAACCGAAAAAGGAAAGATGGACTATAAATATGGGACGGAGGTAGTACAAACTAAACAAAGTTTCACCAAACTTTTTGCCATTGCTAACTATACTACTTATAATGGAGGAAGGACTCTCTCTCCAAAAAATTCAGATGTACAAAAAATGATGCATAGTTTACAACACTTAAAACAAGCAATTTTTATAATTACATCAACCAAAACATTGTGTATAACAAAAACTAGCATGAATCGAAATTCAGACCACTTTTCTTTGAATTCTACATTTAATAGCATTAAAGACACCCCTATTACAATCATTTAAACACAATGTACAACCTCTATTAAAACCCATCCATATTTAATTCCCACCCATATTACAATCTCAGTTTTTGTTCTAAACCATTCACGGATCTTTATAAGATCTTGAGGCTTTGAACATAACACATCATCGATCTGACATGTAAATCATAAACAATAAAATCAAAGGTCTCAGTCGTGTATTCAATGGTATCTTTTATAAGATAACAACATTTTTTAGATCTTTACACTCGAATACAAAACTCTTCACAGATCTATAAAGAAGTTTCACTTCTTTGTTTTTAATATTCGAATGCTATTAAGAAGAGACCAAAACAATTTTGTTTTATCTCTACTTTCATTCGGTCAAATGAAAACGAAACAAAACAAGTTCAACCTACCCGTGACCTTAATTGCAAAGATCTTGCCATGAAATTTCATCTTCATACGAAAGCTACTGAAATAAAAGAGTTGTTATGATTTGATTTGGTGATGAGTTTGTATGGTGCTCTGATCAACAACAGAAAAGGAGAGAGGCGTTTATTTATTTATTTATTATTATTTTTTTAATAGATTGGTGAGAGAAACGTGATGTGTGTGGGCGGATGGGATAATATGATTAGCTAGGTAAAATGAAATGAATATTAGGGTTTTATTGGTAATTTGATGGGCTTGCATTTTATTTCCCTCGGCCAAGCATAAGCAGGACTGAAATTGGACTAAAGGGTGTTATAATTAGGACTAAATTTCGGGCTGCTATTAATTCATCCGTATTTTTGGTGATAATATAAATTTTGGTATTAATATTTGGTTAAATGGTATCTGAAGTTCGAAATGTATAAGTGAATAATATTTGAGGTTATGTGTTTTAGCCTGAACGGACAACAGGTCAAATGGGTTTTAGCCTGAACGAGCGCGGGCCAAACGGGCTCGAGCCCGAATGGGCACGGGCTAAACGAAATTCTTGATATCCATAAATTTATTGTAAAAAAAGAATATAATAAACTAAAATACGATTCACCGGAAAATTTTATTTCAAGGTACCCGCCGTCGCAATGCGCGGGTACCCTGCTAGTAGTCCCTAAACGAGTAAAGTAATCAGTAAAGATATTGCCAAAAAAAACGCACAAATGAAATAAATTTTTAGCTAAAAAAATTAAATTACAGGGTACCTGCAGGCTGCAGTTGCATCGTATGGAGACCCGCTAGTATATGCTTAATGACTTCAGCTTTAGTACGTCATTGGTATAATAACTTGTTTAGACAATCTTTCTAAAACATTATAGTGTAGAGAAAAATGTGCTATGGGCGATATCAAAACTCGACAAGATTCACAAGAGACTTTTTAAAGCGTAGCTGATCATATATGATATTTGCTATTTTCTAATAGGTAATTATCATGACAGACAAATTTTTCTGCAGCATAATATTATGGCCCAATTGTCCATTGTCCAATTTTAATTCAGAATTCACATCACAACTCTAGTAACTTTGGTGCACAGAAATGAGAATAGTACAACCATATAAGTTACTATACCATTGAATCCGGGATCATCTTTTTATTCCATCAGGGTTTTCAGCATCTATTATGACTTCACCGGAAAAACATAATATAATCAACTCATTACACATAGCAGTAAAGCTTGACAGCAACAGTGAAAATTTCAGACAGCACAAACAAGAATCAAATATCATGACATTTCAATCTTACATCCGTCAAGTATATACTAAAAGCAAATTGTGAACACGTTTCTTTAGTAAAAACAATGCACGATCTGTATTAAAAAAACTTGGTGTGATTATGTTAGACAGTGACAAAAGTTTTAAGGGGTTGTGAGCTCTCGACTCTCTTGTATGTATATTGAACATGTATTAGTTGATTTGCACTTTTGAACGCTTGAGATACTAGTTGTTGCATAGTTTTAGCTCCTAAAATACGTTGTGGTGAGCAGGGGCACAACTACATAGGGGCGGGAGGGGGCGCCCGACCACCCGAAATTTTTTTTGCGATGTAGGGGGTATATAGTTTTCGTGTAGAAAAATTTCGGTATATTCGGTTTCGACCCACCAAAATTTCAGTATTACCCGAAAAATAGCGTTAGGAAAAAAATTTTAGATCCCGACCTCCCACTGAAAATTTTCTAGCTTCGCCACTGGTAGTGAGTACATGAATCAAGTTAATGAACAAAAATCATACCAAATATTACTAAATCGTCATTCTTATTTAGAAATTGTGATAGGGAAATGTTACATTTGTTTTTCGGTAGAAGATCGAGAAATTATCTCATATATAGTGCACAATGAAGGCATTAATAGTTTCTATTACATGTAGAGGGTTTTGTCGGGTAACCTCTGTGATGCGATGGCCATAAGTGGCCTATATTTCTTTAGGACGATGCCAAATTTATCGGAGAGTTCAAGCTCGCCATTTGGTAAAGTCCAATCAAACGAGTGCAACATTGAAGCCAAAAAATACATCAACATTTTCTCACCCAAGGGAACTCCAGGACACATTCTTCTACCCGACCCAAAAGGAATAAAGTTGGGATTGTATCCATTATAATCAAACTTTGTTGTTCCATCATCAACACTCAGAAACCTATCTGGATTGAATTCTAAAGGATTGTCCCAATATTGAGGATCCCTGTGTATAGCCCAAACATTCACATAAACATTGGCACCTTTTGGGACTGTATATCCGGCTACATTGCAAGATTCATTTGGACATCGGACTACCAGCAAAGGAACTGGAGGGTGCAGTCGGAATGTTTCTTTAACAACTGCGTCCAAGTATTTCAGATTTGAAAGCTGAAATTCTTGAACAATGTTGTTTAGGCCTACAACTTCTTTCAATTCGTCTTTTACCTTTTGCATCATGCTAGGATTTTTCAAAAGCTCGGCAATTGTCCACTCCACCATTGTTGATGTTGGATCTGTTGTTCCAAAAAAAATGTCCTGTATGAACAAAATAGGATGTTTGATGTATCAAAGTCATATAGAAGATTGACTAGGCAGACTGGCCTTTCTCCATCAAACAAATATATTAGAAACATTGATTTTAATTATGACTTAAGGGGTGATCTAGTGGTAAAAGACTTCCGACTATTATCACTAAAAGTGTGAGAGCCGTCAAGTTCAATTCTGGCTAGGTGTAAACAAGCATGAAGTGACCACGCCAACCTCTTGAAAAGAGAGAGTTTTACCTGTTTTGAGTCTTTGGGGCGTGGTGGGTTCAAGCCCCGTGGATTAGTCGGCCAAAAGGTTGGAAACCATGGTGAAAAAAAAAGTATGAAAGTCGATCAGTTGACACCATATTTAAGTTACCACCTTGACTATTTTGTCCAGTCTTTGGAGCTCGGGGCCCTAATTAGTCGTGGTTAGCTCGATAGGGTTCGAGCTCAGCTCAACAAACTTAGATTGGGGACGACACATCAACATGCAACAAACTTAAATTGGATACTCAATAACCAAACGCTTTCTAAATATTGAGTAAAAGTCCCTACAAATGAGGTTACTAATAATAAAGAGGATGAACATACCATCAGAAGAGCTTTGATTTGAGTAATATTGAGTGAAGTGTAAGCTTTTTGCTCCTCAAGCTCAAGTAGAATCTGCAAGAAATCCTTTCTTCCTATTTTTTCTACAACTTCTTCCGGTTTATTGGCTATCCTCTCTTTGATAATCCTCTCGAAAATAGCATCTACAATCTTGCGTTGCCGTTTCATCTCTCGTTCAACACCTTGTAAATCAAATCTTGACAGCACCGGGAAGAGGTCCGACACATTCACAGCTCCAAGAAGCTCCACGATTTTTGTAATCGCTTCTCGAAACTCTACCCCAAGATTAGTGCTTTTTACATCTTCAACTAAACTTTTACCCCACACGATGCTCGTTATGACGTTCAACGATGTCAAAAAAGCAATCCCACCAATGTCCATTTCGGTCCCCATTGTTTCATACACATGCTTGATGGTTTTTGTCACTCCACCTTGGCGAAAAGTGCTAGACGCTTGGAGGTTCTTATTGCTTAGGACTTCATATGCAATCACTTTACGCATGTTACGCCAAAGTGAGTTGCTATCAGACCATACTATATTCTGTCCACCATATGAGATGACTGTGCCAGCTATCGGAGGATCTCGGTTAGCAAAAATCTCGTCTTGCTCACGGAGAACAGCTTTAGCCAGGTCTGAAGAGCTAACAACAATGTGAGTCTTACTTCCGAGCTTGAGCTTAAAAATAGGTCCATATCGCTGAGCCAGTTTGGTGTACCCATGGTGCAAGTTAGGATCAAGAAATGGAAGGTACCCGAGTAAGGGCAAGCCACGAGGTCCCGGAGGCAACCGAGCCTTGCTAGAGAACTTGCACCATAAAAGAGCAAATGTGATGACTGAACAAGTGAATAGTAATACGAAATCCCATGACCAATATTGGATATGTGATATCATTTTGCGAAGCTAACAATATGACTCACAAACAATATGCTCTATATTTGAATGGTATATATTTTAGGTGCAATGTAGTCGGGCGTAATACCTAAGATATTTTTGATTATTTGGACCACACAGCGTAATGTACTCTGGCGTCCAACTTGAATACTTGATACCAAGCTACAACTTGCAACTTGATATCAAGTCACAATTTTTGCAACTTATCACTCAAACCAGATAAGTATACAAAATAATCAAAGATCCTTTGGCTTTAGTGTCAAAGTTAAAGAAAATAATTCTAATATCTTTTATTATGACAACGATCTCATATATCATGACAACTATGTCCTATCACTAAAATCAACGATCTATCTCTTTTATTGGGGTAGGATACATCTGTACCTTTTTATTTATTTTTTTATTTTTTTTTATAATATATTTTAGGGTGTATGATATATTTTATATAATGTATTTTGTATAATATTTATTTATTATGTTTACATAATTGACGTCTAATGTATTTTATTTAAGTAAAAACAACTACAATAGCACGTTAAACATTACCACATTAAATAATTACAACAACATCAACATTAGCACGTTCAACATTACCATATTAAATAATTACAACAACAACTGTTATTATTCAATTAAACAACATCGTTAACACATTATTTAAAGGTACAACATCTACGACATATGAAGATTATTCATTTCATTTAAAAGATCATGGAGCCGGGCACTTGACTGACAAGCGTGATCCTCAGGATTCCTTGCCATTTATAACTCCATCTCCAGCATCTTTATTCTTGCCTTCAACAACTTGTTCTCATTATCTTTAGCAACGCAGTTTGAGCACTGCGTTGAAGAAGAGACTATTGAAGAAGAGGCTTGATTAAAGTACTATTCTTCAAATTCATCTTTCCACCTGAAGTATCGACACCCATAGTATTTTGTACCTGGCTGTTACATGTTAAGAAAATAATAAGAAATGTATTTGTAACAAACAAATTATTTACATAACTAAGCAAACGTATGATTATTTACCACTGAAAGAGGACATGCATAAAACTGTCGCCTACGACTACCTTCTTGCCAGGATGTCCGTTTTATAATAAATCCTCTATCACATCGACACCAGAAAGGATTTCTTCGGCCCACCTGACCAAAGAATTTGCATAATAATTTACAACATCAATCAATAATGTTATTACTAATTTAAACAAAGTAATTTTCTGCAATAATAAAAAAAATCATTCGAATTACATAAATAAACATTTGAGTTCAAAGGTTTGTCAAATAACATACATATTGAAAATAAAGACATACAAAGGTAAACTACTATCAAGATACTAACTACTATCACTGTCCACCTGCTCCAGCAACTTCTCTATCTCTTTCATCCTCTTCTCAAAAGACTCTAACTGCTCTCGAAACTCTACAGCCGCTTTCTCTAAATCACTCAACCTAGATGCATGCTCATTCAACGTAACATACACACCACCTATATCTCTCCTATCATGCTTAACTTCCCTCCTCAATCCTTTGACATTAGATTGTCGCTCACACAACCTCCTCGACATCGACACATAGCCTTAAGTTCGGCAGGAGAAACTCGTGGTCTGGTCGAAGACTCGCCAACCTCAAAAGTAGATCTGACCTCCGTCGCAAGTGCATGACCTAAGGCATCCGAAGTGTCTGACTTATAAGTGATATCTGATATGGCTGGCGAAGGTGGCAAAGGAAGAACCTCCTCATCATCAACATCATCATCAGCAGCAGCAGCAATCTCATCAACACCATCAGCAGCAGCAACAATCTCATCAACATCATCAGCATCATGATCATCCATCTCATCATCAGCAGCAGCAATCTTATCATCATCATCATCATCCATCTCATCATCATCCATCTCTGGATCCATCTCATCATCATCCATCTCTGGATCCTCTTCTGGACTAGGTGGTGCCAGTGCGGGATCAGGGGGTATAACTGGTGCAGAACTAACACTCTACAAAAAAGCAGCCTTTTAAGTTTCAAACAATTAACATTTAAATAAATCAATAATCATTTACAACATTTTCAAACAATTTACATTTAAATAAATGAATAATCATTTACAACATTTTCAAACAATTTACATTTAAATAAATGAATAATCATTTACAACATTTACAAAATTTGTCGATGGTTATATATTGTTTCCCATTCGGTTGCAACTGTCTGTTTGAACCACCTCCATTGTGGGTGGTTATGTGGTAGTGGAGAATCTCTGTCTAGATTGAGACAAATGTAATGAGCACCACTGTTCTCCCCCACACGCGCAATCACAATGGGGTCAATTCCCTGTGATAAGTTTGGACCAGAAAATAGTGGAAAACATGTGAACCAACCCTGACGGTCTATATATACAAGAGGTCGGTTAATAGCTGAAGAGATGACCAGACCCGTGCTTGGCATCGTCATCTAGTAATCTTTAGGCGCTGGTCCATTAAACCAGTTTATTGTATCACGAAGCTGGTAAAAGTCTTCTTGCCCCCACATACTCATGTAAGTTATACTATGTGCTTCTAATTCTTGCATTAGCATGTATCTAACATCGGCCCACCTATTTTGGTCTTGCACAATACTGTGGGCAATGCACCGAAACCCACAATATCCGTCACCTAGCACATTATGTATACTTATTACCTGTGAACGGAAAATCTCTGGAATGCGATCAATAAAATCCTCGCTATCCTTATCTCCAACGTAAAATTTGTGTCTTATTTTTTGACCCGTGTAAGAACTATGTCTTGCAGGTTCTTTGCCGCGTTTCGGGACTTTTGTAGATCTTGAATTTGTGCTTCTTCGGTGATTCATGGTTGGCACATCATTCAAGTCATTCAAGTCCGGGACTTCATTCAAGTCCGGGACTTCATTCAAGTCCGGAACTTTTGTAGCCTGCGACTTTTTTCCCTTTGCACTCGGACGTCCATGGGTACTTTTCTGAACAGCAGGTTGACTTATGTCCACAGATTCTAGTTGGAATATCCCTCTCACCTTCGTTAACATGCTTTTCTTGACAAACGAAGTCGCTTTGCTAAAAACATTTTTGAATTGTCGCATGTTATCTTCAAAAGCAATATCATCTTCATGGTCACTATAAGGACCATCTTCAGATGGACCATGTTCAGGCGGTGGCTTATTGATAACAGGCCACGGGACGGATAGGGTTCTCCAATAAACATCAATAGCATCCAATGGAATGGGCCGTTCTGCATGAATTAAAAGTGACTTATATAAGTTACTGATATTAATGTGGAAAAATAAGTTTATAGTCATAAAATGAATATACTTACCATGAATTCGATAAAATTCAAATTCGCAGAAGCATGGTAGTCCATAAACTGACCGCAACTTATGGCTACATTTTTCTACGGCGATATCCAGGTTGAGTTCTTTATGCATGAGGTTTAAAGCATGTTTTGAAACTTTGTACCACATTTCTGAAAATATTGGTCTGTCACATTTATTGAATTTCTCGTTCATGCTTCTATTAAAACTCTCTTTTATCGTAGTTTCTTGCGCAATGAGAATTTTATCAACTGCACTCAACAACCTGTTTAAGTTGGACTGTGTGCTGTCCAAATATAATTTCAACAACGCGTGGTGACTCTCAACTCTACACGTTGTTGTCTGGTCGTAGCAGTGATATTGATCGATGATACACGAGACAAACATGTTACCGTAATCTCGCAGCAAGTTATTCAGATATTGAGCAATACCTGAAAAAAATAATGAACTAACAAAAGGTCATTCGAGTTTTTATTTACTAAATAATAAAAATCAGTGAATTAATAATTAAGTACCCGCATGATTGACCAATCGATGTTGTAGGCGTTCGTAATGATGCTCGAAATCTCTGCGTGTCGGAGCTTTAATCATATGATCCCATCTCCATTTGATGGATTCATAGTCCTCTAATGAAACGCATCTATTTCTGCAATGCTGAAGAATATTTTGCTGTATATGCCATCGACAGAATAATCTGTGAGCGTCGGGAAATTCTGCTTTGCATGCCCCAACCAACGCTAAATCTCTGTCGGTGAAGATAACACGCGGGTAGTATCTTTCATCTATCACTAACTTCACACGTTGCAATACCCATTGAAAATTAAACCCTTTTTCACTGTTTAAAAAGCTATACCCCATTGAGAATGTTTTATTTGTCGAAGTTACTCCAACAATTTCCAATATGGCAATTTAAACATTGTGGTATTGTACGTGGAGTCCATAAGCATGATTTGAGGGAATGTACACCATAGATCATATGACGTGGGGTGAACAAAAAATAGTTCCTCAAGCTGATTTTGCTCATTTACCCTATCGTAATATGTATACCCTGCATCCCTTAAATGTGAGTAAAGGACTTGAATTGGAGTTCGACCACCTTCTCGGATTTTTTGGATCTTACCTTGTGCGTTATATATAGTTATAACGCTAGACACGTTATCCGGATTACGACCCTGTATTGTCGAAAGTATATTACTTGGTCGTACGTTATAACCTGCCAATTCTTTGACCAAACCAAACTCATCATCCTTTAATCGCATTGCATATGGGAAACCATGCAACGACTCTACCAAATCATGATTATGGCTATCATCTTTCACCCTCAAAATCCAAAAACCACCCGTCAGATGATATTTCGCCACTAATTTGAATGGACAACCCGTTTTAAAGGTACTGGTTTGCTGTTTTCCACTACCTTCAGGTGCATATTTTCCACCCTTTGAACACCTATAATTTATTTCGTACAGATAACCCTTTTCTGCTTTGGTTCTTCTTTTAACAATGACAAAACCGAGCTCACGAGCTATACTTTGCACCCACTCAGGTAATTGCTCGTGAGAACCGAACGCCTGAAAGTACATTTTTACCAATACAAAAAACTTTTACAAATACATTTTACAAAAATGACAAAAATTACGTTTTTACTAATAAAATGTACAATTACAAATAAATTTTACAAAATTACATTTTTAACTTTTTACAAAAAACTTTTACAAAATTACATTTTTTTAACTTTTACAATATACATTTTCTAACTTTTACAAATACTTTTTACACAAAATACTTTTTACAACTTTTTACAATATATAAAAAAAACTTTTTAGCTTTTTATAATATACAAAAAAAAAACTTTTTAACTTTTTACAAAATACATTTTACAAATAACTTTTTACATTTTACAACATACATTTTACAAATAACATTTTACAAATAACTTTTTACAAAATACATTTAAAAAAAATAAAAAATAATAAAACGCGTTTTACGCGTGACCCCCGCCCCCCCCCCCCCCCCCACACACACAGACTTATCTCACACACACTCACTCATATCACACATAACGCTCTTATCTCACACACACTCACTCTCTATCTCCCCTCTTTTCTCTCTCTCTCTCTCTCTCTCTCTAATAACTCTGTCTCATTTTAGATCTAAAACATGTTTTTAGATCTAAAATTGGTGGTTTTGGTGATGTTTATGCTGTGAGTGTGTGTGATAAGAGCGTTATGTGTGACTGAGGTACGTTGATATACTTTTTCTGGGTGGTTTTGGTGATGTTTATTTGGGGTTTTTTTGAAAAAGTGAGTGATTTATTTCAATTAACGTTTGTTAATTGAAATTTTTATGGTTAATTAACACGGATCTATATTAATTTAATGAAACGCCTAATTTTTAAAAATTAGGGTTTTGAAAAAAATTTGGGGGTTTTTGAGAAATTGAATGATTTATTTCAATTAACGTTTGTTAATTGAAATATTTGTGGTTAATTTTAACAGATCTATGTTTAATTAATTAAATGCCTAATTTTTGAAAATTAGGGTTTGGTTTGGTGGTTTTGTTGTGTATTCTGTGATTATATGGTGAGTCTATGGTGTATTCTGGGTTTGGAAAAAAGTTGGGGGCTTTTTGAAAAAGTGAATGATTTATTTCTAGTGAGGACTGTTAATTGAAATATTTGTGGTTAATTTTAACAGATCTATATTTAATTAATTAAATGCCTAATTGTTGAAAATTAGGGTTTGGTTTGGTGGTTCTGTGATGTATTCTGTGATTATATGGTAATTTTGTGGTGTATTCTGGGTTTGGAAAAAAGTTGGGGGGTTTTGAAAAAGTTAAGGTTTGAAAAATTAGTGTATTCTGTAATTATATGGTGATTTTGGTGATTTCACCACCAACAAAATCACTTGTTTGATATTGTTGGTGGTTCTGTGGTTGATTATATGTGATATGTGACTGCTTTGGTGGTTCTGTGGTGCAGGTTTTTGTGATATGTGATACTAAGTAGGGAGGTTAGTATATCATATTAGAGAGGGTCAATATATATTGTCCCTGTGGTGGATATGTGGGTAGGTTAACACCTTGATCTGCCACCATAGAGTGGTATGAATACCTGCTCTGGCCTAACCCATTCCCCACAGACTTGTGATGAAACTGTTTTTTTAACAGAAAAGGCAATGATGATTTTATATAAAAAAAACTAGAATTTGGCATGGCATTTCCAAATGGACAGGCAAATAAACTATGAATTTGCAACCTTTGATAATGCAGCCAAACATGATGAGCAATATATTTATGAATCTGTGCCTTTACCTGTTGTGTGTTAAATGGTGAGTTCGACATTTGTTGTCTTGGACTTTCTTTGCTTGTGTTACTTGTACTGCTTGTGACAAAACCTGCACTTGTGACTTTCTTTGCTTGTGTTACTTGTGTTGCTTGTGAGAAAACCTGGTTCTGTGGTGATTATGTGATATGGTTCTCTGTTCTGTTGTGGGTGATATATATTGACCCTCCCTATTCTGATATACTAACACCTCTTGTGAAACTTGTTTCACTTGTGTAACATGTGCTTGATACTGTTGAGCTTGTGATGATTTAACAGGCTTTTGTTGAATATGAGCTTGTGAGAATCTGGTTGTGGAATCTGAGCTTGTGAGAATCTTATGGTACTTGTGGAATATGGTACTTGTGTTGGCTTTTGTTGGGAATTTGTTGAATCTGAGCTTGTGAGAATCTGGTTGCTTGTGTTTCTTGTGTTGCTGAGCTTGTGGGAATCTTATGGTACTTGTGGAATATGGTACTTGTGTTGGCTTTTGTTGGGAATTTGTTGAATCTGAGCTTGTGAGAATCTAGTTGCTTGTGTTTCTTGTGTTGCTTTGGTCAAAACCTGGACCTTGTGTGCAATAAGGCGATGACGAATGGGTTTTTCAACCCCGAATGGATGGCAAACAATTACGTTTGCAACCTTCAAATCCGAGCCTTACTAAACCTATTTTTTTTTAAATTATGTTTTCAAATCCGAGCCTATAAGGCGATGACGTAAACCTGCACTTGGACTTTTTTTGTGTTTGTGTTTTTTCGCTTGTGTTACTTGTTTTGCTTGGACAAAAATATGCACTTGTACTTTTTGCTTGTGTTACTTGTGTTGATTGTGTCAAAACCTAGACTTGGGACTTTTTTTGCTTGTGTTACTTGTGTTGCTTGGGAAAACCTGTACTTGGACAAACCTGGACTTG
Organism: Artemisia argyi; assembly: GCA_030686995.1. NCBI lineage: Eukaryota > Viridiplantae > Streptophyta > Magnoliopsida > Asterales > Asteraceae > Artemisia > Artemisia argyi. The sequence goes on from CM060677.1 coordinate 16,883,004, forward strand.
TGTTTTGATTATATTACTTGTGTTGCTTGGGAAAACCTGGACTTGTGTTTTGCTTGTGTTACTTGTGTTGGGACAAAACCTCGACAACAAAGGACAAATGGACAAAAAAATAATAATAAAAAAAAAAAAGACAAATAGTACCCTACTATATGGGAGGGTTTGTACTTGCCTCCCATAGGGAGGGTTCGGTTAGTTCCTCCCCTTTTATTATGACAACGATCTCGAGTACGCATATATGTCCTATCACTTAAATATATAGATTTCATATATTATAAATCACACGTATTTTTATATTATATTTTCAATACTCATAATAAATGAATGTATGGTTTTCAGTTGCTCTAAAGTTTAATTTAAATTGGGTGAAAATAGTTTGTTGTGATAATGCCAACTTTCTTAGAAAGGAATTGAAGCACTTAACCTGATTTGTGTTTGTGTAGCGATGTATTTAAATCTCGTAAATTAATCAGCCAAAAAATCAAAATCTATAATTGTTAAAAGAAAAGAAAATATTTGATTCAACAGTGTATTTGTTCAATGTATACATTAAGAGTGTTTAGATAACATACATGGAAGTAACATCATCTTACAATTACTCGTTCACTTTATTCTCTATATATAGGTTATAATCACGTCGTTTGGATTTTGTTGATCGTTGGAATTTGTGAGTTTCGAAAATTTGGATATTCGTTTGTCGGGCTTTTGAAGTTGATTGCCTAAATTTGATTGTTTGAGCTGGTTTGTTTGTTTGGTTAGCCATTTTGAATTTCTCGGTTAACGTTTGAATGTTCGCTTTCACGTCGTCGGCGTTTGTTTTGGATTGCTTTTGGGAATGGACCGTTTGATTTGAATTTGGCTAGTTTCTTTAGTGTTTGGAATTTTTAATTTGTTTTAAAACAGGTGTAGGTTTAAGTCACGGTGAAAGTTGTTAGAAGGTGACAGAAAATTTATGAATTTTTTAATAGATATTAGTTTTTGTATGTTTCCTAATTTGAGTTGCTTTAGGATAAACAATCATTTTTAGCCATTAGTTTCTCTATAAATTTAATAGAGATTGAAGTTGTACCTTTTGAATTAGAATTTATATACTTTTGAATTTGGCTTTGTATTTGATTGGTAATTAAAATAAACCTTCTGCTTTGTTTGTCGATTTATTTTTTATTTCGTCCTTTGAATTACCAACATTTCTTTAATTAGTCCAAACTATGCACATTCTGTATTGGAAAACTTGGTGTGATTATGGTTGATTCTAATCTGTAACAACAGTTTTAAGGGGTTATGAGCTCTCGACTCTTTTGTATGTTTATTAAACATGTATTAGTTGATTTGCACGTTTGAACACTGGAGATACTAGTTGTTGCATACTTTTAGCTCCTAAAATACCTTGTCGTAAGTACATGAATCCGGAGGTTGAAGGTACACTTGTTTGCATTATAAATAGTACTACAATCATCTGTTTTGCCTTAATATAGAACTAATACATTTTTTTTAAAGAACAGTAATTAATGTTGGTTGTTATTTATAAACAGTTCCCAGATTAGGGTTAAGATAATCAATAAAAGTACCGGATATTCACATGAAATCGTGGTATCACTTTCCAATAGAAACTATTCGACCCTATGCCTGGGTTACACGAATATCTCTATGTGATAAGACCAAGTGATGTTCTTGCTTTAGGCACAAACCAAGAACCAGATGCGTATTGAAGTGTTTAGGGTTTTGTGTTAATCGTATAGTAAATCGTATATCCATGCAGAATGATGTGACCTCTATTTATAATAGAAAATACTCAAAACCCTAGCCCATGGAATTATGTATAATTAACGGCCCATTAATTATATCATAATAATTTCCATAATAATAGGGATCAGTGGTTATCAGTGAAAACATTATCACTAGCAGTGGTAATGTTAACACATCAGTGGAAACGCTAGCAGCAGAATTCCACTATCAGCAGAATGCTATCAGCAGAATCCTAGCAGCAGATTCACAATACTAGCAGCAGAGTCTACTAGCAGTACCTTAATCAAGCAGTACCTTGATCAATACATAACCACTATTGAGTCAGGGGATTCAGTGACCAAATGGGTGTATACTCCATACCTCCAAACCCATTACCAGGTGTAAATTGATCCCTCAAGTGCACTAAATTTTCCTACAATCCTCTCCAAATTTAGTTCACTTCCTTTGCATGAAAAATCAAACACAAAACAAAACAAGTGCATAAATGAAAATATCCTGAGGATTGAATTTCCACATTAGTACATATACTTTCAAATATTCGAGAATCAGGGTGTTCTAAGAATTGAACCCTTCAACCCATTTGAATACCTGATGATAAATACACACAAGTTTTCAAACACTAAAATACTCCTGACACTATATAAGCCATGTGTCCATATCCAATTCATAAATGTTGTAAAAGCTAAAAGTCCAAAGCTTCCTGAAGCGGCAAAACTTCAACATTCACATAGGTGGTTCATCTTTAATTCATGCTCCTGCTTAGCACTTTTTCAAAGAAAATTAACCATTAAGAAGTGAAGACTTCATCCTCCTTTCAGCAGGTAACAAGCACAACCTTGGGATGTTTGTGATACATGTGCTTCAGTCCACTAAATGATCAACTTCCCACATTGAACTCAGCTTCCAAGTTTCCTTAGAAGGGAGTTGGGTATCCTTGCATTCAGTGACTAAGTTGGACTTAAACCCATCCCTTTAGCAGACTTCAAAACCAAGTCTCTAGCCAAACCCTTCGTCAAGTGATCAGCTAAGTTTTGTTGAGATTTAACAAACACTATAGATACCACCCCATTCATGATAAGCTCACGAATCATGCTATGCCTAACACCTAAGTGTCTAGACTTCCCATTGTACATCTGGCTATAAGCCTTTGCCAATGTAGCAGCACTATCACAACGGATAGAAATAGGTGCTATAGGTTTAGACCACAATGGAATCTCAAGAATCAAGTTTTTCAACCATTCAGCTTCTTTGCCAGCAGCAGCTAAAGCCACAAATTCAGATTCCATGGTTGAACTGGTAATGCAAGTTTGTTTCTTGGATGCCCAAGAAATTGCACCTCCACCAAGTAGGAATACCCAGCCACTAGTAGACGAATTATCTTCAGTGTTACTGATCCAACTTGCATCAGTATATCCTTCTAATACTGAAGGATAACCAGTATATGAGAGACTATAATCCATAGTTCTCTTCAAATACTTAAAGACCCTCTGAATTGCTTGCCAATGATGAGCACTAGGATTACTAGTATACTTGCTCAGTTTACCCACAACAAAAGCAATATCAGGTCTGGTACAAGTCATGGCATACATCAAGCAACCAATCACCCTAGAATACTCAAGTTGAGATACAGCTTTGCCAGTATTAGGCATTAGCTTCTCACTTGTATCCATAGGAGTACTCATTGGAGTACAATCAAAGTAATTAAATTTCTTTAACACCTTCTCAATGTAATGAGACTGAGATATAGAAATTTTGTTACTTTCATGTTTAATCCTTTTGCCAAGGATAACATCTGCCTCCCCCATATCCTTCATGGAGAACTTTGATGACAAAAATTCTTTTGTAAGATCAACTTGATTTTGGTCAGTGCCAAAGATCAACATGTCATCAACATATAGACAAATGATGACTCCTTTACCAGATTCATCAAATTTTCTATATACACATTTGTCAGCTTGATTAAGTAAATAACCACTAGACAAAACCACTTCATCAAAGTTTTGATGCCATTGCTTAGGTGCCTGTTTTAGTCCATAAAGAGACTTAATCAGTTTACACACCATGTTTTCATTGCCAGGCATGATGAAGCCATGAGGTTGGTTCATATAAACTTCCTCATCTAAATCACCATTCAAGAAAGCTGTCTTCACATCCATCTGATGAATAATCAGTTTGTGAATTGATGCCAAAGCAATTAGCAATCTTATGGTACTGATACGTGCCACTGGAGCATAAGTATCAAAGTAGTCTATTCCTGACTTTTGTTTGAAGCCTTGAATAACTAATCTTGCCTTGAACTTTTCAACAGTTCCATCTACCTTCATTTTCCTTTTGAAAATCCATTTGCTACCTAAAGGTTTGCAACCAGGTGGTAGATCAGTCAACACTTAAGTGTTATTGCCCATAATAGAGTCCATCTCATCATTAATTGCTTCTTTCCAGAAAGCAACATCCTGGGACTTCATTGCTTCTTCAAATGTTTTGGGATCATCCTCCATAATGAAGCAATAGGAGTATTGGTCAGAGACCTCACTCCTTGTACCTTCAATTAAGTATAATTGAAACTCAGGTCCAAATGATTTTGGTGTCCTCACCCTATTGCTCCTTCTGAGCTCAGGTTCAGGTTGTTGTTCCACAACCTCAGCAAGAACCTCTGAAACACCATTGTCATTGGTTCCATTTGAAATCCTTTGACTTGGTCTAGGGATAGATGAGAATCTGTTCTCATCAAATAGTGCATCCCTTGATTCAATTATTGAGTTAATTGAAACAGACTCATTAGGTTCTATAACTTAAAACCTATATGCATTGGAATGCTCAGCATATCCAACAAAGATGCATTCAATGCCTCTTTCACCCAAAGTTTTCTGCTTTGGATCAGGGAGTCTTACAACAGCCCTACAACTCCATATCCTAAGATAATTAAGGTTAGGTTTCTTTTTAGTCCAAAGTTCATAAGGGGTAACTTTGTTCCTTTTGTTGGGAACCCTATTTAAAATATAGCAAGCTATTAACATAGCTTCACCCCAGAACCCTTGACTCAGTCCTGAATAGGACAACATGGAATTAACCATCTCCTTCAGCACCCTGTTTTTCCTTTCAGAAATACCATTTTGCTGATGTGACAACCGGCAATTTAGGGAGCTATTTTAAAAACCCGCATTACGTTAAAGTTCGTTTATAATTTTTATTTGGAATTTTATTTCACAACGAACTTGTAAGACCTATTTTATGGATAATTATGTTTTTTTATGATGTTATGGAATTCGTGAATTATTTTCATAATTCATTTTTGATATTATGCTCGGTGATGTATTTTTAAATTCTCACTTGGTACTACGTTGACTTCGGCACTAGGAAACTGAAAAGTTTAAAACCTATGAGTTTTAATACGTTAGACTTTTAGTAACGTATTTATTATGAGTTTCGGTGGAATAATATATTTAGTCCGTCAAATGGTGTATATAACGAGCTTTGGGGACGTTTAATATTTTCTTAGTAAGTTTTTACTTACGTAAGGGGGCGTTTTTATAAATTAAAATTGGTGATAAAAAGGTTTTGTGTGCAAAATATAAAGGAGACTAAGTAGAGGGACCAAAGTGTAAAATACTCTTATTAAACCCTAACCCTAAACTAATAATATCATTTTCATCTTCAAAACTCACACCCACACCTCTCCTCTCCTCTCCTAGCTGCCGGCCACCCTTATCCGGCCACCACCGCCGCGCACCACCACACACCACCACTTCCAAAACACTCCCCACACCTCCCTTGTTATTATATTGTGATTCACGCGCCCAAAAACAACCACCCTCACCTCGTTCGTGCATCACCGACGCCGTACACCACGATACCACCACTTTTCTTGGTCGATTTTTGTAGATCCATGGGTAAGTATGCACGGGGTGCATCGGGTTTGTTGAAAAACGAGCCAAACCCACGAATTTATTTATGTTTTGGGTCGGATTTGGAAAGAAAATGATGAAATAATAATGGGTTTTATTAAAACTTGATTAAATCTTGGTTTGGTATCCGGGTATTGATGTTTGGTTGTGTTTCTTTGCGTGGTCGACCCGTAGCCGAGGGCCTCACCCTCAACTTTTTGATGATTCCGAGTTATGGTCGACTTTTGACCCGATTTCTTGTTGATTGACCTTCGTTTGGTCCTAGTGATTGATTGTTTGGTTGGATTCTTGATTGTTGTTTTTGTTGATCGACTTGGGTTGGAGCCGACGACCCCTTTGGGTCGGTTTGGTTATTTATTGTTGTTGGGTCGAGCTCTTGTGAACAAGCCGTGACCTTGTGGTCTCGGGTGGGACCCACGTGACACTTGGTATATGTTTTCGACTCGGGTTAACTTGGTAACTTGACCCGAACACGGTTATTTTTTAGAACCGTTTGTCATGTCGATATATATATAGTTCGGCTAAATTTATTTTCATGGTTATTATTTATTGTTGGTTATCATTATTATTGTGGCTTATTGGATTTGGAAGCGGTTGACGAGTATTATGGACTTGTGGTATTAATTGAAGTTGTGTTGACGATAAAGTTGTTTTGGGGACCGATTGTGAGACGGTCACTTAGATTGACGGAGATAGGTTAGTCGGGTGCCGTAGTCGGACCCTATTGTTGTAGCACGTGGATTGGGATTGATTTGGACGGAGATGTATTGTTTTTATGACATTTACGTATTACTTTGGACTTGGACAATGAGCCGAGAGTCATGACTCGGACATGTGACCATTTCGTATAACTCGATAACTATTTACAAATAAAACATAAATAATAAAACTCGTAATAATAGTTATTGATAATATAAACGTTTATATGAATATATAGACGTGAATAATGGATATATAATTATATAAGCGCGTATATTAATAATAATAATAATCACGAGTCATATTATAAATAATACAATTAGATATATATTAGGCTACGAAAGTGGCGTAATATTATTGAACGTATTATTATTATAAAGAAATTGTTATAAAACGAGGAATTCTCGACAATTACCAAATATTAAATAAAAATGTCATTTTATATATAATAAATAAACTTATCGAGTTATGCGGAGTCGTTGTCACTCGAGTTCAGGTAAGTTTTATTGGTGACTTTCGTGTTGTCACGGATATATGACGATTAATATAAACGTTTTCTATAACTAAATAACCACTCAACCGTAGGGTTGAACCGGGTTATTTGGTTATACGAAATGAGTATATTAATGGGCATCGTATCCTACAACGCCCATAGGTTGTGGTATATGTAAAGTGTAATAAATTGCGAATGTATATATCGGGAAATCTGGCCAATTTGACGATGTATATGAGGAATTTATTAAACTATGATATCTACCATATAGTATTTATGTGCTATGTGCTTTAGGATGGGGTGTAATCTTGGAACGGTATGTTACGTAAATAAATATGAGGATTATCAAATCGACGGATTTGATAAACTTCGGCGATTTATTTAAATGATATATTGGGCTAATATTAGATCCATAGTTTATTTTATTATCCTTTGTGTGACCTTTTGGTTTGTTTTGTGTCGACCCACCACCCGTATGGATACCAAACGTAAATACACCAAACTAATACGAAATGGATTTTCGGAAATGAAACGGATTCTCGTCCGGGTTTGGGAATATTTTGAATTTGAGGAAATGATTTCTGAACGAGTTAATATTGTTAGGTCGTGCCAAGTCCGTAGTTGCTGTTTCGTGAGTTACTATACATCTTATTTCTACCGACTTCTTCTTGCAATTTTCTGGACTTGAGGTGAGTCATAGCCCCACTTTTTACTCTTGAACTATGTTTTCAATACTTGGGGTGAGAAACGTGCAAATTATTTTATGTGGACTATTATCGCTTTTATATTCTTTCTAAAACTTGTTATGCGTATGGACTAGGATGTATTGTCAGCTTTAGTCACATAGTTTTGTGTGTACTATTCAAGGTTGGCTTATTTGGTTATTGATGGATTTTCAGCTTTAGTCACATATATGTTGTGTGTACTATTCAAGGTTGGCTTATTTGGTTATTGGTGGATTGTCAGCTTTAGTCACATATTTGTTGTGTGTACTATTCAAGGTTGGCTTATTTGGACTGTCAGCTTTAGTCACATAGTTTCGTGTGTACTATTCAAGGTTGACTTATTTAGATACTATAGTGTGCACCTATAGGTTATTAATACTTCAGAGGTTATCCGAGTATTTATTGGTATTGCGGGGGTTACCCGAATATCTATGTTGGAACGGAGGGTATCCGTGTGTTAGGTTGGAGCGGAGGGTATCCGCAGGCTTTTAGCGAATCCTTAGTCTAGCTAGCAAGCGTTTTGCGTATATGTCCACTATATTGTTAGATGAATTTAAACCTATGATCTCACCAGCGAAAGCTGAATTTTAGCACGTTTTCTCAGGTAATTAAGTGGTGATATGGATGCTTGGATTGGAAGGCTCGGCCACATAGTTTATGGATCTATTTTTCTAAACTCTGATAATTAATTTTGGACCTACTGTTATGTTATTTTGGGCCTGACTCTGAATGATGTTGGGATAAATGTAAACGTTAAAACCCCGTTTTGGTTGTGTTTTTATTATGTTTACTTTATCTCGTTCTATATTGTCTTGTGTTGGATACCAATCCCCGTAGCACCCCGAAAGCTTGTTGAGTCTTCCGCTGTATCAAATTTTGGGGGTGTTACAGATTGGTATCAGAGCCAAGGTTATAGAGAACTAGGTAAATAAACACCTAAACTATAACCGATTTTTATAGAAAACGATCCTCGACCATTGCCCGCCAGCCCGCCAAGCCGAAGCATCATTATTATTATTGAGGTATATTGAGATGATTATTAGATATGGGATTCTTGAGATGATTTGAGGATTGAGGTTATTGATTTAGTGATATGATGGCGTGTTGAGGAATTATATGCGTTTTGAGGAGTTATATGCGTTTTGAGGAATTATATGGCTTAATTGTTTTCCGAATGATTTTAGTAATGCGGTATTTTAAATCTTTCTTGATATATATGATTTGGAATTATATGATGATTTTGATATGGTATTTTGAGTTTGCAGTTTAGTTGTTTTGAAACACTTACACCTACCCTACGCCGTTGTCACAAATCATAGCCTCCTTTGCACGTGTTGTTATTAAGAATTGTTATTGCTAGTACGCGTCGCCCCTCGTAGATCACTATGGCCCCTGATGACCCATACGTGTTGGTCATGCGTTCGGCCACTACTTTATCGTCTCATTGACGCCCTAAGTCACTGATTTTATCGCCTCGTGGTTCACCTGCTCAGTGATGACGATTGATGGAGTACCCCTCCGACGAGGAGTATGAGGAGGAGTACGAGGGTGAGCAGAATGATAACCCTCAAGATGAGGAAGAGAATGATGACCCTCAGGATGAGGAAGAGGATGATCCTCAGGAGGAGGAGATTCCTGATGATGATGATGGGTCGCTAGCACATTCAGTTCATTCTGCGAAGCCCGATTCCCCGATACATCCGTTAGAGCCGGTTTCACCTGATCATCCGTTTTTGTTTGATTCATCACCTGGTAGTCATGTGGCATCGGATGCACCTTCTGAGGTTTCTGCTGAGCATGCAGAGTTAGGTGAGACTGGTAGGATGTGGGCTCAGATTACTGCACAGGGCGAGAGGATCTCGCGGATGTCTGACCGACTTGAGATGGTCATTTAGTATTTTGGAATGACGTATCGATCGCTACTTGTATGGATGATGGTGATTTCGTATGATATTCTATTGTTTTTGGCGTACATGGAGAATTGTGTTCCTATTTGCGTGGTTGATATTGTATTGGTATTACGTTCGTATTTCGACTTTCACCAATCGGATTCTTGTTAGACGTTATGGTACGTGTTAGTGGAGACTTACGAACCTTGTATTGTGACTTATATTAATTGCCCCACGACGAAACCCTGTTAGAGCTACCAGAATGGGTCCTGCAACGACTACCCCTAGTCGTCGAGGATGCCGTCCTACTCGAAATGTTGAAACCCCTACTCCTGATAACCTGGACACTACTAACCGCAACAACAGGAATCAAAATGTTGATGTTCAGGGAGACAATGATCATGTTCCACTTAACGCACCTACTGTGGGTCAAGCAATGATCAATCAACTTGTGGAGCAACGAGTTGCTGAGCTACTAGCTGAGTCTAATCATTCCAACAATTCAGCTGGAACATTTCCACCTATTCTTGCTAATGGACGTAACTACAAGGAGTTTAGAATTTGTGGACCTATTGAGTTTGGTGGAACTAAAGGAGTGGTCTACTTGGTTAGGTGGATAGAGAAGACTGAGTCAGTGTTTAATGTTAGTGGTTGTGCGGAGAATGCGAAGGTAAAGTTTGCTTCTTTAACTTTCAAGGATGAAGCTTTGACTTGGTGGAACAATTACCGAAATTCGGTTGGGAGTGATGTGGCTTATGCTATGACTTGGGAGCAATTTAAGTCTTTGCTGATTCAGACTTACTGCCCAAGGAATGAGGTTAAGAAGCTGGAGATTGAGTTCTGGAATCATAAGGTGAAAGGTACCGATATGGCAACTTAAAATCGCCGTTATCGAGAGTTAGCCTTACTTTGCCCCGATATGGTTAGGACTGAGACACAAAGGATTGAGAGGTATACCGATGGATTGCCGGTAGCTACAAGGAATGATGTGATTTCTGCTAAGCCTGCAAACATTCATGAGGCTATCACTATCGCTCAACAATTGATAGACTTGTTGGTATTGGAAGAAGCTGAGAAAGACAAGATAATGGGGACCAACGTGTGGAAGCTGGAGCTGCTCATGGAAGAGTATATGCACTTAGGAACGAGAGAGGAGAAGATCCGAACGTCGTTACTGGTACGTTCCTTCTCAATAATCGTTATGCTTCCATACTATTTGATACTGGTGCCGATAAGAGTTTTGTGTCCACTAAGTTTGCACCCTTACTAGAGAAACCCCCGATTGCCTTAGGAATTGGTTATGAGGTAGAGTTAGCTAATGAGAACATAGAAAGGATTAGGACTATCATTCGCGGTTGCACGTTAAACTTTCTGAATCACCCTTTCAACATAGATCTGCTACCCGTCACGTTAGGAAGTTTCGATGTCATCATTGGTATGGATTGGTTGTCGAAGTATCGTGCTCACATACTTTGCGATGAGAAGATTGTGCGTGTGCCTTACGGAAAGGAGGTTCTAAATATACAAGGAGATCGAAAAGGTTCGAGGAGCCCATCCCGATTAGCGGTCATATCTTGCACTAAATTACCGAAGCTAATGGAAAAAGGATGTTGCCTTTTCTTAGCTCAAATCTCTGAGAAAGGAGGGAAGGAGAAGAAGGAAAGGTGCATTGGAGATGTGCCTATAGTTCGCGATTTTCCTGATGTATTTCCCGATGATTTGCCGGGAATCCCGCCTACTAGACAAGTAGAATTTCAGATTGAGTTGATACCTGGTGCCGCACCCGTGGCACGAGCGCCTTATCGTCTTGCACCTACTGAACTGGAAGAGTTGTCGAAACAATTAGCGGAGTTAGCCGAAAAAGGATTTATAAGACCAAGTTCTTCACCTTGGGGAGCCCCGGTCTTATTTGTGAAGAAGAAGGATGGATCGTTTCGCATGTGTATTGATTATCGAGAGTTGAACAAATTAACGGTGAAGAATAGATACCCGTTACCGAGGATCGACGATTTGTTCGATCAGCTTCAAGGATCGAGTGTGTATACGAAAATCGATTTGAGATCAGGATATCATCAACTTCGAGTTCGCAAGAAAGATATTCCGAAAACGGCTTTCAGAACCCGTTACGGGCATTACGAGTTTCAGGTGATGCCGTTTGGGTTGACTAACGCACCGGCGGTATTCATGGACCTCATGAATCGGGTGTGTAAGCCTTACTTAGATAAGTTTGTGATTGTGTTCATCGATGACATTCTAATTTATTCGAAGAGTGAGAAGGAGCATGAGGAGCATCTAAGACTTATCTTAGAATTGCTCAGGAAAGAGAAACTGTATGTCAAGTTTTCTAAATGTGAATTTTGAATTCCGACGGTACAATTTCTGGGTCATGTGATTGATAAACAAGGAGTTCATGTAGATCCTGCTAAGATTGAAGCGATTAAAGATTGGGCTGCACCTACGACCCCAACAGAAGTTCGTCAATTTTTGGGATTAGCCGGTTATTACCGAAGGTTCATTGAGGGATTTTCGAAGATAGCAAAACCGTTGACCAAATTGACTCAAAAGAGCGTTAAGTACGAATGGGGAGATAAGGAAGAGGAAGCATTTCAATTACTTAAGGAGATGTTGTGTAATGCTCCTATCTTGGCGTTACTCGAAGGTAGCGAAGACTTTGTCGTCTATTGTGACGCTTCGCATAAAGGTTTGGGAGCTGTGTTAATGCAACGAGAGAAAGTGATAGTTTATGCTTCCCGACAGCTCAAGAGGCATGAGAAGAACTACACCACCCATGATTTGGAGTTAGGTGCTGTGGTCTTTGCCTTGAGGATATGGAGATATTATCTGTATGGTACCAAATGTGTTGTATTCACGGATCACAAAAGTCTACAACACATCTTGAATCAAAAAGAGCTCAACTTGAGACAACGACGTTGGATTGAGTTGTGAAGCGATTATGATTGTGAAATTCGTTACCATCCTGGTAAAGCAAACGTTGTTGCCGATGCTCTTAGCCGAAAGGAGAGAATACCACCGTTACGAGTTAAGTCATTAGGAATGACTATCGTATCGCCATTACCGTCTCAAATATTAGGAGTTCAAATGGAAGCGTTGAAAGCAGAAAATCTACCTGCTGAGAACATATTTGGGATGGCAGAAAATGAGAAAGGATTTGTTAAGTATTCTGATGGAGTATTGTGTTTTGGAGAGCGAAGTTGGGTACCTTTGTATGGAGGAATTCGAGAGTTGATTATGCACGAGTCGCATAAGTCAAGATACTCTATTCATCCTGGATCTGATAAGATGTACCAGGATTTGAAAAAGTTATATTGGTGGCCAAATATGAAGGCAGATATAGCGTTGTATGTTAGTAAGTGTTTGACATGTTTTAAGGTTAAAGCCGAACATCAAAGACCGTCAGAATTATTGACGCAGCCAGAACTTCCAATTCGGAAATGGGAGCGGATTACAATGGACTTTATTACCAAATTACCGAGGACAGCTAGCGGTTGTGACGCTATCTGGGTAATTGTGGATCGATTGACTAAGTCTGCTCATTTCCTGGCAACTAGTGAAGATGATAGTGTCGACAAACTTGCGAGGTTGTATGTGAAGGAAATTAATTCTCTACATGGAGTCCCGATATCGGTTATTTCTGATCGCGATAGCCGCTTTACGTCAGCTTTGTGGCAATCACTTCAAACCGCTTTGGGGACGAGACTTGATATGAGTACTGCATATCACCCCCAAACCGATGGTCAAAGTAAGAGGACTATTCAGACTTTAGAGGATATGCTTCGTGCATGTATAATAGACTTTGGTAAAGGCTGGGAGAAGTATCTACCCCTTGCGGAGTTTTCTTACAATAATAGCTACCACACAAGTCTTAAAGCTGCACCATTTGAAGCTTTATATGGTCGTAAATGCCGTTCGCCTATTGGTTGGGCTGAAGTTGGAGATAGCCAACTCACAGGCCCCGAGCTTATTTTGGAGACTACTGAGAAAGTGACTCAAATTCGTAATCGATTGCAAGCAGCTAGAGATAGGCAGAAAAGTTACGCCGATCTGAGATGTAAACCCCTAGAGTTCCAGGTTGGAGACAAAGTGATGCTGAAAGTCTCGCCTTGGAAAGGTGTGATACGTTTCGGGAAACGTGGTAAACTCAACCCACGCTACATTGGACCATTTCTTATCTTAGAAAGGATTGGGCCCGTGGCTTATAGGTAAGAATTACCACATGAACTGAGTAAAGTTCACGACGTGTTCCACGTTAGTAATTTGAAGAAATGTCTTTCCGATGAGATGCCTGTCATTCCAATGAAGGATATTCGTGTTGATTAGAAATTGAACTTCGTGGAAGAGCCAATTGAGATTTTAGATCGTGAAGTTAAACGACTCAAGCGAAGTCGCATTCCGCTCGTCAAGGTTCGTTGGAATTCCCGACATGGACACGAATTTACGTGGGAACGTGAGGACGAGTTCCGGAAGAGATATCCGAAGCTTTTCACTTCGTCGATGAATTTTTCCGAGTGAAACCCGGGACGGGTTTCTTCTGAGACTGGGAGGATGTGACAACCGGCAATTTAGGGAGCTATTTTAAAAACCCGCATTACGTTAAAGTTCGTTTATAATTTTTATTTGGAATTTTATTTCACAACGAACTTGTAAGACCTATTTTATGGATAATTATGTTTTTTATGTTATGGAATTCGTGAATTATTTTCATAATTCATTTTTGATATTATGCTCGGTGATGTATTTTTAAATTCTCACTTGGTACTACGTTGACTTCGGCACTAGGAAACTGAAAAGTTTAAAACCTATGAGTTTTAATACGTTGGACTTTTAGTAACGTATTTATTATGAGTTTCGGTGGAATAATATATTTAGTCCGTCAAATGGTGTATATAACGAGCTTTGGGGACGTTTAATATTTTCTTAGTAAGTTTTTACTTACGTAAGGGGGCGTTTTTATAAATTAAAATTGGTAATAAAAAGGTTTTGTGTGCAAAATATAAAGGAGACTAAGTAGAGGGACCAAAGTGTAAAATACTCTTATTAAACCCTAACCCTAAACTAATAATATCATTTTCATCTTCAAAACTCACACCCACACCTCTCCTCTCCTCTCCTAGCCGCCGGCCACCCTTATCCGGCCACCACCGCCGCGCACCACCACACACCACCACTTCCAAAACACTCCCCACACCTCCCTTGTTATTATATTGTGATTCACGCGCCCAAAAACAACCACCCTCACCTCGTTCGTGCATCACCGACGCCGTACACCACGATACCATCACTTTTCTTGGTCGATTTTTGTAGATCCACGGGTAAGTATGCACGGGGTGCATCGGGTTTGTTGAAAAACGAGCCAAACCCACGAATTTATTTATGTTTTGGGTCGGATTTGGAAAGAAAATGATGAAATAATAATGGGTTTTATTAAAACTTGATTAAATCTTGGTTTGGTATCCGGGTATTGATGTTTGGTTGTGTTTCTTTGCGTGGTCGACCCGTAGCCGAGGGCCTCACCCTCGACTTTTTGATGATTCCGAGTTATGGTCGACTTTTGACCCGATTTCTTGTTGATTGACCTTCGTTTGGTCCTAGTGATTGATTGTTTGGTTGGATTCTTGATTGTTGTTTTTGTTGATCGACTTGGGTTGGAGCCGACGACCCCTTTGGGTCGGTTTGGTTATTTATTGTTGTTGGGTCGAGCTCTTGTGAACAAGCCGTGACCTTGTGGTCTCGGGTGGGACCCACGTGACACTTGGTATATGTTTTCGACTCGGGTTAACTTGGTAACTTGACCCGAACACGGTTATTTTTTAGAACCGTTTGTCATGTCGATATATATATAGTTCGGCTAAATTTATTTTCATGGTTATTATTTATTGTTGGTTATCATTATTATTGTGGCTTATTGGATTTGGAAGCGGTTGACGAGTATTATGGACTTGTGGTATTAATTGAAGTTGTGTTGACGATAAAGTGGTTTTGGGGACCGATTGTGAGACGGTCACTTAGATTGACGGAGATAGGTTAGTCGGGTGCCGTAGTCGGACCCTATTGTTGTAGCACGTGGATTGGGATTGATTTGGACGGAGATGTATTGTTTTTATGACATTTACGTATTACTTTGGACTTGGACAATGAGCCGAGAGTCATGACTCGGACATGTGACCATTTCGTATAACTCGATAACTATTTACAAATAAAACATAAATAATAAAACTCGTAATAATAGTTATTGATAATATAAACGTTTATATGAATATATAGACGTGAATAACGGATATATAATTATATAAGCGCGTATATTAATAATAATAATAATCACGAGTCATATTATAAATAATACAATTAGATATATATTAGGCTACGAAAGTGGCGTAATATTATTGAACGTATTATTATTATAAAGAAATTGTTATAAAACGAGGAATTCTCGACAATTACCAAATATTAAATAAAAATGTCATTTTATATATAATAAATAAACTTATCGAGTTATGCGGAGTCGTTGTCACTCGAGTTCAGGTAAGTTTTATTGGTGACTTTCGTGTTGTCACGGATATATGACGATTAATATAAACGTTTTCTATAACTAAATAACCACTCAACCGTAGGGTTGAACCGGGTTATTTGGTTATACGAAATGAGTATATTAATGGGCATCGTATCCTACGACGCCCATAGGTTGTGGTATATGTAAAGTGTAATAAATTGCGAATGTATATATCGGGAAATCTGGCCAATTTGACGATGTATATGAGGAATTTATTAAACTATGATATCTACCATATAGTATTTATGTGCTATGTGCTTTAGGATGGGGTGTAATCTTGGAACGGTATGTTACGTAAATAAATATGAGGATTATCAAATCGACGGATTTGATAAACTTCGGCGATTTATTTAAATGATATATTGGGCTAATATTAGATCCATAGTTTATTTTATTATCCTTTGTGTGACCTTTTGGTTTGTTTTGTCTCGACCCACCACCCGTATGGATACCAAACGTAAATACACCAAACTAATACGAAATGGATTTTCGGAAATGAAACGGATTCTCGTCCGGTTTTGGGAATATTTTGAATTTGAGGAAATGATTTCTGAACGAGTTAATATTGTAAGGTCGTGCCAAGTCCGTAGTTGCTGTTTCATGAGTTACTATACATCTTATTTCTACCGACTTCTTCTTGCTATTTTCTGGACTTTTACTCTTGAACTATGTTTTCAATACTTGGGGTGAGAAACGTGCAAATTATTTTATGTGGACTATTATCGCTTTTATATTCTTTCTAAAACTTGTTATGCGTATGGACTATGACGTATTGTCAGCTTTAGACACATAGTTTTGTGTGTACTATTCAAGGTTGGCTTATTTGGTTATTGATGGATTGTCAGCTTTAGTCACATATATGTTGTGTGTTGATTGATGCTAAACCATCAACCAAAGTCAACCACGGATGTGGTCAAGATGGTCAAACATCCTAGAGTCAATGCTCCGCGGAATATAGTGTTTCCCCGGGTCGTTATGTCCCGACGAGGTGTGGATTGTATTCAAACGGTTTCGTGATTGGGTGAATTTGGGTGGAAAGGGGTTTGAGTTTGATTAAACTACGGAATCTACAATGAAATAGCTTAAATAAGCTATGTGAATAAGACAGGGAAGTGCGAAAAACCAGAAACGTTTAAAACTTAAAAACGCGTACGTTCACGTTTAAATAAAACGTAGACGTACGAAATAAAAAGTGAAAACGGAAATCTGAAAACACCCAGGGGGTGAAAATGACTTTTTTACAAACTAAAAGGTAAAAGAAAATTTTTAGAAAAAGAAAATAAATTTTTACACTATTTAATTATTTAATATTAATTAAATACTAATTATTAATATTTAAAATACTTAAATATAATACAATATTAATTAAATACTAGAAAAATGAAAATAAAATTTCTAAAATTATAAAATAACTAAAAATAAGTTTTAAAATTAAAAATAAGTATTTTTGTCTTTTTGTGGTTTTTCTATTAATTAATTACTTATTAATTACTAATTATCTAATTAAACTAATTTAAATTAAGAAAAATAGAAAATGAACAGTAAAAATTATAAGAAAATTTCTAAAATTATTTTATAACATATAAAAGCTATAAAAAATATAAAAACTAGGTTTTGCTTAATAAAAACTAATTATGCTATTTTAAACTTAATATTAATTAATTTCTAATAAAACTAATATTAAATATAATAAACACCAAATGATGAAATAAAAATCTGAGAAAATTAATAAGCTGTAAAAAACACAACTTGACCTCAGAATAAGCAATAAGCTACAAAATAAGCTCTTGTAAACTTATATAAACTCAGAAACTGGGACAGATTTAGAGGGAAGATTCAGGTGGGTCCCAGTGGGTTTGGGGTCAAACTAATGGTCAAACCTAGGAGAGGGGTAGGAGGGGAGTTGAAAGGTACAAGATTTGTGCATTGGGGCCCACTGAGGTGGCTGGAAACCACCACCAAAGGGTGGTGTTTGGGACTGATCTGCTGAGACAGAGCAGATTGCAGCCCTGCAGCTGTCTTTGGAGCTAAGTGGGGCCCACACAAAAATTAGTAAAAATATAAGGATGCTAGGACATGAAAGTTGAACTGGAAGATTACAATTAGGAACAAGTTTTACTTCCAGAAAGCAAACACAAAAATCATAAAAATTGCTCAAACTTTTGGAAAAATCTGAAATGGGAACTTTGACTTTTTGATAAAACTTGGTAAGTTGACTATTTTGAGTTTCTACTGCCTCTAATTGATTAGTACATGTTTATAAATGACTATGAAACTGAAAATGAGTAATGTTATGACTTGTGCAAGTGGTTGATGGCTTATGCAACCCCAAAAATCCCAACAGTGACTGTTATGGGGCAATGAGGGTGATTTTGACTTTTGCTTATGAAACCATGTTGTTTTAGCCTAGACTGAGTTAGTTAAGCCTAAAGTGAGTTGTAGCAACTAAAATCAGCAGCTAAGATAGTCTATAACACAGATGAACCAACAATGCCAAACACCCCTTTTTGTGACAGTTATGTAATTTTATGAGACAAACCTATAACCTAAACCATGAAACTTACTTATGGATTCATACTAACATTAAACAACCAGAAATGAACCAATATAAACAGGAAATGAACAATATGAACAATGAGTACTAAATTATAGGAAAATGCTTACAAAACTCCACTGAGATCAATGAACAAGGACCAAATAACCATCCTATTGATCTCCACAGACCTACTAACCCAAGAGCATTCCAAATTGAACCATGCTTCAAGCTTCATTCACCTCTTCACTGGTTTTTTTATTTATTACCTATTTAATGGATTTTTTTTGAGTATTTTTGAGTTTTTATGATAAACTGCTTATTAAGGTTTATGATAGCTTTAATAAACTATATTGAAGCTTAAGTGAGCTTCCTAAATCCAGAATGACAACTAGAAGCAATCAATTAGACCATCTGAGATTCTTTGAAATAAAAGGAAATTGCAGAAACTAAGATTGATACTGAATGGTTAAATTAATACTTGCAAAAGTTTAGAAAATACATTGAAACAACCTATTACATGATCTTTTAGCAGAATTTTACATTTAAAAAGGAAACTTAAAACAAACGACTACCTAAACTACTTTCTAACTACCTACTGCTACAACTAATACTTTTTCTTCTCTCTTTTCTTTTCTTTTATAGTCCTGGAGGTCCACTGAATCTTTCCCACTTGCTTTTAAACCGTTGGATGCCTTGATTCAATCTCAGCCATTCAAAACTATTTTGGCGGGAAATGGGAAGTGGGCAGTTGTGGTGTTGGTGGGTGTATTTATGAGGAGGGGGAATGTATGGGTGTAGGTATGGGAAGTATTAATGATGTTTGGTAGGTTGGTGAAGACTTTGGAGGAGGGGGGGGGGAACACAGATGCTGGAAACATGGAGAATGGGGGTGATGAACAGTGCTTTTGACCGGGGTGTTTGGTTTGACTATGGTCAACGAGCAGGGAGTTATTAAAAAGGTGGGATGGGCCAAGTTGTGTGGGCTGAGGTGTTGGATCAGACCAAAAGGGGTAATGGGTGGGCTGGATTTGTGTTGGGTTTGTTTTTGGTTTGTATTATTTTGACATAAGGGTCCGTTTGGTAGATAATGGTACACAAGGACCATTTTTGTAATTTTGAAACTTTGAGGGGCCAAAGTTGTAATTATGCCAAAATATCATAAAGGACCAATCATGCATAGTTTAAATACCCAAAACCCATTTTTGCAATTTTTGTACTTTTCAAAATTCCCGGGGACCATTTATGTCAATTTTCAAAATCCGGGGACTAAAATTGCCATTTTGTAAAATCTTTTATCCAAGGACCAAATTTGAACATTTTTGAACTTCCAAGGACTAAAAATGATTTTTTATCCAAAAATATCCCACCAGGGACTTAATCTGCCAAAATCTGAAACTCCAGGGACTAATCTTGTAAATTTCCAAAACTTTCCAATTTTTCACCAAAGGACTAAATATGACATTTTATGATTTCAAAATGACCTTTGGTGATAATTTTCTATATTTTGAATATCCAGGGACTAGTTTTGTAATTTTATGAAAGTTGGGGGACTGAAACTGCCAATTTTGCAAACTTTATACGTTTTTCATCTGTTTTTGCTCATTTTGCATCTAAAACATATAAAACACAATTTTAAAATATTTCCAGTATTTTGATGCATTTCTGAGTGTTTTTGTATGTTTTGCAGTTCAGATTAGACCAAAAATGATGAGTGTTTGAGCACTCATCAATCCCCCACACTAAACTATTGCTAGTCCCTAGCAATACTGTTTTGAAAACTTGATGGATTTGAAAAACTCTTTACCAAAAGCCATCACTTCTGGAGTAGCCAGGTGTAAGAACTGTGGCACACCTGATAACCTTGTGATTTTGAGCAAACCACCAGCTGTCAACGGATTTGATTTGTCTTTACTAGGAGCCGTTTGCTCCTGGACTAGCCAGCTCTTGATAGAATAGTCAACATCTTGGTGAGCTGATTACCAATTATGGATTTTCCACTGCCTTTACCACAAGCCATAATCTTGCGGGCTAGCCAACTCATTAGCTTTTGAGGATGATGGGGAGTTGAGGAACCATACAATTTTGGGCAAATTGCAAGCCGTAAACGGATTTGAGATGTCTTTACCACGAGCCGTTTGCTCCTGGACTAGCCAATCCTTTTTGTCGCTTAGACAAGGCGGACTGATTACCACAAAAATTTTGAAGCGCCAGTGAAAAATTTTGAAAAATTTTTTGAATTTTTGGCTAAAAACGGGGGTATTATATAGTAAAATGTGATAAAATTCGCTAGAATAGCGAATACCCCCCCCCCCCCCCCCACACACACACTTAGCATGAATATTGTCCTCAATATTCAAAGTCCCGGCTATTATGCCGACATTTTGAACGTAAAAGGGCAACATTACAAGCTAAGCGTGGAAAACACCATTTTGTTTTTCACTTCTGTAATCATAGCATGGGGGACTCCCCCACACTTAGGGTGAAAACCCTATAAGCATGCTCTGTTTTTGTTTACCGAGTCGCTAGCGTGACTCGACCCCGAATTCATTTGTCCTTGGGGAAGCATGATGTGGAAGAAACAATCTCAATCGGACTTTCATTCAAGATGTTTGGACAAACATTTGAAGCACGTGAAAGTTCCACACCGATGAGATAAGTATCCGGCTCAAAATAATGATACATGAAAATGCCGGGATCAAATATAGTGTCTTCATTCCCGAAGGAGTGAAGAAGAGAAGAAGTCACCTTATAGGTGAAGAAAAGGAAGAAAATAATGATGAAAATCATGATTTGATCTTCTTCCTCAAGAGGAGGCTCCATAGCCTGAGTTTGGATTTCAAAGGGTAAGCTCGTAAACAACCCGGGAGGGTGGGTGGGAATTTGCAAATCCTCAAGATTGAGAGCATCTCCCCCCGGGATATCAAACTCCGGAGGAGTCATAATATGATGAGTGAGTTCACCGGAGAACTCCTCATGAAGAGAATTATTCACAAGATGTGAATTTGTGAACTCGTGTTCCGGAATAGACTCATCACAATCCTCATTCTGAATTTCAAAGAGTGGATTATCAGAAATCAAAGTGAATTCAGAGTCGAATTCAAATAGAGGATTGGTGAGAGTGGTATTGAATGTTTCGGGAACAAAGTGAATATTATTCTCTGTTGGACTGCTGGGATCAGAAGTGAGTGACGGATCATGATAAAGGAGACTTTCAATTTCTCCCAGATCGGCTTGGAAATCGAGGAGACCATCATCACTTTCCAATGAAAGTGGATTGATGTGAGCAAGTTCATCAGCGAACTCCTCAAGAAGATGATCAGCATCAGTTTGTGGAACTGATGCCTCAACATACTCGATGTCTCCATAAGATATACAATCATCGCTAAAATCTGAGAAAGTCTCAAATTGATCTTTAGGACACTCAATAGATGAAGGAATATCACATACATGATCCAAAGTTCCCTGTGACTCTCTCGGGATTGGGACAAGGATCTCAACACTGGACTTTATTAATTCATCCGATTCCTTATTAGGAACAGTGCTAAGATGCTCATCCCCCATGTTTAGAGAGTGAGTGTGAACTTCGGGTGTGATAACAATAGACTGAGGGAGTTGAGAAGGACTAGCAGACATGGGTTTTATAAATTTCATTTGTTCTTCTGCTAGTAATTCTATCATAGTCTTTTCTCCCTGATTTTCCGAGGAAGGAATCACAACATATGAACTTGATGAACCCTCACAAAATTGAGAAATATCAAGGGTAACATCATCATCATCGTCGAGAAGAGCAGCATTGCGAAATATGGCACGTGTTTTAGCTGCTTGTTCTAAGACAAGTAATTCTTCCTTGCTCAATTCGTTTCTAGCATCTCGTTCTTCAGCAAGTAATTCTGCCATGGATTTCTCACGAGAGCTTTGAAACGATGAAGTAGCCAACTCCTCCTTAAGCTCTTTCAATATCTTAAGAGCCTCTATTAAAATGTCTTGCTCAGTAACAAGAGGAGTTGCTTGGGTTATTTGGTACTGTGGAGGTGGGTCTGAAAACGAATAGTCGTAATTGTTACAAGGAAACGAATTCCCTGTTTGACAATCAGAGCTAGTGTGTGGACCTCCACAGTAATCACAACAGTAAAACTGATGTGGCTGTGGGTTGTATGTGCTAGAATTACAATTGCTATCAGGAGACTGCTCATAGACAAGCGTGTTTCCCGATTGACAATCATAATTGTAGTGTGAACCACCACAGTACTCACAACAGTTAAACTGTTGAGTCTGGACTGGTGTATCTTGATACGAAGCATCATTGAAGTTTGGATAATATGATTCTTGCTCGTATGAATGTGTTGGGTAATTGGAAAAATTTGAAGAGTCGTTGAATGAGTTTTGATTAGGATCATAAGCAAATGAATTACTCGACCCACAAAACAAACAACTCCCGTTTTGGATATCATTACCACATTGTACACATGTACACCAACGACATGGCAAACCAAAAAGTGGCTCACCACAACCAACACAAGGAATAAAAGCCGGAGGTGGGACAAGTGGTGTGCTCTTAGAGCTAGCAATTTCCACCACTTCCGTTATTGTCTCGGGTTTTGGTTCTTGATAAATGTGAAGATTGGGCAAGTCGTGCTTTTCAGTCACTGCCCTAAGCTCTGCACGTTTGCTTGACAAACTTTTGATCGTAAACCGTGAAAGGTTAGGATCAATTCTTGAAGGTTTGTCATTAATAGCACGTATCTCGGGCTTGGAAGAATTTGGTGAATCATTGAGAGAATTTGGACTTATGAACAGATTGCACAAAACACAAAATCTGTTACTACAATTATTGCCACATTTCTCACAAATACACCGGAGACAACGAAAGCCGTTCTCAATCGGGCTTTTACAGTGAAAACACGTGTAGCCGAGAGACGTCATAAGAATTATACATGAGATGGGTATAAGAAGGTAGAATCAAATGGATAGAGGGTAAGGAAAAATATTTTTGGGTTTTTTGTGAAAAGGTATGAACAAGATTGGATAAATGTACAATGGAACGAATTCCAAAGTCACTAATCAGAAAAACCGTTTAGATACGCACACAACCTCCCCGGCAGCGGCGCCAAAAATTGATTGATGCTAAACCGTCAACCAAAGTCAACCACGGATGTGGTCAAGATGGTCAAACAGCCTAGAGTCAATGCTCCGCGGAATATAGTGTTTCCCCGGGTCGTTATGTCCCGATGAGGTGTGGATTGTATTCAAACGGTTTCGTGATCGGGTGAATTTGGGTGGAAAGGGGTTTGAGTTTGATTAAACTATGGAATCTACAATGAAATAGCTTAAATAAGCTATGTGAATAAGATAGGGAAGTGGGAAAAACCAGAAACGTTTAAAACTTAAAAACGCGTACGTTCACGTTTAAATAAAACGTAGACGTACGAAATAAAAAGTGAAAACGGAAATCTGAAAACACCCAGGGGGTGAAAATGACTTTTTTACAAACTAAAAGGTAAAAGAAATTTTTTAGAAAAAGAAAATCAATTTTTACACTATTTAATTATTTAATATTAATTAAATACTAATTATTAATATTTAAAATACTTAAATATAATACAATATTAATTAAATACTAGAAAAATGAAAATAAAATTTCTAAAATTATAAAATAACTAAAAATAAGTTTTAAAATTAAAAATTGGTATTTTTGTCTTTTTGTGGTTTTTCTATTAATTAATTACTTATTAATTACTAATTATCTAATTAAACTAATTTAAATTAAGAAAAATAGAAAATGAACAGTAAAAATTATAAGAAAATTTCTAAAATTATTTTATAACATATAAAAGCTATAAAAAATATAAAAACTAGGTTTTGCTTAATAAAAACTAATTATGCTATTTTAAACTTAATATTAATTAATTTCTAATAAAACTAATATTAAATATAATAAACACCAAATGATGAAATAAAAATCTGAGAAAATTAATATAAATACTTTAATATAAGAGATAATTAATAAAAATATAAAATTGACAAGTACTTAATAAAAATTTAAAAATGAAAATTAAAATTAAATTACATTAAATAGAAACTATCACTTAATTTTAAATTGACTTTTTTTTTTTTTTTTTTTCTTTTACAAACTTATTTAATACCTAAAAACTACAAACTTTTGTAAAAACAAGTAATGTGGAACTTAAAAATAAGCTGAGAAAAAGCCAAGAGTTGAGACAGTTGACCAAAGTTGACCAAAAGGCAAAATAAGCTAAAATGGCCTCAAGTGGGACCCACAATGGTTAAGTCTGGTCCAACTAAGTTAATGAAACATTAATAAGCTGGAAAAAACACAACTTGACCTCAGAATAAGCAATAAGCTACAAAATAAGCTCTTGTAAACTTATATAAACTCAGAAACTGGGACAGATTTAGAGGGAAGATTCAGGTAGGTCCCAGTGGGTTTGGGGTCAAACTAATGGTCAAACCTAGGAGAGGGGTAGGAGGGGAGTTGAAAGGTACAAGATTTGTGCATTGGGGCCCACTGAGGTGGCTGGAAACCACCACCAAAGGGTGGTGTTTGGGACTGATCTGCTGAGACAGAGCAGATTGCAGCCCTGCAGCTGTCTTTGGAGCTAAGTGGGGCCCACACAAAAATTAGTAAAAATATAAGGATGCTAGGACATGAAAGTTGAACTGGAAGATTACAATTAGGAACAAGTTTTACTTCCAGAAAGCAAACACAAAAATCATAAAAATTGCTCAAACTTTTGGAAAAATCTGAAATGGGAACTTTGACTTTTTGATAAAACTTGGTAAGTTGACTATTTTGAGTTTCTACTGCCTCTAATTGATTAGTACATGTTTATAAATGACTATGAAACTGAAAATGAGTAATGTTATGACTTGTGCAAGTGGTTGATGGCTTATGCAACCCCAAAAATCTCAACAGTGACTGTTATGGGGCAATGAGGGTGATTTTGACTTTTGCTTATGAAACCATGTTGTTTTAGCCTAGACTGAGTTAGTTAAGCCTAAAGTGAGTTGTAGCAACTAAAATCAGCAGCTAAGATAGTCTATAACACAGATGAACCAACAATGCCAAACACCCCTTTTTGTGACAGTTATGTAATTTTATGAGACAAACCTATAACCTAAACCATGAAACTTACTTATGGATTCATACTAACATTAAACAACCAGAAATGAACCAATATAAACAGGAAATGAACAATATGAACAATGAGTACTAAATTATAGGAAAATGCTTACAAAACTCCACTGAGATCAAAGAACAAGGACCAAATAACCATCCTATTGATCTCCACAGACCTACTAACCCAAGAGCATTCCAAATTGAACCATGCTTCAAGCTTCATTCACCTCTTCACTGGTTTTTTTATTTATTACCTATTTAATGGATTTTTTTGAGTATTTTTGAGTTTTTATGATAAACTGCTTATTAAGGTTTATGATAGCTTTAATAAACTATATTGAAGCTTAAGTGAGCTTCCTAAATCCAGAATGACAACTAGAAGCAATCAATTAGACCATCTGAGATTCTTTGAAATAAAAGGAAATTGCAGAAACTAAGATTGATACTGAATGGTTAAATTAATACTTGCAAAAGTTTAGAAAATACATTGAAACAACCTATTACATGATCTTTTAGCAGAATTTTACATTTAAAAAGGAAACTTAAAACAAACGACTACCTAAACTACTTTCTAACTACCTACTGCTACAACTAATACTTTTTCTTCTCTCTTTTCTTTTCTTTTATAGTCCTGGAGGTCCACTGAATCTTTCCCACTTGCTTTTAAACCGTTGGATGCCTTGATTCAATCTCAGCCATTCAAAACTATTTTGGCGGGAAATGGGGAAGTGGGCAGTTGTGGTGTTGGTGGGTGTATTTATGAGGAGGGGGATGTATGGGTGTAGGTATGGGAAGTATTAATGATGTTTGGTAGGTTGGTGAAGACTTTGGAGGAGGGGGGGGGAACACAGATGCTGGAAACATGGAGAATGGGGGTGATGAACAGTGTTTTTGACCGGGGTGTTTGGTTTGACTATAGTCAACGAGCAGGGAGTTATTAAAAAGGTGGGATGGGCCAAGTTGTGTGGGCTGAGGTGTTGGATCAGACCAAAAGGGGTAATGGGTGGGCTGGATTTGTGTTGGGTTTGTTTTTGGTTTGTATTATTTTGACATAAGGGTCCGTTTGGTAGATAATGGTACACAAGGACCATTTTTGTAATTTTGAAACTTTGAGGGGCCAAAGTTGTAATTATGCCAAAATATCATAAAGGACCAATCATGCATAGTTTAAATACCCAAAACCCATTTTTGCAATTTTTGTAATTTTCAAAATTCCCGGGGACCATTTATGTCAATTTTCAAAATCCGGGGACTAAAATTGCCATTTTGTAAAATCTTTTATCCAAGGACCAAATTTGAACATTTTTGAACTTCCAAGGACTAAAAATGATTTTTTATCCAAAAATATCCCACCAGGGACTGAATCTGCCAAAATCTGAAACTCCAGGGACTAATCTTGTAAATTTCCAAAACTTTCCAATTTTTCACCAAAGGACTAAATATGACATTTTATGATTTCAAAATGACCTTTGGTGATAATTTTCTATATTTTGAATATCCAGGGACTAGTTTTGTAATTTTATGAAAGTTGGGGGACTGAAACTGCCAATTTTGCAAACTTTATACGTTTTTCATCTGTTTTTGCTCATTTTGCATCTAAAACATATAAAACACAATTTTGAAATATTTCCAGTATTTTGATGCATTTCTGAGTGTTTTTGTATGTTTTGCAGTTCAGATTAGACCAAAAATGATGAGTGTTTGAGCACTCATCATGTGTACTATTCAAGGTTGGCTTATTTGGTTATTGGTGGATTGTCAGCTTTAGTCACATATTTGTTTTGTGTACTATTCAAGGTTGGCTTATTTGGACTGTCAGCTTTAGTCACATAGTTTCGTGTGTACTATTCAAGGTTGACTTATTTAGATACTATAGTGTGCACCTATAGGTTATTAATACTTCGGAGGTTATCCGAGTATTTATTGGTATTGCGGGGGTTACCCGAATATCTATGTTGGAACGGAGGGTATCCGTGTGTTAGGTTGGAGCGGAGGGTATCCGCAGGCTTTTAGCGAATCCTTAGTCTAGCTAGCAAGCGTTTTGCGTATATGTCCACTATATTGTTAGATGAATTTAAACCTATGATCTCACCAGCGAAAGCTGACTTTTAGCACGTTTTCTCAGGTAATTAAGTGGTGATACGGATGCTTGGATTGGAAGGCTCGGCCAAGGCTCATGGTTTATGGATCTATTTTTCTAAACTCTGATAATTAATTTTGGACCTACTGTTATGTTATTTTGGGCCTGACTCTGAATGATGTTGGGATAAATGTAAACGTTAAAACCCCGTTTTGGTTGTGTTTTTATTATGTTTACTTTATCTCGTTCTATATTGTCTTGTGTTGGATACCAATCCCCGTAGCACCCCGAAAGCTTGTTGAGTCTTCCGCTGTATCAAATTTTGGGGGTGTTACAGCTGAGGAGTATAAGGGGCAGTCGATTCATGGATTATACCAACAGACTAAAAATACAGAGTATCCATGTACTCACCTCCCCTATCAGTCCTTAATCTTTTGATCAGGGAACTTTGTTGCAATTCAACTTCAGTTTTAAATACTTTAAATTTATCTAATGCTTCATCTTTAGAATGTAATAAATAAACATGACAAAACCTAGAAGCATCATCAATAAAAGTCACAAGGTATTTCTTATTCCCCAAAGAGGGAGTAGCATGTAAATCAC
Organism: Artemisia argyi; assembly: GCA_030686995.1. Classification (NCBI taxonomy): domain Eukaryota; kingdom Viridiplantae; phylum Streptophyta; class Magnoliopsida; order Asterales; family Asteraceae; genus Artemisia; species Artemisia argyi. Next base: position 16,911,383 of record CM060677.1, read on the forward strand.
AAATATCACTGTGAATTAACTCCAAAACTTTAGTTTCACGTTTTACTCCTTGAAAAGGTTTCTTAGTTATCTTGTTCAACATACAAGTTTTACACTTTTCAGTGTTCATATCAAAGGTTGGAATTAACCCATCCTTAGACATATCTTGCATTCTTTAAAATGTACATGGCCAAGTCTTGCATGCCATAGGTTTGAATCATAAAGTTTAGATGTAGATATAAAAGCAGAATCAATATTATCATGAACAATATTAAGTCTGAACATTTGATTACATAAATAACCAAAACCAATAAACACACCATTTTTAGACAAAACAAACTTATCAGATTCAATAACCTGTTTATAACCACAATTATTTAAAACACTACTAGAAACCAAATTCTTTCTAATATCAGGAACATGTAAAACATTAAATAAAGAAACAATCTTTCCAGAACTAAACTTCAACTCAACACATCCTTTTCCATGCACCAGGGCAGTTGACTCGTTTCCCATGTGAAGAATAGAACCATCATTCATTGACTTGTAGGTCTTGAACCAGCTTCTATCTTTACACACATGAATTGTTGCTCCAGTGTCAACCCACCACGCAACATCATCATCCTGCACAAAGTAAATATCAGATATATATATGTAACATAATAAATCTTAAAAGACTTATTAAACACATTCTGACCTTTCAGATAATTGGTGTTACCATTCCCTCCACTTGTGCATGATCCATTGGATTTGTTTCCAATTTCACCACCCTTGCAATCTTTCCTGAAGTGTCCAGGTTTCCCACACTTCCAACAAGTCACCTTAGGTTTCTTGTTAATATCAGATTTGGTGTTATCGTGATACTTACGCTTGCCCTTGTTGTCATTGTACTTGGTGGAGTTGTTATGCTCCACCATATTGACAACTGATGGACCAGTAGCAGTGCTACACTTTGGCTTGTCAATGTCTTGAGCTTTGAGTGAGTCCTCAATGCGCAAGTGACTGCCCAACTCAACAAGAGTTAACTCCTCCTTCTTATGCTTAAGCATATGCTTAAACTCTTTCCAAGAGGGAGGTAGTTTATCGATGATACAAGAGACTGAAATAGCCTCATCCATGTTCATCTTGTGTTGTGTGAATCGACCAAGTATACTAAGAAGTTCATTGTATTGTTCCATGACAGGTCTAGAATCAACCATTTTGTAATTGTTAAAATTACTTACAAGGAACTTCTTACTTGATGCATCCTCAGCCATATACTTGGCTTCCAAGGAATCCCATAGTTCTTGAGAAGTTTCAACATTCTGATAAATATCAAATAGAGAATCAGACATACCATTGAGAATTAAACCTCTGCATATGTAGTCATCATTCTCCCACTTGCTCCTTGCCCTCATCTGATCCATAGTAGCATCATCTCCATGATCTTCTGGAATCTCAGTCGTGAGAACATACACCACATTCATACTTGACAACAAGAAGTGCATCTTCTTTTGCCATCTTCTGAAATCAACACCTTCAAACTTTTCCAACTTGGAAAAGTTAGCAGCCATTTGTCTCATAGCAGCAGCCATTGATTATCACTGATAGTTTCTATTGATTGTTTGTTGTTATTTGTAAACAGTTCCCAGATTAGGGTTAAGATAATCAATAAAAGTACCGGATATTCACTTGAAATCGTGGTATCACTTTCCAATAGAAACTATTCGACCCTATGCCTGGGTTACACGAATATCTCTATGGGATAAGACCAAGTGATGTTCTTGCTTTAGGCACAAACCAAGAACCAGATGCGTATTGAAGTGTTTAGGGTTTTGTGTTAATCGTATAGTAATTCGCATATCCATGCAGAATGATGTGACCTCTATTTATAATAGAGAATACTCAAAACCCTAGCCCATGAAATTATGTATAATTAACGGCCCATTAATTATATCATAATAATTTCCATAATAATAGGGATCAGTGGTTATCAGTGGAAACATTATCACTAGCAGTGGTAATGTTAACACATCAGTGGAAACGCTAGCAGCAGAATCCCACTATCAGCAGAATCCTAGCAGCAGATTCACAATACTAGCAGCAGAGTCTACTAGCAGTACCTTGATCAAGCAGTACCTTGATCAATACATAACCACTATTGAGTCAGGGGATTCAGTGACCAAATGGGTGTATACTCCATACCTCCAAACCCATTACCAGGTGTAAATTGATCCCTCAAGTGCACTAAATTTTCCTACAATTAATTATCTCATAATACACCACAGACTATCTTACATGTCCTAAGCAGGAATTGAGCCCGCAACCATTTGGTTGAAGAGCATCACACACAACAAGGGGTACCATTGTAACGCAAGCCCTTTGGTAGATTGATGTGTTCTTATCACTGTATATATAAAGCAGAAATGAAATGGATCTCAAATGAACAAAAATTAAACCAAATATTACTACATCATCATTGTACTTATTTAAAAATTCTGATAGGGAAATGTTACATTTGTTTTTCGGTGGAAGATAGAGAAATTATCACATATATAGTGTGCAATGAAGGTATTAATAGTTTCCATTACATGTAGAGGGTTTTGTCTGGTAACCTCTGTGATGCGATGGCTATAAGTGGCCTATTTTTCTTTAGGACAATGCCAAATTTATCGGAGAGTTCAAGCTCGCCATTTGGTAAAGTCCAATCAAACGAGTGCAACATCGAAGCCAAAAAATACACCAACATTTTCTCACCCAAGGGAACTCCAGGACACCTTCTTCTACCCGACCCAAAAGGGATAAAGTTGGGATTGTATCCATTATAATCAAACTTTGTTGTTCCATCATCAGCACTCAGAAACCTATCTGGATTGAATTCTAAAGGATTGTCCCAATATTGAGGATCCCTGTGTATAGCCCAAACATTCACATAGACATTTCCACCTTTTGGGACTGTGTATCCGGCTACATTGCAAGGTTTATTTGGACATCGGACTGTCAGCAAAGGAAGTGGAGGATGCAGTCGGAATGTTTCTTTAACAACTGCGTCCAAGTATTTCAGATTTGAAAGATGAGATTCTTGAACAATGTTGTTTAGGCCTACAACTTCTTTCAATTCGTCTTTTACCTTTTTCATCATGCTAGGATTTTTCAAAAGCTCGGCCATCGTCCACTCTACCATTGTTGTTGTTGTGTCTGTTGCTCCAACAAAAATGTCCTGTATGAACAAAATAGGATGTTTGATATATCAAAGTCATATAGAATAATATTGACTAGGCAGACTGGCCTTTCTCCATCAAACAAATATATTAGAAACATGGTTGGATTTGCTAAAAATGTGAGTAGTAATTACAATTCCGAAAAATATTACTAGTACTTAGCTATACATCACAGTTTGATTATGACTTAAGGGGTGATTTAGAGGTAAAAGACTTGTGACTATCATCACTAAAAGTGTGAGAGGTGTCAAGTTTAATTCTGGCTAGGTGTAAACAAGCATGAAGTGACCACGCCAACCTCTTGAAATGAGAGAGCTTTACCCGGTTTGAGACTTTATGGTGCAGTAGGTTCATAGTCCATGGATTAGTCGGCCAAAGAGTTGGAAACCATGGTGAAAAAAAATAAAAAATAAAAAATAAAAAAATAAAAATAAATAAAAAAGGTATTAAAGTCGATCAGGTGATCCGTGACACCATATTTAAGTTACCACTTTGACTATTTTGTCCAGTCTTTGGAGCCCGGGGTCCAAATTAGTCGTGGTTAGCTCGATAGGGTTTGAGCTCAGCTCAACAAACTTAGATATTTGACGACACATCAACAAGCAAGAATCAGGCTCAAGCTAGCTAGGCTCGAGAGGAACGAATTCAGCTTGAATATATGCATTGGCATTTTATTGGATAATCGATAACTAAACGCTCTCTAAATATTTACTAAAAGAACCTACAAATGAGGTTACTAATAATAAAGAGGATGAACATACCATCAGAAGAGCTTTGATTTGAGTAATATTGATTGAAGTAGAAGCTTTTTGCTCCTTAAGCTCAAGTAGAATCTGCAAGAAATCCTTTCTTCCTATTTCTTCTACAACTTCTTCCGGTTTACTGGCTATCCTCTCTTTGATAATCCCCTCGAAAATAGCATCTACAATCTTCCATTGCCGCTTCATCTCTTGTTCAACACCTTGTAAATCAAATCTTGACAGTACAGGGAAGAAGTCCGACACATTCACAGCTCCTAGTAGCTCCACGATTTTTGTAATCACTTCCCGAAACTCTACCCCAAGATTAGTGCTTTTTACATCTTCAACTAAACTTTTCCCCCACACCATGTTAGTTATGACGTTCAACGATGTCAAAAAAGCAATCCCACCAATGTCAACTTCTGTCCCCATTGTTTCATACACATGCTTGATGGTTTTTCTCACTCCACCTTGTCGAAATGTGCTAGACGCTTGGAGGTTATTATTGCTTAGGACTTCATAAGCAAAGACTTTACGCAGGTTACGCCAAAGTGAGTTGTTATCAGACCATACTATATCCTGCCTACCATATGAGACGACTTTACCAGCTATCGGAGGATCTCGGTTGGCAAAAATCTCGTCTTGCTCACGGAGAACAACTTTAGCCAGGTCTGAAGAGCTAACAACAATATGAGTCTTACTTCCGAGCTTGAGCTTAAAAATAGGTCCATATCGCTGAGCCAGTTTGGTGTACCCATGGTGCAAGTTAGGATCAAGAAATGGAAGGTACCCGAGTAAGGGCAAGCCACGAGGTCCCGGAGGCAACTGAGCCTTGCTAGAGAATTTGAACCATAAAAGAGCAAATGTGATGACTGAACAAGTGAATAGTAATACGAAATCCCATGACCAATATTGGATATGTGATATCATTTTGCGAAGCTAACAATATGACTCACAAACAATATGCTCTATATTTGAATGGTATATATTTTCGGTGCAATGTAGTCGGGCGTATTTTTGATTATTTGGACCACACAGCGTAATATACTCTGGCGTCCAACTTGAATACTTGATACCAAGCTACAACTTGCAACTTGATATCAAGTCACAATTTTTGCAACCTATCACTCAAACCAGATAAGTATACAAAATAATCAAAGACCCTTTGGCTTTAGTGTAAAAGTTAAAGAAAATAATTCCAATATCTTTTATTATGACAACGATCTCATATATCATGACAACTATGTCCTATCACTAAAATCAACGATCTATCTTTTATTATGACAACGATCTCGAGTACGCATATATATCCTATCACTTAAATATATAGATTTCATATATTATAAATCACACGTATTTTTATATTATATTTTCAATACTCAGAATAAATGAATGCATGGTTTTCAGTTGCTCTAAAGTTTAATTTAAATTTGGTGAAAATAGTTTGTTGTGATAATGCCAACTTTCTTAGAAAGGGAATTGAAGCACTTAACCTGATTTGTGTTTGTGTAGCAATGTATTTAAATCTCGTAAATTAATCAGCCAAAAGTTCAAAAACTATAATTGTTAAAAGAAAAGAAAATATTTGATTCAACAGTGTATTTGTTCAATGTATACATTAAGAGTGTTTAGATAACATACATGGAAGTAACATCATCTTACAATTACTTGTTCACTTTATTCTCTATATATAGGTTATAATCACGTCGTTTGGATTTTGTTGATCGTTGGAATTTGTGAGTTTCGAAAATTTGGATATTCGTTTGTCGGACTTTTGAAGTTGATTGCCTAAATTTGATTGTTTGAGCTGGTTTGTTTGGTTGGTTAGCCATTTTGAATTTCTCGGTTAGCGTTTGAATGTTCGCTTTCACGTCGTCGGCGTTTGTTTTGGATTGTTTTTGGGAATGGACCGTTTGATTTGAATTTGGCTAGTATCTTTAGCGTTTGGAATTTTTAATTTGTTTTAAAACAGGTGGAGGTGTTTAAGTCACGGTGAAAATTATTAGAATGTGACTGATAATTTAAGAATTTTTTGGTAAATTTGGTTTTTAATAGATACTCCGTATTTGTTTTTGTATGTTTCCTAATTTGAGTTGATTTAGGATTAAGCAATCATTTTTAGCCATTAGTTTCTCTATAAATAGAGATTGAAGTTGTACATTTTGAATTAGAATTTATATACCTTTGAATTTGTCTTTGAATTTGGCTTTGTATTTGATTGGTAATTGGAATAAAACTTCTGCTTTGTTTGTTGATTTATTTTTTATTTCATCCTTTGAATTACCAACATTTCTTTAATTAGTCCAAACTATGCACATTCTGAATTGGAAAACTTGGTGTGATTATGGTTGATTCTAATCTGTGACAAGAGTTTTAAGGGGTTGTGAGCTCTCGACTCTTTTGTATGTTTATTAAACATGTATTAGTTGATTTGCAATTTTGAACACTGGAGATACTAGTTGTTGCATACTTTTAGCTCCTAAAATACCTTGTCGTAAGTACATGAATCCGGAGGTTGAAGGTACACTTGTTTGCATTATAAATAGTACTACAATTATCTGTTTTGCCTTAATACAGAACTAATACATTTTTTTTTTAAGAACGGCAATTAATTATCTCATAATACACACCACAGACTATCTTACATGTCCTAAGCATGAATTGAGCCCGCAACCATTTGGTTGAAGAGCTTCACACACAACAAGGGGTACCATTGTGACGCAAGCCCTTTGGTAGATTGATGTGTTCTTATCACTGTATATATAAAGCAGAAATGAAATGGATCTCAAATGAACAAAAATTAAACCAAATATTACTACATCATCTTACATTTGTTTTTCGGTCGAAGATAGAGAAATTATCACATATATAGTGTGCAATGAAGGTATTAATAGTTTCGATTACATGTAGAGGGTTTTGTCTGGTAACCTCTGTGATGCGATGGCTATAAGTGGCCTATTTTTCTTTAGGACAATGCCAAATTTATCGGAGCGTTCAAGCTCGCCATTTGGTAAAGTCCAATCAAACGAGTGCAACATCGAAGCCAAAAAATACACCAACATTTTCTCACCCAAGGGAACTCCAGGACACTTTCTTCTACCCGATCCAAAAGGGATAAAGTTGGGATTGTATCCATTATAATCAAACCTTGTTGTTCCGTCAACACTAAGAAACCTATTTGGATTGAATTCTAACAGATTATCCCAATATTGAGGATCCCTATGTATCGCCCAAACATTCACATAAACATTAGCACCTTTTGGGACTGTGTATCCGGCTACATTGCAAGGTTGATTAGGACATCGAACTAACAGCAAAGGAAGTGGAGGGTGCAGTCGGAATGTTTCTTTAACTACTGTGTCCATGTATTGTAGATTTGAAAGATGAGATTCTTCAACAATGTTGTTTAGACCTACAACTTCTTTCAATTCGTCTTTTACCTTTTGCAACATGCTAGGATTTCTCAAAAGCTCGGCCATCGTCCACTCTGCCATAGTTGATGTCGTGTCAGTTGTTCCAAGAAAAATGTCCTGTGTGAACAAAGTAGGATGTTTGATATATCATTGCCATGCAGAATATTGACTTGCCAGACGGCCTTTCTCGAACAAACAGATAATATTTTGAAATATGGTTGGGTTTACAAAATATGTGAGTAATGAATATTATTCCGAAAAATATTCCTTAGGCAGACAATGTAGGAAAATTTACCACGTGTGTGAATGGTTTATAATCTAGATACAATCTTAATCGTGTAATCACTTTCAAATTAAAGTATTGCGACACTATATGCATGTGAAATCAAGCAGAAAACGTTAGAGTATTATTGTTGTTATGTTCTGTAAATGAGACCAAAATTTGGTTATAAGCAACCACCGAAAATCAGTTATTTTCGGTTATATACCTATCATTGTGTTGGTTGGTAAAAGATGCGTCGCTTGGGGTTTTGGCGGGAAAACTGTTAATACCGATTCATGAAAATCGTTTAGGTTTTGAGGCGTTGCCCCTTTACCATGAAAGGAGAAGCAGCCGTCTTGACCCTTACGTCTTTGTTGTGGTGGTATCAAGCTAACTATGACGAGTGTGCACTCTGTACCTCCTAACCCGTCTTGAGCTACTTGAATAAGGCCATTGGTCTCAAGTAAAACACTATTACCTAAAATATTTGATAACACTAAAATTACCAACAGACAATATGTTTGATTATGAGTTCCATATAAGCACTCAATACACTACCAAAAGTATGAAGGGACACCATATTTAAGTTACCACCTTGACTACTTTTGTCCAATCTTTGGAGCTCGGCTCCAAATGAGTCGTGCTTAGCTCGATAGGGTTCGAGCTCAGCTCAACAAACTTATATGAGGGTCAATACATCAGCAAGCAAGATTCAGGCTCGAGCTAGCTACCGAAAGGACTCGAATTCAGCTCGAATATATACTTAGACATTTTATTAGATAACCAACTCCTATTCTGGATGCAGGTTCCCAATATATAACTACATGTTTTCTAAATATTTACTAAAAGTCCCTTCAAATAAGATTGCTATAAATGTAGATTTGATGATTATGTATATTATAATTATTTTTTATATTATATTAACCATAAGTAAGCTTGTTAAATTAATACAGAAAGAGGATAAACATACCATCAAAAGAGCTTTGATTTGAGTGATATTGAATGAAGTAGAAGCATTTTGCTCCTTAAGCTCAAGTAGAATCTGCAAGAAATCCTTTCTTCCTATTTTTTCTACAACTTCTTCCGGTTTAATGGCTATCCTCTCTTTGATAATCCTCTCGAAAATAGCATCTAAAATCTTCCGTTGCCGCTTCATCTCTCGTTCAACACCTTGTAAATCAAATCTTGACAGCACCGGGAAGAAGTCCGACACATTCACAGCTCCTAGAAGCTCCACAATTTTTGTAATCACTTCCCGAAACTCTACCCCAAGATTAGGGCTTTTTACATCTTCAACTAAACTTTGTCCCCACACCATGCTAGTTATGACATTCAACGATGTCAAAAAAGCAATCCCACCAATGTCCACTTCTGTCCCCATTGTTTCATACACATGCTTGATAGTTTTACTCACTCCACCTTGTCGAAAAGTGGTAGACGCTTGGAGGTTCTTATTGCTTAGGACTTCATATGCAAACAATTTACGCATGTTACGCCAAAGTGAGTTGTTATCAGACCATACTATGTTCTGCCTACCATATGAGATGACTTTACCAGCTATCGGAGGATCTCGGTTAGCAAAAATCTCATCTTGCTCACGGAGAACAACTTTAGCCAGGTCTGATGAGCTAACAACAACGTGGGTCTTACTTCCGAGCTTGAGCTTAAAAATAGGCCAATAACGCTGAGCCAGTTTGGTGTACCCAAGGTGCATGTTAGGGTCAAGAAATGGAAGGTACCCGAGTAAGGGCAAGCCACGAGGTCCTGGAGGCAACCGCGCCTGGCTAGAGATGAACTTGCACCATAAAATAGCAAATGTGATGATTGAACAAATGAATAGTAATACGTAATCCCATGACCATTGGATATGTGATATCATTTTGTGAAGCCAACAAGATGACTCACAAGCAATATAATGAGATGAAATATAGAGTGTCCAAGTGCAATTTAAAGGAGCTCTGTTTGAATGGTATATATTTCTGTCGACCTAAGATATGATATTTTTGATATAATTAAATGCGTGGCACGTATGTTTTAATTATTTGGACCAGTGGACCACTCCATTATTTTGACCACATAGCGTAATATACTCAGCAACCTGGTTTAGAAATGTTACTGCGGAGGTATGGTCCTGACTGGGCTAGGAATGGACCAGGTCCGGCAGACAGCGGCGCACTCTACGCCTAAACCCTAATCCATGCCTTATAAATATAGGGCTGGGATTCCATTCACAAAACAATACAACAAGTTACCCTAAACCTAACTTTCATAAGCCATATCGCACCGATACTAACTTGACCGTCGGAGGTGGATCCCGGAGCTACGGCCTCGGGTCCACTCCTAACGGGTTCCCTTTGTTGAACACGTCTACTCAGGGCTCGAGAAGATGACGAACGGCCCAGGGAGAGTCGTCAAATCCAGTCCGCGCCAGATTATGTATCAACAGATTGGCGCCATCCGTGGGACCACGACAAGTTTTGTGCTCTCACATCACCGGAAAGCAACCATTGAGTTCAAAAACCGGTACCTCTTTACCAATATTTTTTTTTTTATCGTGTACCTGTCTGCTAGTGCACGGCACACAAGATATACACGGCACAATCTCAAACCAAAAGTACCCTACGTACTGTTTTCTTCTCTTTGGTCCAATCGATCAACAGTAAACTAGAATTGGAATTGCTTTGACTTTTTCCAAACGTTAAAGTGATTACAAGACAAGAATTCATTAATTCTTGTTTCCTTTGTTACTGTCATTTTTTTAATATATATAATCGAACGTATCTTTTATATCAGCAAGATAAGATATCTTTTAAATATTCATAAGATTTCACGTAAATCTTTTAACTTGGTAAACACGATTTTACCTATAACCGCACTAAATCCGCATGATCGGACCTACTTTATTTTTTAGCCGCGAATAACGCAGTCACGATAAATCTACCCACGTTAGGCCGTGCGTTCGGACATCTTCGCAGATTGGCACCATGAGCGCACTGTCATGTACAGGCACCACGATGCTAGTCAATCGCCATGAGCGCACTGGACAAAAGCCGTGGTCATCTGCGATCATCCACAAACGTTAGAGTCTATGCGGTCACGATACATCCATCTGCGTCTGTACGTGCGATTGAAACTATTAGTCGCGGTCACGGTGTGTCCATCCGCGCCATTGTTTATATTATAATAAAAAAGAAAAAGATCAATCAATCACCATGAGCGTACTGCGTTCGCAGATTAGCTACGTGTTACTTCTCTTATATAGTTTGTCAAACCTCACGATAGGTGTAATTCGCACTACTACTTTTATTATGTGTTAATTTCACATGCTATGTGCTATATATTGCTTCACGTTAATCTTTTACTTCATTAGGTTTTCTATGTTGCGATCCGCGGCATATACTTTTAATATTTGTATTAAGTGTTTTTCAGGATTTGAATAACTAAGTTAAATGCTCCTACACGAGTAGCACCATCAAACTTGGGGGGCTACCAGGGTATATAATACCACTGTTTCCGTACGCGTCACGCAGGTATATTTGGAAGCAGATCGTACGTAAGAGGTATTGCAAGCCCGGTACAAAGACAGATTTAAATATTCGCACCATCTTGCCGCAGGGGAGACGTCCTTTGTCGGTTGTAAAGACGAATGTAATGTTCACGCACAGCGCGCATCCTTGTCGCGCACAGCGCACATCCTTGTCGCGCACAACTCGCATCCTTTTCGCGCACAGCGCGCACTTCTGCCACAGAAGCACGTCTTCTGTCGCACCATGCTGCATCGCTACTGGTACAAAAGGTACGCCCTTACCCAGGATGCAGCATACGAGATCCACCTTCACAATTGTGAGACAATCACAATCGCATTCCCAGTGCGCACTGTCGCATTTGGGCTACGCAGTATAGTCCGTCCTATGTGCACACCTGAGTTGCACACACATGGGCCATACCGTCATGGTTGATTGGGCCTACGCGACCATGAACAGAATTTAAGTCTAGCATAACATAGCCATGCGCCATGTCACACTAGACTTGCGGGGCTTGTGGACGTATGGTCCGGACTGGGCCAGGAATGGGCCAGGCCCGGCAGACAGTGGCCCACTCTACGCCTAAACCCTAATCCATGCCTTATAAATATAGGGCTGAGATTCCATTCACAACACAAGATAACAGGTTACTCTAAACTAACTCTCATAAGCCATATCGCACCGATACTAACTTGACCGTCGGAGGTGGATCCCGGGGCTACGGCCTCGGGTCCACTCCTAACGGGTTCTCTTTGTTGACAGGTCTACTCAGGGCTTGAGAAGACGACGAACGGCTCAAGGAGAGTCGTCGAATCCGGCCCGCGCCAGATTATGCATCAACAGTTACGCTATTTACATATATATAGCGTGGTTACTTATCACGGCAGTGTTTGGTTTTACTAAATAAGAGCTTTTTGTCTCTTATGTATGCAAGTGCGAGACATTTTTTTATTGCAAAGTGTTTGATTTTTGGAAGTGAAAAGTGGTATTACTAGATAAAGACTACAGATGTCCAAGTCGCTGGTGTCACGTGTGTTGACTCGCAAGAAATATTTGTAGGAGAGGAGAAGGCTTCGTAACAAGATAAAGATCACTCGTGCTATCATATCAAAGAAGAACCTGACGACGGGTCATGAAGTCCTTGAAAAACCAATTTATCAAATTCAATAGTACATTTATTATCACGAACAAACTGACGAACATGAATCAAATTTTTTACAGTGTTAGGTGTTTTGAGAACATTATGTAGATGAAGGGGTTTATGAGGAGTAGGCAAATGCTATGTCTCATGATGTTGCACTTTCAAAGACATTTGATGTGACTATTTGCTATAATTTCGCGAGTGAAGGGTTATTTTTTAGTTTCGTCCGGTCATTAATAAATTGATTATTTTTAGATAATAGTATATAGAACCATTGGATAGGAATCCAAAGACGAAGAGAGAAACAAAGAATATTACTACTGAATAAACGAGAAGTTTGAGAGTAAGCATTACACAATCTCCAAAATCATTTTTTGAAAAAGAAAAACAAGAAAAAACAGCGTTGACTCGATAAGAGCCCTACAGTAAGAGGAGTAGCTATGAATCTTTTAGACCATCCACGTGGGGTGGTGAAGGAAGGGCCCTAATTGATAGAAAAAAACCACAACCCCTTGGGGTTAGCACCACCAAATTTGTAGTCCAAGAAACTCTTAAAACGCACCCGGTTTCATAACTTAAGAAACATTGTATGGCTAACTTTTTGAATTGAATTTAATTTGTGGCTTTGATTCCCATCTTATGATATGTTATTATGACAAGTTGACTCGGGCATCCAACTTCGATACTTTATACCAAGCCATAATTTTTGCAACTTGATATCAAGTCACGGTATTTGCAACTTATGAGCCCGTGTTATGATCCTATATCGGCCAAGTATGGGAAGGGTGCCAACCGTGACCAATATAGCATTGACCAACGAGCTTGGAGTGGTGGCTTGGAACCAAAGAAGGTGCCAACTATGACCAACATAGACGTGACCAACGAAGACGTTGGTTCTTCAAAGGGAGGGGTATTGTTATGATCCCACATCGGCCAAGTATGGGATTGGTTGGTGGTTTATAAAGTCTAGGTGTCCCCTGTTCTTACAAGCTAGCAAGCTAGTTTTTTGAGTGAGTTCTATACTTGGACTTATGTACATCGATAAGACCCTACCCTACCCTAGTATGGGATAGGTTCGTATCAGCCCGAAAATAGTTTTCGCAACTTAGATACTTAAAAATAGCCGAAAACTACTTAGATACTTAAAAATAGTTATATGTTGCAACTTATGTGTCCTGATTCTGCTGGGCTTTCGGGTTTATAATGACATTCCAGAAGACCGTCATCAGCACATAGCATGAACTAATCTCGCGTACAAACAGACGGTAACACTAACAAATTCAAGAAGCAAAAACATCAATCAAAATTTCTTATCGATTCAGTCATACTTCCATCAACTATTCATAAACGTAAACAACTGAAAATTCAATATTATACTAAAGTAAATCATGAACACGTTCCGTCATTCTAAACATTGCACATTTTCATAGTATTATAACTTGGTGCCATAATGGTAGATTCTAGTCAGTAACAACAGTTTGAAGGGGCAGTGAGCTCTCGACTCCCTTGTTCTCAGCAACATCTTTCTTGGCCACAACCTTAGACATATTGAACAACTGCAAAATGAACAACGACATAAACCATTAATGGTCAGCACTAGAGAGTAAAATACTCGCATAATAAGTCAAAATGGATATGGGTTGAAACGGTTCCAGTTGGGATAACGTCAAAACTTTTTTAATCAACAATTTGAACTATATTTGACTGCTTTTTATGTTACAATGTCAGAAACAAACCTTTGAGATGGTATTTTTTAAGCAGGTCTTGTGTTCATCCATGGAAGCATGAATAAACTCATCAATGTGATTTCTAACATCCTGTATAAAAGATGCATCACCGGACCTCTTCTTTCTGCACGAATTCACAGCTGGACGTGGAGCAGCAGCAGTCCTGGAAGAAGCCTGTTCATTTTCTGTTGCCATCTTTGTACTACTGCATAAACGATATTAGATAAATTAGCTTTTCACTTCAACAAGAAAACTAATGTACCCTATATTATGATAAAACAAGCATAAACATAAAAGCATGATCAATAGCAGAAGTGTACAATTATATTCATTCCATGTGCTTTTAAAGGTTATACATTCAATTGCAATGCAAAAAATAGTATAAATAGGTAGTGTTTTGAAGGCGATTGTCCGATTGTTGCCTTTTCATGTTGTGACTAATCAGTTTCTACTTCTAGTGCTTCATATACTGAAAGAGATTATCTGATTACGTAGGGTCAAATAAACAGTTTAGGACTAGTCGCAACAAAACAGATTCTGATTATCCAGTAATTCGACTTCACCAGACACTAAAAAAGTTAATTATCTTATTATCACAACCTAAAACACCATACGCACATAATCACATTCAAAAGCAATGCCAAACACCCCCGACTTCTAAAAATTTATAACTCACACTTTCACTTCACCCAAAGCAACAATAGATAGAAACTCAGAAAAACAGATAAACTAAAAGCACTCCAAAATGATACTATTCTAAAGAATAATCAAACAAACATGGATTAAACTACCTTCTTATTGCCTTCGTGAATCAAAGCTATACGCAATAAACTATAAGACGCATGTTTATCACACCATTTTTCGTTTTATTTCATTCTAAAAGTAAACCTCATCAATTTCTGTATATTAGATTAACCCAATATAGATAAGACCGTAATTAATTCTAAAACTCCACTAGATATATACAGTATCCTATTTCTACAAATTCTAAAACGTTCATCAAAGCCTAGCTCGGATCAAACACGTAATATTTCAAAATTTTAATCAGATTAACAGGAACTTGCACCAGTTCTATAGAAATTATTCAAATAAAAGTAACAGTAAACAAATCACAACTGAATTTTCCGAAATTCAATCACATTAACATAACAAATTGAACAAGCTGTATAAACCACACCAAAATAGGATAAACGTTAAATAACCGCTCCATGATCGAAATTAACATTAAACTTGTTGTTATTCAAGTTCTAGAAATATTCATTAAAACAAGAATAAGAAGCACATTACAGACTGTTTATAATTGAACCTAAACAAACTCTAAAAGCAAAGTTTAACCACAAACAGTCCCTAGCAAACCGAAACAATAAATATCTCCACACAATTCAGCTAGATTAACAACTAATCACTCGAGTTATTGAACAATGCTAACGACGAAAAAATCACAGTGATTGTTTCCAAAGCTCAACAAAAGTAACATCAAAAAGCGACTATTCACTAAATAACAACAAACAAATAACTTACAGAAACAATAAATAACTAAAAAAATCACATTAAATTAAAAAAAGATATAAAAAGTTACCGAATTAACAGAACGATTAGAGACAAGGAGATAATGAAAATATATATAAATTAGCAGTGTTTGTGATGTAAGGAGGATATATAAATAAACTTACTGGCTTGAAGAAGAAGAATTTACTCGAGTAACAAAATTTGTTTTTCTTCTTTTTCAAGTTAAAATTAAATGCTTGGAACGAAGTCGTTGTGGACTAGTAATTGGGATGGGTTGTTTATAATTGGGCCATTTTGGTTATATGGACTAGTAACTGAACAAGCTCTTTATTTTTAGTCTAGATCTGTGTATCATACCTTTGAATTTGGTATTTTTAATCACCCATTTTTCAGAATCATTTTTTTAAGATATCGCGGGGAGAAATTTTTGCACTGTACTGTACTCTAAAACAATTAATACACTAATTTATTAAAGGAAAATGATTGGAAAAACATAAACTGTGTTTTTAAACTCATGCCTAAACATGTGTAGTATCATCTTGATGGTTTCTAAAAAATAGGTCCTCTATAACCGGATGATACTATGGCTTATGCATGAATTTAGGCATATATTTACTTTTTAGGCCTCTCAATCAAGACTCTTTATAAAATACGGAGTAACATAATTTCTTTTAGAAATGATCCAATTCATGTTTTTCAGATAAAAACCAAAACAAACCCATATTCGAATTCTGTTTTTCATTCAGTTTGATCTATTTCGAATTTGCTATATAAAAATTTCAAATTGAATAACTCAAACCAAATAACCCAGACCCAAACCGATGACCAACCCTAGTTGCAGCATTTGTTTTTGGACTTAAGTATTGGTCTGGTTCATTGATAATTTTCAGAGTAGTTTAGTCAAATTGTTGTTGGTTCGATACATATAACAAAAATAGGTACATAGATGTTTAATACTTTCTCGTAAAGTCACTAGATTTTTTTTTTTTTTTAATTATTTATTATTATTATTATTATTATTATTATTATTATTATTATTATTATTATTATTATTATGTTTTTTTCCGGATTAAAATGTGGCATGCCGGTTCATCTTCATCCAAATTATAATTCTTTTAACGGCGAATTTTATAAAACATTAGCAAAAGGTAGGAAAAAAACTGCAAAAGACAAGCATATGATTTTGTAACCATCCTATCCAATTAATGTTTGCTCTACCTCTAGAATTACACCATTTATAAGATATTGTAACTAAATCATCAAACAATGTCGCTTGTTTCGGCTGTTTTAAACCAAAAATAATCTCATTTTGAAACCACCAAATCTTCTACCATATTACATAGAAGATGTCTTCCAAAACTTGTATAACTTTAGTAACAAAATGGAGCTCCTTAAACCATCTCAATCAATCTTTATAATTGAAACATCCGGAAACCGATATTCCACAATTGAGTTACCTTTTGAAGAAGAGCTAAGGTCATAGTACAAGAGAAACATAGATGGTGTGTAGTTTCAGCTTGAACCTACAAATGGGACATAAAATACAATTTATGTCTATCCCACGAATAGAAAGGATAAACCTTGTTGGCAATTTATCCAAACTAACTTTTCAAGCAAAGACATGTATTTTTATCGGAATAGACTTTACCCACCGTGTTGACTCAAAAACCATAGGTAATCTTTGATCATCCGAACACTTTCGAACTGACGCAACTGCGAACTCCCTATTACCCATCAACGACCAAACCCATCTAGTCACGACATTTTGACCGACTAATTTACGTGATTTGAAACAATATTATAAATAATGTGAGGCGTGGCATGGCGGCATGACAAAGCTTCACGCCTTAGGAGCCATGACGAAGTCACGACATTTTTTAAAGCGTGACTTAAAGCGACACAAAATATTTATAGATTTGTATATTTATATCATATTTCATATATATCGAGTTTAGAAAAAATGTTCCACATAAGAACTAAAGTCAAGAAACTATACTTACATGTAATCTTTTACATTTTTTTCAAAATAGAAGTGATACATCCACAAACACTTCACAAAAATAAATCCATAAAGATGATTTGTCATCTTTTGATTGGTGTGTTTGTATATGTTTTTTCTCTCCTCTTTGCTACAACCAATCAAAAGATGACAAATCATCTTTGTGGATTTATTTTTGTGAAGTGTTTGTGGATGTATCACTTCTCTTTTCAAAAACCCCAACTAGTCAAACATTAGGACCAAATGGCGATTACCCACTCCATGTACGTGGTCTGCATAACATTGTAACTATATTCCTTAAAAACGCCTCAAAAAAGGTGTCATGTCTCGCGTCTTATCGCGCATTTTCACGCCTCATCTCACGCCACGCATACAGCCGACGCCTAGGTGCATTTCGTAACGTGGAGGTCATGCCTTACGCCTTAATGACGTTTTAGCGGCGCCATGGCATGCCTTTTAGAACCCTGGTTTAATCCCACCAACACACATACTCAAACAGGATAAACCCTCCTATTTTAGGATGTTGGCTAACCATTTTCGAGTTGTTTACACCACTTAAGAGTTGTTTGCACCTAGCAAGAACTTAACTTAGACCTCACACCTTTTAGTGATGAATGTAACAAACCTTTTGCAATGTTATATTTTTGTATAATTATAAATATATTAAAAGATCAGTTTTTACTGTAGCATGAACAGTACCACGCATAAATTTGTTGTACGAAACAGTTGGATGAACAGTGCACACTGTGCTGTCCCATGTTGTACGTACTGTAGCAGTATTGTAGCAGATGTACTGTAGCAATTTTTTTTTTCTTTTTTTTTGTGAAACTATGAATAATTTTTCTTAAATAAAAAAAATACAAAACTTGCACAAAAATATTTTATTATGCGGTCATTCATTTTTGTTTAATAAAAAACAAATAACAAAAACAATACAAAAAAAAAATACAACACCATAAAAAAAAAAATAACAAATCCGCAGCAAAGCGCGGACTACCCCGCTAGTTATATTTAAAATTTTAATATAAAAGTTAAAATAAGGAAATTGATTTGACTAAGTTAAACCTAATGTCTATTATTTGGGCCTACCAAAACTAGAAAACAATGTGAAAAGGCCTGTACTGCTAGCTGGAAAGAGCTGGGCTTTATAGGGCCCATTTTAAAAGTACAAATTAATGGTTTCACCCACCACCCTTAACCACTAACCAGTTTCCTGTCAAATCCTGTAAACTGCTTTCATTTTCATTCTTTTTCTAGTTGTCAAGTATATTTCACTTGACAGTCGACGCACTATTGAAGTATTATTGGCTTTTAAGTTCATTGTTTCGAATTTTCAACTAATTTATTTAGTCTTCATTGAACTTTTAGATACACATAAAAGGGTTTAAGACCATCTCTCTTATTATTAATTATTTTACAAGTACTTAGAGCACACATAAAACTAAAAAAACACAATTCATCTAATACAATTAATACACTATTAAAATCACCCTTTCACTAAAAAATACAGCTATTTAAACACAATGTACAATATAATTAAGTTTTCAAAATATTAAGCTTCCACCCCTAAAAAAAAAAAAAAAAAAAAAAAGAAAGAAAAACCACTTTTTAACTACAATATCAATGTGTTTTCTTATCAAAATTTTAAGTTTGTAACCTAACTTATGTGATCATTAGAACATATTGTTTGAAGTTTTAGTTAAATTACTTTGTTAGTTTGAGAAAAAAATTTTGCCCCCTTATTCCTAATTTCTGGCTCCGTCCCTGGTTGCTGGGAAAGTGAAATGATTTATGTTTAGGGTTAGATTTAATAAGGGTAGTACAAGTGAGCCGGTTATCACTTACTTGAGTGGGCCGAATTTTGTATATGATTTAGATAAAGAGTGTTATTTTGAGGTGTTTATCGGGTCTTTTGATTTATTTGATTCGGTTAGTTCGGTTAAAAAATTTCTTTTGTAAAATCAAAAATTGAATTTAAATTATATTGAACCGAATTTAAATTATATCGAACTGAAATGAAAACCAAATTTAAATTTCAAATATGAAGAGATACTAAGGAGTGTGAAGAATAAGTTATACATATAAATACATAGGCTTGCGTTATGTACAAATTGCTAAAGTAATAAGTAAACACGTACAATATAAACCTAAAAACACATAGATAGTAATGTGCAGTGTTATGGGCTTGAGCTCGAATGGGCGCGGGGCCAAACAGGCATGGGTTAAACGAAATTCTTGATATTTGTAAATTTATTCTCAAAAATAACATAATAAATTAAAATACATGATTCATCAGAAAATTTTATTTCAGGGTATCTGCCGCCACAACGCGCGGGTACCCTGCTAGTACAAATTAAGCTTCCAAAACAAAAATATAAGATCCAACAACCCAAAACAATAATTCTAGATATTTATCGTCGCAAATTTTATTACAGGATACCCACCGTCTTATCGCGCGAGTACCCTGCTAATTATTATTATTAACTTTCTTTATTTACTTTTAGGCAAACGTTCATATAAAAAGTGAAAAAAAAAAAGTGTTTAAAAAGTACCAATGATCTTTTCCTCCCTCCTTTCAAATCTTTCCTCTTTCTTATCTCACGAATATTTTATTTTATTTTTTTATTTTATTTTTATTCATTCATTTTTAATTTCTTCATCCATGATCTAATACTTAAATTCTATATTTCATTACTTCAATTAAAGATATAAGTTTTTTAATTCGAGATATAATAGCTTCAATTTCACGTAGGTTTCTTTTATTTTTCTCAATTTCGTGATTTAGTCACATCTAATTAAAATCAATTCTTCATCTTTTTTGTTTTATAAAGAGAAAAGTTCAAAATACATCTCTGTGGTTTGGTCTTTACTCGCTTTACATTTTTTTTTTTTTTTTTTTTTTTTTTTTTTTTTTTTTTTTGTCTCAAAAATCATCCTTGTGGTATTAAAGTTGGCACAAAACCATCCCTCCGTTAGTAATATCAGTTAATGAGAACCAACGATGCAAATTATTTTCCGTTATCTCCTAACAAGAGTTAAAATATTTGCATCGTTAGTCCTCATTGAGTTAAAATATTTGCATCGTTAGTCCTCATTGACTATAAAGTTAAAATATTTGCATCGTTAGTCCTCATTAACTATAGAGTTAAAATATTTGCATCGTTAGTCCTTATTGAGTTAAAATATTTGCATCGTTAGTCCTCATTGAGTTAAAATATCTGCATCGTTAGTCCTCTTACGTTTTCGTCGGTTTTTATCCGTTTTCGTCCATTTTTCTCATGTTTTTATCAGTTTTCGTCCGTCTTTATACGTTTTCATCCATTTTTCTCATATTTTTATCCGTTGCTTCCGTTTTTCTCACGTTTTTATGAGTTAAAATGTTTCTGAATCGATTTTAATTCACGATTTTGACCCGTTTCTGGTCCGAATCATCAAAAGTGTAAAACACAAAAGTTGTCTGGAATAATGTTTTAAATCAAGACACGCGAGATTTTAACCTGAAATTGCACCTCCACCACCACCTCCAAACCATCACCACCAACCACCGCCTCCACCACCGCCGTTGCCGCCACCACCCATCACCACCACCACCGTCGCCACCATCACCACCGCCGCCATCACCGCCACCACCGCCGCCACCACCACCACCATACTTTGAACGAATGGTCGTGGGTGTTGTTAGCGGTGGTGGCGGTGGTGGCGGCGGCGGGTGGTCGTGGGTGTTGTTAGCGGTGGTGGGTGGAGGTGGTGGGCGGCGGCGGTGGTGGGTGGTGATGGTTGGAGGTGGGTGGTTGTGGCGATGGGTGATGGCGACGGTGGGTGGTGGTGGGTGGAGATGGTGGGTGGTGGTGGGTAGCGGTGGTGGGTGGCGGTGGGTGGAGGTGGTGGCGGTGGTGGGTGGTGGTGGCGTTGGTGGGTGGTGGTGGGTGGCGGTGGTGGGTAGTGGTGGTGGCGGCGGTGGGTGGTGGTGGCGTTGGTGGGTGGTAGTGGGTGGCGATGGTGGGTAGTGGTGGTGGCGTTGGTGGGTGGTGGTGGGTGGCGGTGGTGAGGACTAACGATGCAAATATTTTAACTCAATGAGGACTAACGATGCAAATATTTTAACTCTTGTTAGGAGATAACGAAAAATAATTTACATCGTTAGTCCTCATTAACTGATATTACTAACGGAGGGATGGTTTTGTGCCAACTTTAATACCACAGGGATAATTTTTGAGTAAAAAAAAGAAAAGGGATGTAAAGCGAGCAAAGACCAAACCACAGGGATGTATTTTGGACTTTTCTTTTTATAAAATTTTAAAGAAATCATGTGTTCATGAAAACACCATAAGGTGTTCGATTAATTGTCTCGATAAAGAAATTTAGTGATTTTAGAGTTTGAATGCATTAATTAAAATACAAATGTTTTATTAATTCATAAAAGCTTCAATATTTCTTGAAAAAAATCAAAATTATGATTGAGTAAAACTTTGAATCTGCAATACGTGTTCATCAATTTATTTTATTTTATTTTATTTTCATCAATACGTGTTCACCCGTTCATCAATACAAATGTTCATCAGTTATTTGTATGTTTATCAATACGTGTTCATTAATATTCATCAGTTTTTTCTTTTACTTATTTATTTATTTTTTTAATTTTATGTTCATCAATGTTCATCATTTTTCTTCTTTAATTAACTTTTTTTTTGCTATCACAACATTTATCAGTTTTCTTTGCTGAACAACATCAAAATGTTCATTAGTTAAATCACGTAGAAGATTTTTTTTTTTATCACAATGTTTATCATTTATTTTTAAGTGATCATGTTGTTCATTAGTTTTCTAAAAAAAATCATAATGTTCGTCAGTTATATCACAATGTTTATCAGTTAAAAATGTAAATAACAAAAAAGACCTGTCAGATATAAAAGAGACACTTGTCATCATGTGATGATTTTTTATATTTTTTAAAGTTTCTTCGGATCATAACCCCATTAGTTTTACGTTAACCCCACATAGGTATCTCTTCTTCTTCATTTTCCTTCATTCCAATTCTTCGATCTTTGTAGCAACTTTTACCTCCACCGTTACGTTTCTTATTTTAGAATGAAATAAAAATGAAAATCACACTCACTGTGACTCACACGTCACTTACCTCTCGGGGAGAATGCGCAGAGAGTTGTGTGTCTTTCGCGTAAAAGGCAAGGGATTGGTTGTTTCTTTGGTCCTTGCGTTGCGCGAATGGTTTTACCGAGTCCATACCCTCCACTCTAGTAATGTTACTTTTTAATATGTTTCGTAAATGACGAATACAGTTGTAAATACTAAATAGGTGTGCACCTGGTCTCTCTAAAACCTGGTTCCCATCATAATACAGTAGGTAATATGGCTAAAGCACCAGCTTGGGTCGTAATTATTGCAACCTTTTAATATCACCAGCCGTGAAACCCTTGCTTGTTTGGCTTATAGTTCTGCTGGCCCGGCGTATCAGCTTATTTTAGTTCGTATATTATAGGCATGGGATATATATGGAAAAAATTATTGTATAAGTATCACCTGCTATATCCCATCATTTGAACATCAAACAACTCCAAATATATTTCTCCCCCACACAATTCATGAATGGGCGCCCAACTTGCTTTTTATTTTCTTATTATTATTATTATTTTTTTTTAATTCCCATTGCAAATCTATTAAATATCAGATATTGACATGGTAATTGCAGTTGTTCTTAAGAAAAAGATGTGTAAAGCTACTAGTTGCATATGTTAATTCGTCTTATGACGACCCATTTGGCTCATTTTCATATATCAACAACGTATTTATAGAGTGTTTTTAATAACGTCAATTGTTGGCTTTCATGGGCCATGGAATGTCCCATTTGATAATTAATAAAATAATTCTCAAATAGATGGCAATGAATATGACTCCCTATCATACTATCATGTGCCATTTGACGATCAAGATTTAAATTTGGCCATAATCTGATTTTGAGTTGTGTACAGATATAGCATATTATCATTTTTATTTACAAAAATTGATATGTTATACTGGGATTGTCTAACGAATGACGTGAATACACTGATTAAACTACATTTATTAAACTCCAGCTCTTTTTAGATTAGAAAATGTATTTAATAAACATGAACGAAATTAATAAGTTACCATAATTAAATTAGATTTTAGTTAAATAACTTAAATTTTTTCTTTCATAGTCACGTTAGACTTGGCCTTGAGGGACTCGTTAGAGAAACTCATAATCGAAATTTGTTAAATACTAATCATTAGCTTCGACGGATTGTCTTGTGTATGAGTTGGTCACCACAACTTTATCAATGTTTGTGAAAAAGATGTGGAAAGTATGCAATTGCATTCATGATAATGTTAGTGTTTGTGAATAAATATTAATAAACGTATTACTAGAATCGAACTCGAGACTTCAGAATTGCAAACATTACAAACAAGAATTAAGTATAATAATTGATATATATTAAATGTTATATATATAATTATTTAAATGCAAGAAATGGCTAACAGTCGTTAGTACTTAACGGAATTGACTAACGGACAAACAAAAGGGACTAGAATGGAATTAGGAGGCAAGAAAGATCCGGAAGGACCTCTTGGGTCCTATGGTCGGTCGAACCCAAGTCCAAGGGGAACTCCCCTTGCCCTAATTTGCTCTCAAAGATTTCATCTAGTATATAAACAAACCTAGGGTAAAAACTTTTACACCTTTTGTGCACATACACAAAACCCTAAAAAAAGTTTTTTTCTCTCCTTTGTTTTTCCTCTTGGCCGATCAGTTCTACAACCCTCAAGGATTCTTGGATCAAATTTTATCAAGAAAATTTCTTGTATTCGTTTACTAGCATAAACCTTAATTCGTTAGTAGTTTGTGTGTACAAGAACGAGGTAATAACTCACCATTGTTATTATCAATAGATCTGTAGAAACTAGAAGGGGGGGGGGGGGTTCAATAATTTCACCGTTATTATTTACGTTTTTAGAAAATTTACTTTACAAATTGCGTTTGTGAAAATGATTCGATTCGATGTTTACGTGAAATCAATATAACAATAGATATAATCAATAACAAGTAAATAATTGAAAGTAAAGAAAGGAAAGATCAAACTGGCTCACGAAGATTTATAGTGGTTCAATCATGAAGCTCACTCCTTCGTCCCTACTCCTCTCCTAGAGTCTCACACTCGAGAGTTTCGCAAACACTATATCAACACGCTCACTTATGGCGGAACAAACCTTACACAAGCTTACACCAACACTAAGCGGAATGTCGAGCTCTAATCCTAGCCAGAACCAATCTATCAAAGTCCTCGTGGCTTCACACCTCGTACCAATACGATGGCACGATACAACACAATACACAATATAAGACTTGCACTCAAGTCCTATTACATACACGAAACAATGAATATAAATGATGATAGATCCAAGATGAGAATGATTCTTCTTCAACACTTCGTCTCTTGATAACAACGAATGTTCTTCTCTTGCACTTTAGATGAATGATATGTGTGATCATTTGTAAACAACTAGAACCCGATAATGTGATCAAAGGATATGTTTTAGAAAGGATTTGGGAATACAGAAAGTTTTAGTGCATAAGAGGTGATTTTTCTGAAGTAGAACAGTTCTGTATTTATAGATGCCAGGAAAGAGGGGGACGGTCCTTTAAATGCTGGACGGTCCTTTATCGATAAGGGATCGCCGTCCACTTTAAGGGACCGTCTCAATAGACGCTCCCATTTTTTTCCTGACGTGGTGAAAATTTATCTAGTGATGAATTTTGTCGGTTTTGAGCAGGAAAAATGGCTGTTGTGCATTTGAAATTTGAAAACATTTTCTTAAAAAAATATTTCTTTAAATTATACAAAAATACTTTTGTAAAAATATTTTGTGACATGAAAATGTAAATTTTTGATGAAGTATAAATCCTTTGATCACATATACAAGTTGGTAGGTGTTTGTACATATCTTAAGTGATGTCGGAGACGAAAACGAGTCCTCTCGATTAAAAACTTATTAGTCGTAGTTTTACGTAACGTGTGTTTGTATTTTGTGATTATCAAAACCAGTAGAGACCGATTAATGCAAATAACGTTTTTGCATTATTTGTATTAACAATCTCACTCTTTTTGATAATTACAAAATATAAACTCATTTTAGATAAAACTAGGCATTAATGAGTTTTAAAAACGAGTTTTCATTTTCTTCTCCCCCTTTTTGTAGAATCAAAAAGGCCTCATAGGGAAAAACAAATCCACGGCATCATGATGACTCCCCCTAGCTTAATGCTCCCCCTTGATGAGGACACGCGGAAATCGATTGATGGAATTTGGCTACAATAAGTTAGAAGAAACATGCAAGCAAACATAGAAACCATACATACAAAACAAGAGAAAGCAGGAAAAACATATACTGGGGACGGTCCCTTATTGTAGTGGACGGTCCTTTAAATAGATAAGGGACCGCCACTCTGGTATGGGACCGCCAACAGAAAGAAAGCCTGGAATCAAG
The DNA here is from genome assembly GCA_030686995.1 of Artemisia argyi. Lineage (NCBI taxonomy): Eukaryota > Viridiplantae > Streptophyta > Magnoliopsida > Asterales > Asteraceae > Artemisia > Artemisia argyi. Next base: position 16,937,400 of record CM060677.1, read on the forward strand.
AAATCAAAATTCATGTAGAAACTAGGTCATTCATTAAGAAATAACAATGTCATTCATATGACAATTACAACATGAGTCTACATTCATAATCCTAGACCAATATTCTAAGAAATCCCATGTTAAGTCCGGTTTTATTTGTGACCATGCATGCTTCTCTAGAACTTGCGAGGACGGGGTGGAGATGAGTTTCTAGGTAAAGGTGGCAGAAACCCGGGTGACAAGAGAATTGAAATGATGTAGTCAAGATCATTCTTCATCTTTTGAAAGTGGTTGTGATTGTAAATGCAACAAGCACAATAGCCCCCATGGGCGTCCACTTGGGCAAGAGTGGGATGAGACATTATTGGAGGATGAAGTTTTTGGGATATGATGATATTGAGGAGGCTCAAATCAACAAGATTGGAGAATTCTTGAGCCTTGATGGAGTGTAGGGAGTTGACATTTGTCATTGGAGGTGGAAACAAAGGTTGTAATGAATGATCTTGAGGGATTGGGTTTGTATGCCCATTTTGAGTGGATGGAGGCTCATTTTGTGGTTGAGAGGCAAAGAAGGAGAATGATGAAGATGATGCCTCATGATGTGATGTGGGATTGGATTGACATGGTTATTGTGTGAGTTGTTTAGGTTGTTCATGAAATTGCCATGGCTTTGGTTTCTTCCTCCATATGAGTTTGATCGAAATTCTTGGTTTTCTTGGAGATGACACTTTGTTGGATGACATTGAGAAGGAGGAAGGTTATGCCATGACAATGGATGGAGGGGGTGAGGGTTTAAGTAGAGGAGGAAGGTTGCAAGAATAGCAAAGCATGCATGCTTAGTTTAATTAGTTCAAATAATGTTTAAGCAAAGAAAGAAGGTGTATAAGACCTAGAGGTAGGCTTGGTCAAACATGAAGAAACAGAAAAAGTAAGTAAACAAGTCACGACACAATAATATAGGGATGGTCCCGTAAATGGGTGGACGATCCTTTATCATTTGAGGGACCGTCGGTCGATAAAGGACCGCCACCAGTAGGTTCACCAGTTTTCAGATAATTTTTCTAGTGTGTGCCTACATGAAACATATGTGGAGATGCGATTATCTCGACTCTAATGAAGGAAAAACCTAAGAGATAGTCCAAAGTCTCCTAAGTTCGATCTTGCTCATATTTCCATGTCGGATAACATATTTGTTACATGATCCGATAAAGGATTTGAGCACATCGTGCATGCATGGAAAAAGAGTTTTTTAATTGTATTAACAATGCAATAAAATGTGATTTTCCTATTCGTGAGAAGATTTTGAGCATCTAAATTGGGGTTTTTATGTACAAAATCATGTTTTCTTATTATCATGCAATAATGGTTGTTAATAAGAAGAAATAGTTACTTCCCCAATTTCATTTTTTGTGCGCAAAAGAATCCTAGACTCAGATTAGAAGTAATGAATTTATTATGGCATCTAAGAGGATACGTGTTCCATCATTCCTAATCTTAAACGAAGATAAAAGAATGGTTCACGCTTAAGGGGTTTGGTAAGAATGTCAGCTATGTTTTCTTCCGTTGGGACTTTTTCAATAGATATGTTACGCTTTTGTACGTTATCCCTAAGAAAATGGTGACAAATTTCTATGTGTTTGGTACGATAGTGTTGCACAGGGTTTTTACTTAAATCTATTGCTCCTTTATTATTGCACATGATTGGAATATCATCAAGTATGATGCCATAGTCTACGAGAGCTTGTTTCATCTATAGTGCTTGTTGACATGCCTTTTCGGCGCTTACGTATTCGGCTTTGGTTGTGGAGATAGCTAGTGCCGTTTGTTTCTTGGAGAACCAAGAAGTTAAGCAACAACCCATGAAGGTACAAATGCCACTAGTACTTTTTCGATCCATATAATCTCCCGCATGATCAGAGTCGTCATATACTATAGTTTCTATGCCGGTCCCCTTAGGAAGATACGCTTAATCGCTTCTAAGTGAGAAGTTTTGGGATCTTCTTGGAAGCGAGCACAAAGGCAGACACTAAACATGATATCAGGCCTACTTTCCGTTAGGTACAATAAACTTCCTATCATACCTCTATACTTAGTGCTATCTACGGATTCACCCTCTTCATCCTTGGTAAGCTTTGTGTCCGTAGCCATTGAGGTTTATATAGGCTTAGCATCTTCTAATCCAAATTTCTTAAGAATTTCCTTAATGTACTTAGATTGATTAAAAAATATTCCATCATCTAATTGTTTTATTTGGAGTCCAAGGAAGAAGTTAAGCTCGCCAATCATGCTCATTTCAAACTCGTCATGCATGATTTTTGAGAATTCATCACACATGTCTCGACAAGTTGAACCAAATATAATGTCATCGACATATATTTGGACGATTATGATGTTTGAATCTTTCTTCTTAGTGAAAAGAGTGTTATCTACCATTCCCATTGAGTATTCATGCTTAATAAGAAAAGCTTTCAACCTATCATACCAAGCCTTAGGGGATTGCTTTAAACCATATAAAGCTTTCTTTAGTTTATAAACATGCTCGGGGTACTCGAAGTCAATGAATCCTGGAGGTTGTGCTACATATACCTCCTCATTGATGAGACCGTTTACGAATGCACTTTTCACATCCATTTGGAATAACTTAAAGTCTAATGCACAAGCATATGCAAGTAGTATCCTAATGGACTCTAATCTAGCTACGGGTGCATAGGTTTCATCATAATCAATTCCCTCTTGTTGATTATAGCCTTGTGCGACTAACCTAGCTTTGTTCCAAGATACGATACCATGCTCATCTAGTTTGTTTCTAAACACCCACTTGGTTCCTATTATGGTTATATTCTTAGGTCTTGGTATTAACATCCAAACATCATTAGACTTAAATTGATTTAATTCTTCTTGCATTGCAATGATCCAACTTTTATCCTTTAATGCTTCATTAACGTTCTTAGGTTCAATGATAGAGACAAAACAAAAGAGGTTGCTTTTGTTTTGGGCTTGTGATCTAAGGGTTCTTTGATTTAGGCCTCCTATGATGTTCTCTAAGGGATGACTTTTAAATTCCTTAATGTTGGTGGTTTCATCTATTTTGATGGTTTCTCTTTCTTGAGATATGTCTAGATTTTTCATGTTTTTAACTATTGCATTTTCTTCTTCTAAATCATCATCTACCAAAGGTGATGTTTTAGGTGGAGGAGGACTCTCATCAAAAGTCATTTTGAGTGATTCTTCGACGACCATTGTTTCCTTGTTAAGAACAATGTAGGTTTTCCTAGTTTGAGAGTATCCTAGAAATACACCTTCGTAGGACTTTGGGTCAAACTTGGTGAGATAGTCTTTGGTGTTTAAAATGTAACATTTACTACCAAATACTCTAAAGTAATCTAGAGTGGGTTTCCTACCTCTTAAGATTTCATAAGGTGTTTTTCCTATGATTGGTCTAATGAGAATTCTATTAAGGATATACGTGGATGTGTCAACGGCGTTACACCAAAATTTTTGAGGAATGGATTATTCGTTGAGCATTGTTCTACTCATTTCTTATAGGGTTCTATTTTTCCTTTCAACAACTCCATTTGATTGCGGAGTTCGTGGAGCCGAGAAATTGTAAGTAATACCACTAGCATCACAAAAAGCTCCAAACTGAACTTTATTATCAAATTCTCTACCATGGTCAATCCTAATGGAGACTATGTTGCATCCAAATGATTTTGAATTTTCTTGCTAAAGTTTTTAAATTGTTCAAAAGTTTCGGTCTAGTTTTTAAGAAACCTAGTCCAAGTATACCTAGAGTAGTCGTCTACGATCACTAGGGTGTAGAGATTTCCTCCATAACTCCGTATGGCAGAAGGACCGAAGAGATCCATGTGAAGAAGTTCTAGATATCTAGAAGTTGAGATCAGTTTCTTAGGCTTATGACTAGAGTGATCTTGTTTACCAACCTTGCAAGCATTACAAAAATGTTGATCAAACTTAGGTTTAGGAAGGTTTCTAACTAGGTCCTTAGAAGCCAATGATTGCAATAAACGCATATTAGTGTGTCCTAATCTTCTATGCCATAATGTAGAATTATCATTTATCGTAGCTAAGCATATATTGTTGCTAGGTTTATTACTAATTTTCATGACGTATAAGTCACCTTTTCTAATTCCTCTGGCAATAACTTTACCATCCTTAATAATCTCACTACCGTCTTTTGAAAAGATTACCTTGCACTCATTATCACATATTTGACTAATACTAAGTAAATTAAAACCTAAGTTATTTACATGTTCAACATTAGTTATAGTAAGAGAGTTATGAGTGATCGTACCTTTGCCGATGATATTGCCCTTGAGTTTACTACCAAAAGTAACATTACCTCCACTACAAGCATGATATGATTAGAATAGCTTACGATTACCCATCATGTGATTTGTGTATCCACTATCTTTGACCCATTCGTCAGGCTCTAAATCGATTCCCAAGCATATCTAATGATAACACAGACAAACTCAAACATATGGTCCCCAATATCTCATGGGTCCAAAGTTGTTAGCACCAAACATCCTATACATTTGTTGCATTTGTCTAGGATGTTGAAATGGTGAGTAAAATCCTATAGGAATAAAATCATTTTTCCAATTCATGGAATAATTTTTATGATGATTCTTATTTTTAGTGATTCTTGATTTAGTTTGTCCATTCACTGTATTTGTTTTTCTAGGAGGTGAAAATTCAGATCTTATACTTGGTTTGTTGTATCCTAATCCGGGTTTTAGTGTTGGTTTATAGAATTTCTTTACCTCTTTTACACTAGCAACGTGTATTTATGATTTCATTACGGTTAATTTTTCTGTAGCAGGTTTAGGCAATATTGCAGTCTTCCGTACTAGGGACGGTCCTTTATCGATGGGACGGTCCTCTAAAGTTAAGGGATCGTCTGGTTGATTTGAGGGACCGTCACCAATAGTAAAGTTCGAATGAGACTTCACAAATATTATTTGTTTTGATATACTAGGTGATGGTTCATAAAAATTATAACCCAAACCGGTTTTATCATCAGAAGCTTTTTGAGCTCCTATTAATTGTCTAAGAGAATGAGTGCTCTTTTCAAATTTATTTAATTTTGAGGCTTCCTCTTTGAGTTCCTCATTTTCGATTTTAAGATGTTGACATGATTTGCACTCCGAAATAATTTCCTTTCCTTTTTCAAGCCTAGATAGTTTTTCTTTTAACTCCGATATTTCTTTTTCTAATTTAGACTTGATGGATTTTAAAGATTTGTTTTTCAAGATAATCTTCTGACTTATTTTGCAAATTTTATCATTTTCATTATCTAAGTCAAGTGGATCTAGTGAGCAAATATCACAATTATAGAGATCGGTTTCGATACGTACCTCTTTTGAAGATCCAGCCATGAGACAAGTTTCATTCTTACCATCTTCATCGCTATCACTCCAAGCACCGCTTACATATGCTCTTTGATTCTTGTCCTTTGCCTGGTGTGGGCAATCTCCAACTAAGTGTCTTGTATCACCACATCCAAAACATCTTTTCTCCCCTTGTTATATCTATCTTCACAAACTTTCTGAGGTGTTTTCTTTTCCTCTAGTGGTTGTCTCACGAACCTTCCTTTTCGCTTAAAGAATTTCTTGAAATCTCTAACTGCCATAGCATACTCTTCGTCTTCACTTTCCGAGCTTGAATCTTCATCATCACTTAGCTCCTTTTTAGCTTTCAAAGCAATTGATCTTCTTTCCACCTTGCTTTTGACAATCTTGGAATCATTTTTGATGATTAACTCATAAACCTTTAAGTTACCAATGAGCTCATCTACTGACAGAGACACCAAGTCTTTGAATTCTTCTATCGCCGTGACCTTTGCTCTCCACTTTGGATGTAAAGCCCTGAGAAATTTCCTAACACAACTTTTGACAGAAAATACCTTCATCGAGTGCTTTCAAACTCATGATAATGGTGTTAAATCTAGCAAATGCACTATCTATAGATTCGTCTTCAAGAATGACGAATTGTTCATATTGTTAGACCAAAAGATCGATCTTGTTATCTTTGACTTGATTATTACCTTGATGAGTAACTAACAAAGTTTTCCAAATATCTTTAGCCGTATTACACATGAAAATTCTTTGAAATTCCTTTTTAGGTTAAGCGTTGTAAATTACCATTTTTGCTTCATCATTTTTGGCTTGTTTCTTTTTAAGACTTTCACTTTGTTTATCACTAGTTATAATGCCCGCGCACGCGCGGGTTTTTTTTTTAAAAATTTTTTTGAAATAATTATTTAAAAATTTTAATCCTATTGTTAATTGCATTTTATCTATATTTTTTGTATTTATCTTCTACTTGTGTTGTGGATAAATATAAAATAAATAATTTTTTTTTAAATATCTTATCTATATTTTTTGTATTTATCTTCTACTTGTATTATGGATAAATATAAAATATTATCTAATAAGAAAATAATCTTTTTTTTAATAAAATTATTACTAAATCAGGTATGAATTATTTTTTAGAAATGCAAAATTTCCAATAGGGGTTTTATTTTATTATATAAAAGATAAGAAACAATTTCATTTTGTTTAGTTTCCAGATTAAATTCAATAGGCTAAAAGTCACCAATGGTAATAACATGCCAAAGATTAAGATCTTTTGATTTCACATACGTTTCGAATCGAATTTTCCAATAAATAAAACTATCAGTCTCAAAGAGTGGTGGTCTTTGCATAGACTGCCCTTCTAGATATTTTTCAAATTCCATTGATTGTTTCAAGTTTTAAAATACAGTATATTTTAAAAAATCTTGAGCAACGAAGCTCTAATACCCATTGTAGAAACTAGAAGGGAAGGGGGGGGGGGGGGTTTGAATAGTTTCACCATTATTATTTATGTTTTTAGAAAATTTACTTTACAAATTGCGTTTGTGAAAATGATTCGATTCGATGTTTACGTGAAATTAATATAACAATAGATATAATCAATAACAAGTAAATAATTGAAAGTAAAGAAATGAAATATCAAACCGGCACATGGAGATTTATAGTGGTTCGGCCATGAAGCTCACTCCTTCGTCCCTACTCCACTCCTCGAGTCTCAAACTCGAGAGTTTCACAAACACTATATCAACACCCTACCTTATGGCGGAACAAACCTTACACAAGCTTACACCAGGCTTAACGACACTAAGCGGAATGTCGAGTTCTAATTCTAGCTAGAACAATCTATCAAAGCCCACGTGGCTTCACACCTCGTATCAACACGATGGCACGATACAACACAATACACAATATAAGACTTGCACTCAAGTCCTATTACATACACGAAACAATGAATATAAATGATGATAGATCCAAGATGAGAATGATTCTTCTTCAACACTTTGTCTCTTGATAACAACGAATATTCTTCTCTTGCACTTTAGATTAATGATATGCGTGATCACTTGCAAACAACTAGAACACGATAATGTGATCAAATGATATGTTTTAGAAAGGATTTGAGAATACAGAAAGTTTTAGTGTATAAGAGGTGATTTTTCTGAAGTGGAACAGTTCTATATTTATAGACGCCACGAAAGAGGGGGACGGTCTCTTAAATGCTGGACGGTCCTTTATTGATAAGGGACCGTCCTGACAGACGCTCCCATTTTTGTCCTGACGTGGTTAAAATTTATCTAGTGAAGAATTTTGTCGGTTTTGAGCGGGAAAAATGGCTGTTGTGCATTTGAAATTTGAAAACATTTTCTTAATAAAATATTTCTTTAAATTATACAAAAATACTTTTGTAAAAATGTTTTGTGACATGAAAAATGTAAAGTTTTGATGAAGTATAAATCCTTTTATCATATACACAAGTTGGTAGGTGTTTGTACATACCTTAAGTGATGTCAGAGACGAAAACGAGTCCTCTCGATTAAAAACTTATTAGTCATAATTTTACGTAACGTGTGTTTGTATTTTGTGATTATCAAAACCAGTAGAGACCGATTAATGCAAATGACATATTTGACATTATTTGTATTAACAAAATCGAATAAAAAATTAGTAAGGGGTTATTCATTGATCTAAACAAACCCTAATTAGGTTTCATCATATTATTCAAGGTTTATTCAAGTGATTCTTGTTCAATTAGAATCCTACGGTACATTCTTATTTAGTTTATGTTAATCTTTAATATGTTATAGATGTTCCTTCGCTTCCGCATATGTGTTTACTTGTTTATATGATTGTCATGATTTAAATATTCTAACAGTGGTATCACGAGCTTGCTATAACATGTTAATGATTACTAAAACACATAAATATTGAATCTTTAATGTTTTTAGATACATGTTAAGATGTTTTGTAGATCTAGGGTTTTATTTATTCGAAACCCTAATAAGTTTGGGGGGGTTCGATTACCTCCTTATCCAAATTTTAGGGTTTGTGTTAAATATTAATTATGATTAGAAACCCTAGGTTTTAAACAAGTTTATGTGTTAATTGGATGTATCTTGTGACCTAATTGGTAATTGTTATACATGAATCCATGACGAAACATGCATGTTAGTTATCGATTATTAATTGATTAATTGTTTTGCTTTATCACTTGATTTAGATAGATCTAAAATTGGGGAAGACCTCAATTTATTAAAATTAATTTATGTGCTATATGGTGTGTGATTAACTATGGCCTACGCAATTGATTCGTCAATGTATGTGGCTCACTTCCATTATTAAGGGAAGGCCTTAGTTGATTACATGCATGTTGGAAGCCTAAAATTGATTTGATTAGGGTTTATCTAATCAAGCTTGCATGTGGCTAATTGTTTCATCTTTATAATTGTTATGTGTATTAGTTGATTAATTTGTTTTATTACTTGTTTTATTGTTTTTTGTTGGACACGTTGTAAGCAATAAAAGGGTAATTTTCATAAACAAATCTAATTGGACTAATAATGGTGAAACTTTAAGTGATAAATTATTATTCTTGCAAGGTCTTATGTGCCGACAGTGGTTCGCTTCGCGTGGTAATTTACTCCCAGGCAAGACTAGCAAGTTTTATAATTTATTACATGTTTTTAAGATTAAAGTCATAAACTTTTGCTTGGTTGATGTTTTTGTACAAATAGTGTGTGAAAGGCGGACCGAAATTGACAAACTATGTGGTGGGTTCTAGTAGAGAGAGGTTTTCTAAGAGATTCGCTCCTACCATCTCTATACGCCCGCTTGTGCGTCAACTATACTCACCTATATCACTATTTCATGTACATTGTCATCTTAAGGGTGATTTACCTCAATTCCACGTGCCACTTTTGTGGTAATTGTCCGAATAACATGTAAGAGTAGGACATAGTAGGTGATAATTGTTGGTACTTCTTTAATTGGTGAACCCGATACCTCAAGTTAAAAGTTTTTTGGTTTTATCTTAGCTTAAAAACAGTTTACTAAAAAGGTTTTGAAAACTTATGTAATGAAGATGAGTGCATGCATCTTCGTACATGTTTTGATTGTCACATCAAACAAATACCCTATAAAAATTTAAGTTACATGCCATCTAACTAGAAGAAACACTTGAAATTATTATTTGGTAAACGTGAGACCTAGGCTACATTTTAATGACAAGGTAAAATTATGTTATTGTGTGAGACCAGATGTAACAATTGTGGTTTTGGCAAGGTCAGTTTGACTGATAGTCTTGACTCGGTTGACGTTTGTTTGGTGTGTATTAGGTGTTTGAAGTGATATAGGATTGATATAGGTGAGTTTTAGCACTAAATCCCTTTGTGTAAATGGATTTTATTATGATTTGGAAAGTTTAGAATTTGGGAAAGTTCATTTTGATCACATTTGTGGTGTAGAAATGACTTGTGTAGTTTTGGTGTTTTTGTGTTTTTGCGTAACGAGACTTCGTTCAAGTAATTGAGCGTTAGTAAGTTACGTGGGATTTGTTTTTATGAGTTATATTTCAAAAAGAGTGTGAAATTCTACTTTTGGAAACTTTGTTGTGAAAATGATATTTTCCGGTTTGTCGTAAAACTGAGGTTTATCGCGTAAGACGTTAGGATTAGCTACGGGCGTTTATAAAATATGAAAAGTATGAGGTTTTGAGTGTAATAAATTAATTATATATATATATATATATATATATATATATATATATATATATATATATATATATATATATATATATATATATATATATATATATAGAGTATAAAAATCGGCTTGGGAAAAAAAGATGAAAAAGGAAACCCAATTGTAGCCCAATTAAAACTCTAAGTTAGGTAATTATCCACTAAATAATTATAAATACAAAATTAAAACCTCCCTACCCCTTTTCCTGCAATTTTAAGTCGACACATGGAGAATCAAGAAGAAAAAAATTAGGGTTTTATTATTGAAGCTAAAATCAAGATCAAGGTATATTTTCGATACTAGTTTTCATTCAATTAATTAGTTACTGATCTAATTCATGTAATACAAAGTATGATGGATTAGGGTTTGTGTTAACTTCTGTAAATTAATGTTATTAAACTTGTTGGGATCAATTAATGATAATAGTATGATGATTGGTTAAGAGAATTGAGCGTAAAACATGTTAGTTATTGAGTTAGGGTTTGGACAGATTTGTAAGGCTGTAAAGATGTGAGTGTAAATAACAGATGGTTATGATTTAGGTCACACATTTTAGGTCTAAATTTAAGCATAATGAAAGAGCATTCCAAAAAGTCCAGCCACGATTGATTTTGAGGTCGGGAAGTCGGTCTTTTGATTTTTCTTTGTTAAGGTGTCAAAGCTGTCAAACCGGGACAGATTTTGGGTAAAAGTTTGAGGGTGTCATGTGGTTGTAAAAGTGGTATTTTGACTAGGCCTTCTGGAATAGTTAAGTATTAGGTTATATTAGACTACCACGAAAATAATTCACGATATAAACATGTGGAAGTATTTATTTAAAATCAAAACTTTTTGGTGTGCGTTCAGATCCGAATTTGAGTAGTTGACAAGTTTGAATTTATTATGAGTATTTTTGTGTGTTATTGGTCCATGGCCTTCTAGGATTAGCTTCTATGCTTATGAGAGACCATAGTAAATTTTTGGTGTGAGTTGTTGAGCTTTATTTTTCGTGATTTTATGTGAGTGAATGTACTCAAAAATTCTGCGTTTTCTGAGTTTTAGAGTGCAAGGGATTTAGTGAGTGTTAGGTTATGGTGATGGTTAGTATGGTGTCTAGGAGATCCATGGTGGGTCATATGAGTCTTAGGCATCCATCATATGTGTATTACATGGGTTGTAGCTTTTAGCTTGACCTTGTGTAATGTGGATTATTTTTGTATGCTATAGATTGTGAGTTGTTTTGTGGAAGCTGCGGAGTTTAAGGTGAGTTCATAGTCCCATATTTTTACTTGTTTTAAACTTGGGATGGGAATGATGCTTGTCTTAAATGATTTGATTTACTGTGATTATGTGTGTGGTATTAAAGAGCTTGGACTTATAATGTTATCGTATGTATGCTATGTGTGATTATTTGCTTGTGTGGATGTTTATGGGATCCAATTAGGAGGATGTTTACCCTGTTGCTCGCGCATGCGACCTAATTGATGATATGTTTGATGGGATCCAATTAGGAGGATGCTTATCCTGTTGCTCGCGCATGCGACCTAATTGATGATATGTTTGATGGGATCCAATTAGGAGGATGCTTATCCTGTTGCTCGCGCATGCGACCTAATTGATGATTATGGGGTCGGAGGACACGAGCCGTCCTAATGGTTGCCTTGTGAGTGTTGTTGCCTTTATGTGTGATTAATGACTTGCAAATGCATGTAGCTATATGATAACTATAACTATTTGTCCAGCTATATTTTATAATCACAGTGATTTTCGCTGCCTAGTGTGTTTGAGTCTTAAACCTATGAATCTCACCAACATTATGTTGACGTTTTAAGCATCATTTTCAGGTGAGCTTTCTAAGTATAAGATAGAAGGATGTGGATAGACGAGACCTTAGTTGCATTGGAAGTGGTTTATCATCTATGTTTGGGTTTATGTTTTGTTTTGGTTATTTTATTTTGGGGTATTGTTACAACACTTTGTGTTTGTACGTTGCTCTATTTGTGTGCATGTAGTTGTTCTCTATGTAAACACCAGGTGTTGTGATGATATCCATGAAGTTACACCCTCGCGTTTCCTCCGTGGCGGGGTGTGACCGATTGGTATCAGAGCCTTGGTTATAGAGAATTAGGCGGTTAGACCTAGACTATAACCTAGGAGTCCCTCATATCGTTGCATTTAGGATCTATGTGTAAGTATAGTATTTTATATGTCTATTTTCCTACATTTATGAGATGTTTTATTGAGTTTCGGACGTCTATTTTATTCCCTATATGTAGTATTGTATATATCGACTTTATTATATCGTCTTCCGTGCGTAAGATGCTTCGTTGGACAACCATTGTCGCTATCGGATGCGAGAGAGGTGGTAGGATGAAGCGGATTAACCGCAGAATCTGAGTTCTCGCTAGCATGTATCTATGTTCGGACAAGGAGAGGACGTTTATGGGAAACGTTGGTGGAGAAGAAGTGGAGAGGTTTGGAACCACGACGACTTCTGGAGATAGAGCCAGTTCTAAATACCCTTGGTAGTGTCCTCACTTCACATAGGAAGGAGATGTGGTTTAGTCTAAACCTCGTGATTGGTATGCGCATGTGAATCATGTGGAATTAGAAGAATAGAATAGAGATGGTTTTGCATGTTGTCGACTACCTCAACATGTAGAAAACATGAATGGGTGGTTGAGTAAATATGAAAGGGAGTTAGGATGGTATGGTGTGGATTCGGATCTAGAGTCCACAACGAGTAGTAAGTTGAATTGATTTGAGTGAGGAGATAAGTGCGAGAGTGGAGTTGAGCCATTGTGCGACGTCTTTTGTTTTGTGTTATGTTTTGGAATTCGCATATTGTCTTTTGCTGTCTGGAGCCATGTTGGAGCGTGATTACTCTTGGATATTGGATCGACCTTATCCAAGTGATTTTGATTATAGAGTTTACGTGATTGTTGGAAATTGTTCCATGCGAGATGAGTGTTTGTGACGTCTCTTGTTTTTGTTTGTATGATTGGTTGCATGATGTGTTTTCATAGTAGGGAGTACACTTATGAAATGGGGCATAGATAATTATGGTGGCCAACTTAATTATATATGCGTCACAACACAAGTGGACTTGCAAGTATGATGGCATGGATTGCATAGTGTATTAGGTGCTATGTGGTATATGTGCATTATCATTGAGATGTGTGGTTTTGGAAGTAAGTATGCGTGTGGAATAGGCTTATAACTATGGTCGTGAACATAATTATAAGGGTATCACACACGTGGACTTGTGACCATTATTGCATTGATTGATGTTTGTTGTTATATGTTGTGGAAGATGGTATGTGATATCATGTTGGAGATGACTGTATGGTTAGAGAAGTATTCTCTTAACCGCTTGGGCAGTCGTTATATGTTGGGGTGTGTAGGTGGTAAGATTCCATCCTACCTATCATATGTTGATACCTCAATTATCGGTGGGTACTTATGTTGTGGTATTTAAGTTGATTCGTTTGCTAGACGCTCTGTTTGTATACCTAATTCTTTAGTTGGCATTCCTACTCGTACCATGATGGTACAGATGCCATATTCTTTCTCTTTGACGTCGTGAAAGGTGTTGGGTAATCGAATTCGTTTTTGTTGGATACTGGTTCGTTTCTTTGATTATTCCATACATTCATTCCTCGGATGAATGTTATGCTATTCTTCAAGTATTGTTGGTTCGTGACGATTTGGTGTGGATATTTGATTCCTCATTTACACACACCAATTGAATTTTGTGACATGTTTTGTGGCCCGTTAGTATCGGTGTTTTTCTATGATTTTGGTTTGATCGTTGTACGAATGAGTCTGTAAGTTCATCGTTTGGTTTGCAATGTATTTGCGTGAGTGTTCACTGGTATGAGTTCGTTTGGGGATTATTTTGATTTCGGAATTCTTCAATGTCTTTCGCGTTTGATTAAGTGGTTGTATTAGAGTCTTTATGGCATTTTACAAATTCGTTTTGGGTATTTCAAGGTCGTTTGATGGAAACTAATATTTTATGGTGAAAATGAAGTGTGGAAAAAAAATGGTTATGTTGATGTTTTACATAAAATGGTTTATATATATATTTAAAAAAAATGTATAAGTTTAAGATATGTCTTGTGAAAAACGGTGTTCAATTGTTTTTGGGAAGGTCGAGTACGGGAATAAGAACTATCTATGGTTCTCATTTACCAAACTTGTTATGTAATTAGTTCATCGAGTGTTTCTTTCGTTGAGGTACGCTTGTGGACGTTTTATGGGTATATATATATATATATATATATATATATATATATATATATATATATATATATATATATATATATATATATATATATATATATATATATATATATATATATATATATGGGTGTTCATGAACATTTTATCCGTGTCTATTTTTATTGGGGGGAAATTTCTCATTGTGTTTTTCTAGCTTTGATTTTGATGTTCGTTACTTCGTTGGTCGGTAATTCGTACCTCTTTTTGAGTTCGTTGATATACGTTTTAGTTCAACCGGTTTCATGGTTCGCGTCGTTTACTTAGGATAGATTGTCGTTTTGATTATCAATTTGTTCGTTGAAGAAGAAGAGGATGTTTGCCAAGTGTCCAAGTGAGAGGTTTAGCTTCAAGATGTACATTCTTCAGATTGCTTGGGCATCGCGGAGGTAGAAAATCCATAAGAGGAACTATGTGATGCATGACTTAGAGTTTGGGAGTAGAACTTGGAGATGATGTTGGTATGGAGCAGGAAGTGTTATCTACACAGATCATAAGAATCTTTAGCATATATTTGCCGAGAGGCTAATATATGTAGAAGACAAGTTGGGTGTGAAATTTCTCAGTGACTACGATTGTCTGACTTGCCACTGTCAAGGAAGGGCGGACATCCTGGTAAGAGCGCTGAGCAGGAGTGAACAAGTGAAACTTGGATGTTTGTGAGCAATGATTATGATAATTCAGATCGGAGTTGAGAAGATGATACTGACAGCCTAGATAGAGAGGTTCAAGGATGAGAACAGGTAAAAAGAATGAATACTTGGTTTAGACTAGTAAATGGAGAGGAACAAAGATGGAGGAGTGTACTTTGCGGACCGCTAATGATTTCGTGGAAAGGAAGCTTAAGGATATCGATCATGCAAGGTATAAGATACATCCGAGAATGGATAAGACGTATTATTACCTTAGCAAGTGGTTGATACGCTTGAAGGTGAGTGTTGATGTCAATGATTATTATGGTGATGCAACGGTCAGAGATACTTGGAGATTTTGTTGAGAAGGAATTGGTGAGACATTTCATTTGATGAGTTGGTATAGAGACGTGGAGTGTCGCGTCAATTAGCTTATATCATGATGAAATACTTACTCCGCGATTGTGGTAAATGTTTTATGGAGCCTTGAGATAGCGTATGAAGATGAGTACGACTTATCGTTCTCTAATGAGTGAACTAAGTGAGCGTACAAATCAGGCGATGGATGGTGAGTTGAGAGCATGGATGTGTTTGAGTTTGGAGGAAGCTGAGGTATGCATTTATCTTTAGCTGAGTTCTCCTATATCAACAATTATAATTCTAGTATTGAGTGTGTGTCGTGTGAAAAGTTGTATGGAAGGTAATGTAGATTACCTGTTTTATGGACAGAAGTTGGGATGAGCCAACTGATTGGTCCTGAACAAGAACGAGAGATTACGAATAAGGTTTTCTGTCTAAGGAAAGATTTAAGGTAGCAAGAGATCGCCAAAAGAGTTATGCGGATTATTTCCGTAAGCCCTTAGAGGTTGGTGTTGGTGATATTGTGAGGTTAAAAGTATCTCCTTGGAAGGGTGTTCTGCGTTTCGGTAAGAAAGGCAAGCTAGCACCGAGATACGTAAGACCGTTTGAGATTTATAGAAAGGATTGGATTTGAGACATATCGGTTAAATTTGCCTAAGGAGTGAAGTAGAGTGCATGATACGTTTCACGTATCTAATGGAAAGAAGTGGTTGGCGGATGCTAGTCTGCATGTGCTATTAGATGAATGTAAGGTTGACAAGACTCTTCGTTTTGTCGAGAAACCTGTTGAGATTATGGATCGAGATGTTAGGGGTTTGAAGTATGGTGAGATAGCGTTAGTAAAGGTATGGTGGGATTCTAAGCGTGGTCCCGAGTTTACTTGGGAACGTGAGGATCCGATGAAATTTAAGTACCCAATTTTTGTTTGCTGATGTGGTTGGTGAAGTAGATCGTTTGTAGTTGGATTTTAGATCGTGGAAGTTAGATGCCGGGTATTCATAAATGTTTGTTTTATGGGTATCTGTTATTTGTGAGTGCGTCTTGTGGTTACTAGTTGGTTTTCATTTGGTTCGAGAGTA
This sequence comes from Artemisia argyi, assembly GCA_030686995.1. Classification (NCBI taxonomy): domain Eukaryota; kingdom Viridiplantae; phylum Streptophyta; class Magnoliopsida; order Asterales; family Asteraceae; genus Artemisia; species Artemisia argyi. Next base: position 16,953,825 of record CM060677.1, read on the forward strand.
TCGTACCTACCTGAAGTCGTTCGGATCTTTGGTAGTATTGATTGGTGTAGTGTATCTATTTTTGTGTATTTTTGGAGCGTCGGTATGTTTTTTATCGTGTGAATTCGAGTATTTAGTCGGTTCACATTTTTGCGATTCTTTCTCTTTGATTTTATGGAGTGGTATTTTCCGCTTAAATATCCATAAATTTCCTTTTGCTGTTGTGAGTGGTGACTATAGTAGTTGAAATCTCGGGACGCGATTTCCCTAAGTGGGGGATGATGTAACAACCGTGGTTTTGGCAAGGTCAGTTTGACTGATAGTCTTGACTCGGTTGACGTTTGTTTGGTGTGTATTAGGTATTTGAAGTGATATAGGAGTGATATAGGTGAGTTTTAGCACTAAATCCCTTTGCGTAAATGGATTTTATTGTGATTTGGAATGTTTGGAATTTGGGAAAGTTCATTTTGATCACCTTTGTGGTGTAGAAATGACTTGTGTAGTTTTGGTGTTTTTGTGTTTTCGCGTAACGAGACTTCGTTCAAGTAATTGAGCGTTAGTAAGTTACGTGAGATTTGTTTTTATGAGTTATATTTCAAAAAGAGTGTGAAATTCTATTTTTGGAAACTTTGTTGTGAAAATGATATTTTCCGGTTTGTCGTAAAACTGAGTTTTATCGCGTAAGACGTTAAGATTAGCTACGGGTGTTTATAAAATATGAAAAGTATGAGGTTTTGAGTGTAATAATTTAATATATATATATATATATATATATATATATATATATATATATATATATATAGTATAAAAATCGGCTAGGGAAAAAAAGAAGGAAAAGGAAACTCAATTGTAGCCCAATTACAACTCTAAGTTAGGTAATTATCTACTAAATAATTATAAATACAAAATTAAAACCTCCCTACCCCTTTTCCTGCAATTTTATGTCGACACATGGAGAATCAAGAAGAAAAAAATTAGGGTTTTATTATTGAAGCGAAAATCAAGATCAAGGTATATTTTCGATACTAGTTTTCATTCAATTAATTAGTTATTAATCTAATTCATGTAATATAAAGTATGATGGATTAGGGTTTGTGTTAACTTCTGTAAATTAATGTTATTAAACTTGTTGGGATCAATTAATGATAATAGTATGATGATTGGTTAAGAGAATTGAGCGTAAAACATGTTAGTTATTGAGTTAGGGTTTGGACAGATTTGTAAGGCTGTAAAGATGTGAGTGTAAATAACAGATGGTTATGAGTTAGGTCACGAATTTTAGGTCTAAATTGAAGTATAATGAAAGAGCATTCCAAAAAGTCCAGCCACGATTGATTTTGAGGTCGGGAAGTCGGTCTTTTGATTTTTCTTTGTTAAGGTGTCAAAGCTGTCAAACCGGGACAGATTTTGGGTAAAAGTTTGAGGGTGTCATGTGGTTGTAAAAGTGGTATTTTGACTAGGCCTTCTGGAATAGTTAAGTATTAGGTTATATTAGACTACCACGAAAAGAATTCACGATATAAACATGTGGAAGTATTTATTTAAAATCAAAACTTTTTGGTGTGCGTTTAGATCCGAATTTGAGTAGTTGACAAGTTTGAATTTATTATGAGTATTTTTGTGTGTTATTGGTCCATGACCTTCTGGGATTAGCTTCTATGCTTATGAGAGACCATGGGAAATTTTTGGTGTGAGTTGTTGAGCTTTATTTGTCGTGATTTTATGTGAGTGAATGTACTTAAAAATTCTGCGTTTTCTGAGTTTTAGAGTATAAGGGATTTAGTGAGTGTTAGGTTATGGTGATGGTTAGTATGGTGTCTAGGAGATCCAGGGTGGGTCATATGAGTCTTAGAAATCCATCATATGTGTATTACATGGGTTGTAGCTTTTAGCTTGACCTTGTGTAATGTGGATTATTTTTGTGTGCTATAGATTGTGAGTTGTTTTGTGGAAGCTGTGGAGTTTAAGGTGAGTTCATAGTCCCATATTTTTACTTGTTTTAAACTTGGGATGGGAATGATGCTTGTCTTAAATGATTTGATTTACTGTGATTATGTGTGTGGTATTAAAGAGCTTGGACTTATAATGTTATCGTATGTATGCAATGTGTGATTATTTGCTTGTGTGGATGTTTATGGGATCCAATTAGGAGGATGTTTATCCTGTTGCTCGCGCATGCGACCTAATTGATGATATGTTTGATGGGATCCAATTAGGAGGATGCTTATCCTGTTGCTCGCGCATGCGACCTAATTGATTATATGTTTGATGGGATCCAATTAGGAGGATGCTTATCCTGTTGCTCGCGCATGCGACCTAATTGATGATTATGGGGTCGGAGGACACGAGTCGTCCTAATGGTTGCCTTATGAGTGTTGTTGCCTTTATGTGTAATTAATGACTTGCAAATGCATGTAGCTATATGATAACTATAACTATTTGTCCAACTATATTTTATAATCACAGTGATTTTCGCTGCCTAGTGTGTTTGAGTCTTAAACCTATGAATCTCACCAACATTATGTTGACGTTTTAAGCATCATTTTCAGGTGAGCTTTCTAAGGATAAGATAGAAGGATGTGGATAGACGAGACCTTAGTTGCATTGGAAGTGGTTTATCATCTATGTTTGGGTTTATGTTTTGTTTTGGTTATTTTATTTTGGGGTATTGTTACAACACTTTGTGTTTGTACATTGCTCTATTTGTGTGCATGTAGTTGTTGTCTATGTAGACACCAGGTGTTGTGATGATATCCATGAAGTTACACTCTCGCGTTTCCGCCGTGGTGGGGTGTGACACCAGATATAGATATTTTACACATTTCTAAGTTAGACGACTTAATTAAGTTGTGCGTGAGACCTAGAACTTAAGGCATGAGATGGGATGAAAGATGCTTACATTGCAAATTGATGAATCAATTTGATGTAATTCACATAATGATCTAGGAATTGGAAAATTGTTCGCCAATTATTGTTCGACAGATTACCATCTTTTATACTTTCATTACTGTAGTAAAATCTATGAAAAGTTAGATCCTAAATTTTCAAGAAAATTAAGTGGTTATATGAATATATCCTTGGGTATTATATTTTCTTGGAAATATCCGTTATCGAAAATACTAATGTTTGAACTTTTTTCTATAGAAATGGCTCAACCCAATAACTCCACTGTTGTTTATGCTTTCAAGAGCATCTTGAAAGGGAAAAATTGACTGGAAAGAACTTCAATGATTGGCACAGATCGCTCAGAATTGTCTTGATGGCGACTGATAGGCTAGATTATTTGAATACTCCTTGCCTTGATCGTCCTGCTGAAACTGCACCTGACACAGAAAAAGCAGAATGGTATGCTGAGTATAAGAAGTATAATGAGTTTGCTTGTTTAATGCTCACTAGTATGGATGCAAAGTTGCAAAAATAGTTTGGGTACTATTATCCATACAATATGCTTCAAGAACTCAAGAAATCTTATGAAAAATCACCAGCAATCGAATTGTATGACCTGCTCGATCAATTACACAGCTGTAAACATGGTGATAGAAAACCTGTAAGTGATTATGTGTTGATGATGAAAGATTACTTTGATCAACTACACCGACTCGACTTTGGTTACCCTGAGAATATGCAAGTGAACCTAGTCAATAGGTCCCTTAACAAGGACTTTAAAGGTTTGGTTCAAAACTTCAACATGCATTGGTCGGGGAAGACAGTCTCAGAATTACTCGCAATTCTTGTAGATTATGAGAAATGTTTCCGCCTCAAGGCAAGGCACCTACTCCTCAAGTGTTGGCAATTTAAGGAGGTAGGATCCAGAAGAAATCGCAAGCGAAGAAGGGTAAGGGTAAGGTTGAAAAAGGCAAGTAGGTCATGGCCTATCAACCAAATCCAAAGGTGAATCAACATCAACCCAAGCAGAACAAGGTGAATCCTCCCAACAAGAAGGATCAGGCTTGTCACCATTGTCATGAGAAGGGACATTGGAAGCGCAATTTTCCACTCTACATTCATGACTTGCGACAAAAGAAGCAGAAGAATGAAGCTGGTAACCGCAGTTCTTCATGTGCGTTCTTTATGATTGAACTATTTACTTTAACTTATAAAAATTCCTGAGTATATGATACTGGCTGTGGTATTCATATTTGCAATACTATGTAGGGGTTTAGAGTTGAGAAGAGGCTTGCCTATGGACAACAATATCTACACGTTGGTAATGGAGCAAATGCAGTTGTTGAAGCTATACGCGTATTTGAATTAGTTTTGCCTTCGGGCTTAGTACTGTTTTTGAATAATTGTCATTATGCACCTTCAATTGTTAGGGGTGTAGTTTCCTTTTCTCGTTTATTGGATCTTGGTTTTCAACGTACTATTAATAGCAATGCAATTTCTGTTTCGTTTTGATAATGTTTTTTATTTTAATGTTGTTGCTGTGAATGGTATTTTTGAAATTGATATGAATGTGAATGTATCCAATAATTATAATAATTCAATGTATAGCATCAATCATAAGAGAATCAAGAAAGGTCTGGATTCATCTTATCTTTGGCATTGTCGACTTGCTCATATAAGCAAGGCTCGCATGGAAAAGCTGCAACACGATGGGCTTTTGCAAGGTATCAATGATTAATCATTTGATAAATGTGAATCTTGTATATCTGGTAAGATGACTAAGAAACCTTTTAATAATCGTATGGAAAGAGCTTCTGATCCACTTGGTCTTATTCACACAGATGTGTGTGGACTACTTAGGCATGTGTCAAGGAGGGGTGCTAGCTACTTCTTAACATTTACGGATGATTATAGCCATTATGGTTATGTTTATTTACTTAAACATAAACATGAGGTGTATGAAAGATTCAAAGTGTTTAAAGCAGAAGTAGAGTTGCAGCTTGGAAAGAAGATTAAAGCTCTTCGATTCAACAGAGGTGGCGAATACCTGAGTCAAGAGTTTAAAGATTTTCTAGCTGAGAATGGAATTGTCCAGCATCTCACTTCTACATATACTCCACAACAAAATGGTGTATCTGAGAGAAGAAGTCGTACATTGCAAGATATGATACAATCTATGTTTAATGTTACAACTCTTCCTTTTTCGTTTTAGGATTATGCCTTATAATCTGCAGTTCGCATTCTAAATATGGTTCCAACTAAGAAGGTGGATAAGACACCATATGAGTTATGGACCAGAAAAGTACCTAACTTGTCTTATCTAAAGGTCCGGGGTTGCGAGGCGTTTGTTAAACATGACTCAGCAGATAAACTCCAACAAAGATCTGTAAAGTGCATCTTTGTAGGATACCCAAAGGAAACAATGGGTTACTACTTTTATTACCCATCTGAAAACAAAGTATTTGTTGCAAGGTATGGAGATTTCTTGGAAAATGAATTCATATCTCAAGAATTCAGTGGGAGAGTTTATGATCTAGAAGACGATCAAGTAGATGCATTACCTTCTGAAAACACTAGCCAACTTCTTGTGGAACCTGAAAGTTTAGGTCCTCCACCCGAAGCTGAAGTGGTTCCCATTCACAGATCGGTAAGGACTGTGAAAGCTCCTGAACGTCTATGTCTTAATGTATAATGTGAGGAAACTATGCTAGGGGATCTTGATGAACCTACTAGTTATAGGGCTGCCATGAATAGTCCTGAAAAGGGAAAATGGCGAGTTTCTATGAATGGGGAAATGCAATCCATGAAAGATATTGAAGTCTGGATTGAAGTTGACCTTCCTCCCAATGCTAAGGTAGTTGGAAGTAAGTGGCTCTTCAAAAAGAAAACTGACATGGATGGCAATGTACACACCTATAAAGCTCGTTTGGTAGCTAAAGGCTTTACTCAAACGTATGGTGTTGACTTTGGGAGACCTTTTCTCTTGTAGCTGACATTAGAGCTATTAGGATTCTCATAGCTATAGCTGCATACTATGACTATGAGATTTGGCAAATGGATGTCAAAACCGCCTTCTTAAATGGTCGCCTAGATGAAGACATCTATATGGCGCAGCCTGAGGGGTTTGTGAATCTAGAATTTCCAAACCGTGTATGCAAACTTCAAAGATCCATTTATGGATTGAAGCAAGCATCAAGGCAATGGAATAAAAGATTTGATGGTGAAATTAAAAGTATGGATTCACTCAAAATCTTGATGAGCCATGTGTATATCACAAAGCTAGTGGGAGTGATGTAATTTTCCTTATTTTATATGCCGATGACATATTGATCATGGGAAAAGACATTCCATGTTTGCAAAAGGTTAAGGCATTGATAACGCTCAAAATTAACATGTTTTTAGTCGCGTTATTGTTTGTTTTACGCATGGAAATTGGTCATATTTGTATATATTTGTTACTTAATCTTGGAAAAGTGTTTATGCATGCAAATATAGCCAAAAGCAGGTAAAAATGATTAAAAGATGAAGAAATGAAGTGATCATGCACATTTGGAGAGTTTCAAGAAGATCAAGAAAGAAAGAAACGACGCATGGACAAAAGGATTTGATAAAGACAAGTCTTCTATACATATTTATCAAGGAAATATCAAGTTCTAATGAATAAAGTCATGCCACGAAGAAAGACAATGCATGCAACGTAAAACGACAAAGAAAAGACAAAAGAATAGTTTCCAGACAGTGTCCAACCAATCGGATGCAACCCGCATCCGATTCGGTTGGAGTGTTCTCAAGGAGTGCCATCCAATCGGATGGAGAGAAACCGATCGGATGGAGGAGACTGCTGTTACAAGTCTTGCATTTATGGACGAATTTACTCCCCATAATCATTTGTGGCTGATCATTTCTGCTTAATAACTCAAGAGGAACGTTTTTACTTGGAGGATAAGTGTTATTATGCTATATAATGACTACTTAGGGTCTAGATTACATGTACCATCAAATATCTAGCTAAGTGTTACACCAAATATTGTTAGTTCATCTTATATTGCCTGAAAGTTTACTAAGTGTTGTGAAAACGTCCAGAAAGTGTTGAGTTCGAGTCTCAAGCCTTGGTTCGAGTTTGGAGTTGTTTACTTACGTTAGTGAACAATTGGAGGAGTGTGGTTTCTATAGTTCCACAAGTTTATTCATTGTAATTCTCAAGCTAGGTACACCTTGATACATATAATGAACAATTGTTACTTTGAGTTTAATGAAAGTTTTCTTATTTACTTGTGTTTTAATATGATTGTTATGGAGTAATTTGTGATATACTTGTGTGTATGATGTGATTGGTTACAGAGTATTCTTTTATGAAAAAGGTGATGCATGAAAACGAATCTATTTTATGAGTTTGTTGAAATAACATCTAATCTTGCTTAATTTGTTGGTAAAAACAATCTATGGAAAAATAGGTCCGAAAGGAGTTTCAACTTGTTTTTATTCCAAAACATTAGTGCACGAATTAGTATGGAATATGATGCTTGACACCCATCTTATTTACTTGTTAAAATGGATTTGAGAAGATTTCATCACGAAAAAGGACCGAAAGGATTCGTAGGAATTCATAAGAAAAGATTTGATTTTCAAAACAACCATGTGATTATAGAATTGTCATACTCATTTGATATGTCCGAAAGGAGTCATTTAGGTGATAGAATTCTTAGTGGTAGTTAAAACATGACATACACCATAGATTGTATAACTACTCATTTTTAGTTGCGCATCATAACAAGTTTTACACCAAATTTTATACTTAAATTGTCATGATACTCCTAATTACCAATCAAGGAATTATACACAAGTATATGCTTAGTTCTTATTGAGTTTCTTTTAAATTGCTATTTACATAAATTTGGATTGACAACCCTTATTTAACAAACGTTTTTCTTATTACTAAAACTATCAAATCCCTTGGGACAACCTCGACTTACCCACCTTTACTACATCGGACGAGTATACTTGCTCGTATGTGCTAAATAAATAATCGGATAAATCGTGTTTATAAATTTTAAAACTTGCACTAATAAAGCGCACATCAGGCATATCTTGGAAAGTGTTTTTTATGAAAGATTTAGGGGAAGCTGCATTCATTCTTGAATCAAAATTTATAGAGATAGATCTCAGCGATTGATTGGATTAAGTCAAAGTGCTTACATTGATAAAATATTGAAGAGATTCAATATGCAAAATTCCAAGAAAGGATATTTGCCGATGCAAGAACAACATGGCTTAAGTAGTAAAGTTTTTGCTTCAACACCTGCAGAGGTGGAATGCATGAAGAGAGTCCCTTATGCTTCAGCTGTGGGATCTATAATGTATGCGGTAAAAAAATATAAGGCCTGATGATGAGACGAAAAGTGTACTGCATTTTGGGGGTCATTTAAGCCCTAAATCGTGATTATTTGATCAAATATTTCCCTAAATCGTTCCTTTTGTCATTTTAGGTACTTGGGACGTGATTTCTGGAGTATGAAGCATTTTGGAGCTTTTTGGACGTTTTTATGCTCAAGAATGAAGAAAATGAGAAAATCAAGAATCCATGCTGGAAACCATACCTGACGGCATCAAGCTCTACAAGGTGACGCTATCACTCATTGAAGAAGAGGTGGATACTTTTATACTTGATGGGCCAGAAAGTTTTCAACACATTTACACGTGACGGCGTCACGTGTAATTTCACCAAGGCCGTCGCGTTATATGACAACAAGAGACGTCACAGAAGACTTTTGAAGGAGACGGCATCAGGATTCAACCTGACGAAGTCAGACGATATAGAGTGATGACGTCAGGAAGAAGGCTTACACAAGAAGAAACCTTAGTAAAACCGTCACATGTTGATCAAGACAATCATAACTTACGCGCGGAGTAGCTGACACTGTTTTGGCCATAACTTTTGCATACGAACTCAGATTTGAGAGATTCAAAAAAGGAAACGATTGGGACAAAAAGATATACAACTTGGTGAAGAAAATTTGGTCTTGACACCGTCAAGGTTGGTCTGACACCGTCAAGACGGGCCGGGCTGAAAATTGCCTATAAATACAACCGTATAACTTCATTATTTGTAATCCCTAAACCCTAAGGCCGATTCCAGGGTGTAGGTAGGTGTTTTTCCAGAAACTTAGAGGGTTTCAATCACTCCATAAATATATTGTAATGGTTTGTTGATTCTATCTTAATTCATGTCTTCAATTATCATTATTGTTGTTTGTTCTTCATTAATTATGCTAGGCTAATTCACCTTGTGTCTACTTATGATTGTGTGAAACTTGTATATAATTGATTAGATCTTATTGATATCTTTGTTGATGTTTGTGTCTATCTTTATCAATTAAGGTGTGACAACTTCAATAGGTCTAGTTGATTTAGCTTATAATTCTTGTTTCCTATTGGCTCTTGTTTGATTGATTGATATCGATGTTAGGCTTAAGAAAACTGGCAGACTTCCAATTGGTAACTTGCTTGAACGTCTTAAGAAACATGATCGGAGGTGTACTACGATTAATTGGTTGTATTTAATGCGTAGGTAACTACTAATGATGCTATATTAGGAGCTAGTAGTCGGCTCGACATAGGATGAAGTAGAAGCTTATAGAGTTAGGGAAGATCGTACACGGCCCTACGAATGGTATTAAGGAATACAACACGTCAATTAAAACAAGGATGTGACAATTCAATAGGTAGAATTGGATATCTAGCAAGGAGTAACATATCATAGGTAGACATGCTTCACTTCCCTTGTAGAAACCTAGTTTACTTTTCTTGCACATTAGTTTAATTAGTAGCTTTTTGGTTAGTTGATTAACAACTAATTCCGCCCACTCTTCCAATACCCGAGATTTCTACCTGCTTTACATAAATTATAAAAACACAAAAAGAATCATCTCTCACCTATAGACCTAGTTTTAGTGAGTTTTAACTCTAGGAACACTTTTCTTTGAGTTAAACGATCAATCCTCCGGTACTTGTCACTATACTATACTACAACGAACAGGTACACTGCCTGGTGGGGATTGCAAGCTTCTCAAGATCCCTTGAGAGGTAAAACCTTTTGCGAGGGCGCAATTCCACGCATCAAGTTTTTGGCGCCGCAGCTCGGGGAATAGTTATTGTTTAGGTTGAAATTTATTTTGATTAGGTCTACTCATTAGATTCCTATCAAGTGAGATTTTTTCTTTTTATTTTTTAGCTTTCTCGTAGTCTATCTTTTCTTTGTGACTTTGTTTGTAATTTGGTTGAAATAGACTTTTCGCTTAGACTTCTGAGATTGCAAGATAAGGTTGAGTGGCTAGAACACCAAGAAGTTCAAAATACCTCATTTAGAGACACATATGAATCATATGAGCCTTCACCTAGGATAGATTCTTATGAACAATCTCCATGTTTAAGATCTCGTTTTAGTGAGGCCAATAGGAAATGTGACCTAGTTTGCCAAGGAATTATGGAGAGAGCCGTTGCAACAAACCATAAGTTGGATGAAGCACTAGGTTTGCTGCTATCACTACCTAAGAAAACAATTGAGGAGGATTTAGGCAAGCATGATCACATTGATAAAAAAGACCTAGGTTTTATGACCAATGACTTTGAATCTCAAAGAACACATGATGAATCCTTTAGGAAAATTGAATATAAGATTATTGAGGAAGATCCTTATGATTCAGACATAGAAGTTGAGATGCCTAGAGAAGCACGTGAGATACTTAGGAGAATGCTTAGGATAGATTCTACCAAAACACATGATGAGGATATAGGCGATCATGACACGTGGAATGATGAGGTCAATAACATAAGCCCACAAAATAGTTAACCATCATTTGAGGCATACACACCACCCGTGACTTACCCGGAAGGAGTAGATGAAACTTTAGGAATTTCGATGGAGGTAGAACCCTTAGACCAAGCACCACTTAAGGATATAGGTTTGAATACTTGTAATGATAACCTTACACCTAGTTCTAGGGAATTTCCTAGTGTTGATGAACCGGAACCTCAATCTTTACACGACTTTCCATCCTTAGATTTACATCTAGGAAACAAAAGAGGAACCGACCCACCCATCAACCAATATTATCCGGGTAGTTTTAGGATGAAGGAAGCCATTCACTCACCCCCTTCACCTCACGTGGCATATTTCTACCCTAAGGGTGTGTATCGCTACTTTCACCCACACTTAATCCGAAGTGTAGAGAAAACCTCACCTATTTCTGTTAAATAAGGGTAGAGTCAAGCTCGTGACTCGAACAAAAACAAGCGCTTGTTGGGAGGCAACCCAACCATGTTTTTAATTGTTTGATGTTTTTAATTTATTTGTTTGTTTGTGTCATATATGCTTAATCATAATTGTTTAATTTTCATGTTTCGAATAATTTGTGAAAATGCTTTATTTTGTTTTTAACCTCGTCTTAATTGCATATAAAGGTATTTTACAAAAAGACAAGTGTAGAGAATTTTATATTTTGTTAAAAAGAACGAATATCGAACATGAAAAATTCACAATTCATGATTAGCATATATTCTATCTTGTTTGTGTGTCAATATTTGTAATTCATTCCACAAGTATCCTATCTTTTTATTGCTTTGTTTTGTTTTTATTTCTAAGTCTAGAATTACATCTAGTTGTGGTTTTTCTTTGTTCGGTTTGATGCTTTGGTTTTTGTGTTTGTTGATTACAGGTTATATTGGACAAGAAGATGATTACATTTCTGGAGTGGAGCTTATCATGTTCATTTTGCTCGAGGAAGATTTAACCATGTTATCACATCGTCCATACCGAGCGAATCAGGGGAGTCTTAGTTTCTTTCATTCTCATTTATTTTTACTTTTACATCTTTTATCTAGAACATTGGGGACAATGTTCGGTTTAAGTGTAGGGAGGGTAAATTAGGATGCTTTAGAGACTATAACTTCGCTTGATTTTTGTTTTGTTTGATAGTGAATGTGTAATAAAGCTAAGAGAAATACTTGTTAGGGCAATTTTAGCACCAAATTTAAAATTTTTTACAACATTTAGGAGTGAAGCTTTAGTCTTAATAAGCGTCTCATGGATAGGAGTTATATGACTAGCACAAAAACCGTACCACTCAAAACAAAAATTTTATGAATAAAGTAGTGACCATCCGAGTATTAGATTAATTGACTAACGTGCCAGTGATCTAGTGTATGACTTGGTGACCATCCGTTATGCAAATAATGCGCCAGCAATCCAAGAAGTGCATTAGTGACCATCCGTTAGTTGAAGCGTCAAAGACTCGCGCCAGCGATCTACTAAGTTCATACATGTGAGGTTCGCCCTTAGACCTGTTAGGAAAAGCCTTAGTGCTTATGAGTGTACCGGTAGCATTTAGATTCTAGAACTTGTGATAGCGATGCATCCCGAGACCGCTAGTGAGACTACATTCGTGTAGTTAGGATTTACTACATGATAAGAGACATTAGGATCACCCTTGTGTTAAACCCGTACTATAAATTACTTGACCAATAAAGTCATAATTATTTGACTATAAAGTCAATTAATTTCTTCCACACCTTTGCGTTGTACTCATTTTTAGTACACGATACCCCTAGTACACCTCTCCGAGCCTATCTTTTCGTTTCTAACTTTAAGCATTTTACTTAAAGGAAGAATTTGTTACAATTCACCCCAAATGTGCAACCAAATTGCCTTAGCCTTCCTTGTATGCACTCATCTTTAGTGCATTATTGTTATTTGTTTAAACCCTTAGTTAATTGTCTAATTGATTACATGGTTGCTAAGTCGAGTCATATCTTGTACATATTATTTTAGGACGATTGGGACTCATGGGTAAAGTACTAGTGTTATGAAGTAATGGGGAAAAACATCATATATTACCCCCATATGTGCGTTAATATTTAAAAAAAAAGTACTCTAAGTGTTTTGATTATCTTGATTCGAGTCATTAGATTAGTTACATGTAAAATATGTAAAAGTTCAAGTGTAGGGAGGAAGTGAGCTCCCTTTGATGTATTATTTTGGATGGGAGAGTAAAAGTGTATGCAAAAAGAAAAAAAAAGTGAAAAATGAAGAAAAAAATGAAAAAAAAAGAAAAAAATATAAAAAGAAAAGAGAAAAACATACGGGCTACCATCTGTTTCTTTTATTTATGTTTAAGTCAAATAGTGTCTTGAAAAAAATCCAAAAAGAGTCATAGTTAGTTCAAGTTGTGTCGAGTCTTGGCTTAGCAACGCCTCATTATATATGTAGTTAACTAAGACAGTTGACTTGCCACCAGTAAAATATCCCTTATCCAACAAAACCGTGTTTTCCATATCCCCTACACCTAACATTATAACCCTTTAAAAAGACATCTTTGATAGTTTTCCTAGGTGCTTACGCCAAGTGGTGGAGGTTTTGATCCTTTCCCAAGCCTATGGTAATCTATTTGCTATGACAGGTAATGAGTGATATTTCTCCATTTCCAATTATGATATAAATTTGCAACACTCCAGAGATGAGAGTATCCAAATACTTAATGTGAGGTGCTAGTGTATAATTTTCGTGCTTGTTTTAACTAAGGTAGAACGATCATTTGTTGTAATTACTTTTATATTAGTGTTAAATGACCCCTAACTTGTATTTTTATTGGTGGAAAAGATCATTTGCTTGAGGACAAGCAAATCCCATGTGTAGGGATATTTGATGAGACGAAAAGTGTACCGCTTTTAGGGGGTCATTTAAGCCCTAAATCATGATTAATTGATCAAATATTGCCCTAAATCGTTCCTTTTGTCATTTTAGGTACTTGGGACGTGATTTCTGGAATATGAAGCATTTTGGAGCTTTTTGGACGTTTTTAAGCTCAAGAATGAAGAAAACGAGAAAATCAAGAATCCATGCTGGAAACAGTACATGACGGCATCAAGCTCTACAAGGTGACACCGTCACTCATTGAAGAAGAGGTGGATACTTTTATACTTGACGGGCCAGAAAGTTTTCAACACATTTACATCTGACGGCGTCACGTGTAATTTCACCAAGGCCGTCACGTTATATGACAACAAGAGACGTCCCAGAAGACTTGTGAAGGAGACGGCGTCAAGATTCAACCTGACAACGTCAGATGATATAGAGTGACGACGTCAGGAAGAAGGCTTACACAAGAAGAAACCTTAGTAAAACCGTCACATGTTGATCAAGACAATCATAACTTACACGCGGAATAGCTGACACTGTTTTGGCCATAACTTTTGCATACGAACTCGGATTTGAGCGATTCAATAAAGGAAATGATCAGGACGAAAAGATCTACAATTTGGTGAAGAAAATTAGGTCTTGACGCCGTCAAGGTTGATTTGACGCCGTCAAGACGGGCCGGGCTGAAAATTGCCTATAAATACAACCTTATAACTTAATTATTTATAAGCCCTAAACCCTAAGGCCAATTCCAGGGTTTAGTTAGATGTTTTTCCAGCAACTTAGAGGGTTTCAATCACTCCATAAACATCTTGTAATGGTTTGTTGATTCTATCTTAATTCATGTCTTCAATTATCATTATTGTTGCTTGTTCTTCATTAATTATGCTAGGCTAATTCACCTTGTGTCTACTTATGATTGTGTGAAACTTGTATATAATTGATTAGATCTTATTGATATCTTTCTTGATTTTTGTGTCTATCTTAATCAATTAAGGTGTGACAACTTCAATAGGTCTAGTTGATTTAGCTTATAATTCTTGTTTCCTATTGTCTCTTGTTTGATTGATTGATATCGATGTCAGGCTTAAGAAAACTGGCAGACTTCCAATTGGTAACTTGCTTGAACGTCTTAAGAAACATGATCGGAGGTGTACTACGATTAATTGGTTGTATTTAATGCGTAGGTAACTACTAATGATGCTATGTTAGGAGCTAGTAGTTGGCTCGACATAGGATGAAGTAGAAGCTTATAGAGTTAGGGAAGATCGTACACGGCCCTACGAATGGTATTAAGGAATATAATCCGTCAATTAAAACAAGGATGTGACAATTCAATAGGTAGAATTGGATAGCTAGCAAGGAGTAACATATCATAGGTAGACATGCTTCACTTCCCTTGTAGAACCCTAGTTTACTTTTCTTGCACATTAGTTTAATTAGTAGCTTTTGGGTTAGTTGATTAACAACTAATTCCGCCCACTCTTCCAATACCCGAGATTTTTACCTGCTTTACATAAATTATAAAAACACAAAAAGAATCATCCCTCACCTCTAGACCTAGTTTTAGTGAGTTTTAACTCTAGCGAACACTATTCTTTGAGTTGAACGATCAATCCCCCGATACTTGTCACTATACTATACTACAACGAACAGGTATACTGCCTGGTGGGGATTGCAAGCTTTTCAAGATCCCTTGAGAGGTAAAACCTTTTGCAAGGGCGCAATTCCATGCATCACCTGATGTGGCATTTGCTCAAAACTTGACCAGTCAATATCAACAGAACCCGGGTGAACTTTACTGGACTGCTGTTAAGAATATTCTTAAGTACCTTGGGGCTACTAAAGATATGTTCTTGGTGTAAGGGGGAAATCTAAATGTAAAACTTGATGTTATAGGTTACTGCGATGCATCCTGGAAAGGTGATAAAGATGATACAAAGTCTCTGACAGGTTATGTCTTTGTTTTTAATGGAGGAGCTGTGGATTGGAGGAGCAAGAAGTAAAGTACATTAGCGATATCTGCAACAGAAAGTGAGTAAATAGCTGCTTCAGAAGCTGCAATGGAAGCTGTTTGGAATAGGAAGTTTGTTTCGGGGCTTGGAGTTATGCCATCGATTCAAAGACCTATAAAAACGTATTGCGAAAACTCAGCAGCAATTACATTTTCTAATGAACCTGGAATCATGAAAGGCACCAGACATCTCTCGATTAAACATCACTATGTTCGAGAACAAGTCAAAATAGGTGAAATCGAGTTACTCAAAGTTCACACAGATGATAACTTAGCAGATCAATTGACAAAGCCTCTACCTGGCACTAAGCTTTACAAGCTTGCTAAAGGCATAGGGCTTCGTTTAGCTGATAGTTTCATGCCCATTTGTGATTAGTATTTGGATAAAGGATGTAATGTACAATTATTATTTTAATGAAATAAAGTATTGATTAAGTTTATTTATCATTGTCTTAATAATATATCCTGTATTTGCATGTTTAAATCCTTGAATAAATTTATTATTCTAAATGTCCGTTGTCGATTAATGATATGGGGATATCATTAAACTAAGACAAATCTGAGTATTGGTTAGAATATACTTGAAAGTATATTGATGCGTAGTTATACCAATTTCACATGATATTCAATGAATTGAGTATAGGACTTATCCCAACTTCATGATTTCACATTATGGGACTTGTCATTAATTGTGAATCATGTTTAATAGTTATCCTCAGACTTGAGATACCAGATAAGTGAATGGATGTAGTGCATTTCTGTGGAGCAATTTACCGCTATCCGTAACTGGTAGTCATAAGGATTATTTTCAGAAGTGTTGCAAAGTTCATGGGTTATTCTTGTAGTCAATAAAGAATTTGTTCATTCGAATTTGTTTTGAAGTTTAATACCTATGCCCACTCGTAGGATTGACAAAATCTTTACGTGGCCACGCCCAAAGTCTATCTGGAATATGTTCAGATGTTTTGGTAATTTTGTTCAATCATTTACAAACGAGAAATAGAAATTTAATAAAGAATGACTTGAACCCATATCTTTATTAATGTGGTATTAGAAACAAAAGGATAATAATAATGATGAATTCATTAAAGGTTTTATCCAGGAAACCTACCTTGAGTTGGTCTAGGGGCATTGGCGTGTTGCTAGACGCTTACCAATGTCATTACGCTATTAATAGATATCCAAGTAAGAGCTGTTAGAGTTTGTGGATAAATATTAATAAACGTATGAATAGAATCGAACTCGAGACCTCAGGATTGCACACATTATAAACAAGAATTAAGTATAATAATTGATATATATTAAATGTTGTATATATAATTAGTTAAATGCAAGAAATGGCTAACGGTCGTTAGTACTTAACGGAATTGACTAACGGACAAACAAAAGGGACTAGAATGGAATTAGGAGGCAAGAAAGATCTGGAAGGACCTCTTGGGTCCTATGGCCGGTCGAACCCAAGTCCAAGGGGAACTCCCCTTGCCCTAACTTGCTCTCAAAGATTTCATCTAGTAAATAAACAAACCTAGTGTCAAAACTTTTACACCTTTTGTGCACACACAAAACCCTAAAAAATGTTTTTTCTCTCATTTGTTTTTCCTCTTGGCCGATCGGTTCTACAACCCTCACGGGTTCTTGGATCGAACTTTTATAAAGAAAATTTCTTGTATTCGTTTACTAGCATAAACCTTAATTCGTTAGTAGTTTGTGTGTACAAGAACGAGGTAATAACTCACTATAGTTATAATCAAGAGAACGAATAACAAAATCGGTAAGGGGTTATTCATTGATCTAAACAAACCCTAATTAGGGTTCATCATATTATTCAAGGTTTATTCAAGTGATTCTTGTTCAGCTAGAATCCCACGATACGTTCCTATTTAGTTTATGTTAATCTTTAATATGTTATAGATGTTCCTTCACTTCCGCATATGTGTTTACTTGTTTATATGATTGTCATGATTTAAATATTCTAACAGATAAAACGTTGCTCTTGTTTTATAACAAGGTACTTTAAAGCGAGTCACAAATAACATGGTCGAGCTAATACTTCCAAGCAAGCTATTTGAAAAGACATGCTGCAACATGAAGTTGAAATGATAAAGAATTTCATGGATCAAATCATAACATACACATTTACATTCGAATAAGAAGCCACCATCATATGATCACAAAATAGTTAAAACTTAAACTGAATGTAAAAATGATCAAATCCATCATCGTTAACCCGACTTAAAATTAGATATCACTTCTTCACCAAACATTCGTAGTGGTGACGACCACAAAAGTACCAAATCATACAAAAAAAACCCACCTCTCCTGCCATTAACCAATGGCAGAGCATGATACTTTATTGTGAGAGGGCCATAAATGAAAGGTGTATAAAGTAGAAGGGCCAAAATGTTAAAAAAATAAATAATAAATAAAATAAAAATAACTACATGAAAATCGTTATAAAATACACTAGATGGAGGGACAAGTCCTTTTGTCTCCACATAGCTCTGCCAATGTCTCCTGCTTTCATTCGGTCATCTAGATGAACAAACCATCTCCAATTTCTGGTCATAACCCTTGGTTGGAGGGGGAGGGATATGATAGCCTTAACAAGTGATGGGAAAAGGAGGACACATAGGCTTCTCCTCTATTCTGTTAATTCTCCACATAACTCTGCCTATGTCTCATGCTTTCATTCGGTCATCTAGATGACCAAACCATCTCCAATTTCTGGTCATAACCCGTGGTTGGAGGGGGGATATGATACCTTAACAAATAGAAGGGCCAAAATGTTAAAAAAAAAAGTAATAAATAAAATAAAAATGACTACATTAAAATCGTTATAAAAATACACTAGATGGGGGGGGGGGGGGGCAATCCCTTTTGTCTCCACATAGCTCTGCCAATGTCTCTTACTTTCATTCGGTCATCTAGATGACCAAACCATCTCCAATTTTTGGTCATAACCCGTGGTTGGAGGGGGGATATGATAGCCTTAACGAGTGATGGGAAAAGGAGGACGCTTGGTCTTCTCCTTTATTCCATTGATGTCTCCACATAATCTGCCTATGTCTCATGCTTTCATTCAGTCATCTAGATGACCAAACCATCTCCAATTTCTGGTCATAACCCATGGTTGGAGGGGGGATATGATACCTTAACAAGTGATGGGGGGAAAAGGAGGACGCATGGTATCCTCCTCTATTCTGTTGATGTTATGAGTTGTTTCAAATCTAGGAGGAATCACATATATCCCAATGAAAATTCAATGATTACATATTTCCTCAAAACAAAAGTTTCAAATCCAGGGGGACAACCCCTTTTTGTATTCGCATAGCTCTGTCCCCTTTTTTGTATTTACATAGCTCTTTCAATGTCTCATGCTTTCATTCGGTCATCTAGATGACCAAACCATCTCCAATTTCTGGTCATAACCCATGGTTGGATTGGCTGGGGGGAGGGTATGATAGCCTTAACGAGTGATGGTAAAGGAAGGACGCGTTGTGACAATTGGTAATTTAAGACACCTTTTTAAAACTTACCGCATTACATTTTCATAAATGTGAAATTTGAACTATTGATGATTTTATCGAGTCACGTGATTTATATGGGAACTGGAAGTCTATTTAACGCGTTTATCACTTTATGTACTATTTGGTTTATCCGTACACTTCGATTTAGGCACTACGCGACGTTGGCACTAGAAATCCTAACAAAACGCGAGAGAAACAATTAACAACTATGTTTCCTTTAACAAACGTAGTTATAATCCAAACATTTGAGAACTTGTGACTACGAACCATGAAACAGCTTGAATGAACCCGAGAGTGGTGGTGACACATTTTTCTAGCCTCGATTGAGTTTCCTCAACAATAATTAAGAAAACATTGCATTTCATTTTATAAATGTATTTATTGTTACCTTTTATGGAAAAACATATCTAAAACCAACGGTAAGGTTTAAAAACGCATTCGGTAAAATCTAACATTTTTCCACGAATATAAACAAGTAAAACCGGGAGAGATTATGAAAATTATATCACTAGTCCCTACACCGAGCCCTTTTGGGATAAATATGGAACAAACTAAGGAACTAAGTGCAAATAACCCTAAATATAACTAATACCACTCAACGCTAACCCTCATTTCCACATTTCTTCACCAACATCACTTCTTCTTCCTCCCTTGCTCTCTTGAACGCCGGCCACCATTAACACCAACACCATCTCCATTTTTTTCTTCATCTAACACTTCCACATCAATCCCCATTCCTTATCATTCTTGTGTAACTTTTACATCACCAAACAACCTCCATCACCACTTTCTCATTAAATTCGAACCATATATATATACTAGTAACATCATTATTGTTCAAATCCTGTAAAACTAAGAAGAAAAGGTGAGATAGTGAGCTTTTCTTGTGGATTTGACTTTTATCCGAGTCAAACTTACAAAAACTTGTGATTTTGGGATAAAACTTAGTGGCTTTTTACATCTTAATGATTCTTGATTAATAAAAATGTGAAACAAACAAGTTTGGTATCAAAATGGGTAAGTTGGGGTTCAGATTTGACTTGGGTCGTGGGTTTAACCCACGAGTTTGATGTGTTTTTGTTGTTCTTGACCTAGTTTGAGGCTTGTGGTTGATCCTTGATCTTTTTACTTGATGATATGGTTATGTTTTGGTTCAAGTTTGATGCATTTAGGGTGTGTTTGGATGTGTAGCCGAAACCCACTAGGCCCTTTGGCCACATTTTGGTTCGAATGAGGTCAAGTTGAGACCATATGGTCTCGACAATGGTCCTTGTGGCCGCCTCGTGTTATTATTCTTGATATGTTGTTGTTTTGGTTACCTTTGCTGTGGTTTATTATGGTTTTTGACACAAATGGTTGCCGTTATTATTTTTCGGCTAAAACATTGATATTGAAACTTGTGGTAATATGTTGGTTAACTTTGGTTCGACTTGGGATTATTTTGGTTGAATTTTGTGACGAGGGATATATATATATATATATATATATATATATATATATATATATATATATAGAGAGAGAGAGAGAGAGAGAGAGAGAGAGAGAGAGAGAGAGAGAGAGAGTTAGGATCAAATAGGAAGAATAATTAAAATATGAATGATAAGAAGTAACTACAACCACACATTTCAGATACACCTACAAAAGTGGATGCATCTTCCTTCAAAATTTCCCTCCTAATTTGAAATATGTGGCTACAATTACTTCTTACCATTCTTATTTTAATTATTCTTCTTACTTGATCCTTTCCATATATATATATATATATATATATATATATATATATATATATATATATATATATATATATATATATTGGATGTTGTGGAATAAGGGGAATCAATTGTGTGACGATTTAGAATGATGGAGTTTAGGTTAGACGAGAGCCGTAGACGACCTCATGATGCTTGAAGTATTGATTTGAGGACATTGGACTTGGTTTGATGATGAGATGGGAAATATTTACTATGTGACGATATGTATTTTATTTTGTGACGTTATATATATATATATATATATATATATATATATATATATATATATATATATATATATATATATATATATATATAGGCAAACATGTATATATGTATATTCACTTATATAATAAATAAGTAAGTGGCAAATAATAACGTTAACGATAACTATTAACTATTAAATTAAATTAATACTTATCGGAAACATTATTAACTATGTAGAACGAATTGGTTTACGATTTAAAATGAAAATGTTTTTGAAATAAAAACATAAGAGTTTTTCAAAAGCAAATGTTTATATGACGTGAGTTATTAAATATAGAGGTTTCAGATCGATTTAACATTAATAGATCACTCTAGTACGGTTGTTGGACCTATTGGACTGACGAGCCCAATATGAGGCCGGTAAGAGTATTAAGTGAGAATATTAATGAGAAATGTATCCTACGACTCTTATATACGATATAACTTTGGAATCAATAAGTAAACGGAAGAATGGTTAAACTTATCAAGTTGACGAATTTGATAAGAGATTGACCCTTCGTACGAGGACTTATCGACTCTCAAGGTCATATCCTTTGACCTTAGCTTTGACTTGATACTTGAGTTGTATGATGTTACATGCTCTTACGTGCTACTTAACTTATCCACATGAGACCATATTTAACTTGTTTGTATGGCGTGAGTTCACTTGAGTTGAGACTTTGTCTCTAACACACACCCACCCGACGATACCAAACGATAACTAACGGTTTTCAAGCTGATGTTTTGGAAAGTAAAACGGAAACTATTTGGGAAATTATGGGAATATATTAAACTCTTTGATGAACGGTATTAAGTCAAATTTTCTATGATTAGGTGTGCCAAGTCCGTAGGTTGCCGTGACGTTTAGCCGCTTTCATATTCTCTTACACTTGTTACTTGTGCTTTGCTTGAATTGAGGTGAGTTTCATAGCCCCACTTTTACTCGTATTTTATTGCTTTCTAAACTTGGGGGAGAAAACATGCAAACTATTTTCTTGGACCTGCTACTACTTTTGTTTTGCTATTATGTGTTGACTAGCTAGGTTAGATAAGCTATAGATGTTGACTTAGTCTAGGGTAGCAAACCATTGCTATAGCCTAATGCCTAGCTAAGAATAGATATCTATCTCCGGCCTAGACTAGGGTAGCAACATATCACACATGCTATAGCGATATAAGGTACCTGGCTAGTGACCGCCTAGGGCCCTACTGTGATCACTTGATATGGAAACGATACGGAATGGATTGGTTTTGGAATGATATTGGAATGCGTGAACTATATCTGCCTCTAGTCCCACATAGCAAATAACTCTCACAGGTCCACTACTGCTTTGTAACTTAAACCTATGAACCCACCAACGTAAGCTAATGTTTTTAGCATGCTTTTCTCAGATAACTAGATGCTTACTTACATAACTTGGACTTCGGAGGCGTGGCTTGGTATGGTTGAGGAATCGACAAAAACTCTGATTTTCATTTTATGGACCTATCTTTATCTATTATGGGTTTTCCTTTTAAATATTTTGGATGAATGTAAACTTTAATTAAATGTTGACTTTTATTTACATTCATATCTATGCTATCTTGCTATCTATACTTGTGATGTTACCAATCCCTATAGCACTCCGAAAGCTTGTAAGTCTTCCGCTGTACCAAATTTTGGGGGTGTTACACGCGTGGTCTTCTCCTCTATTCCGTTGATGTCTCCAGATTGCTCTACCAATGTCTCATGCTTTCATTCGGTCATCTAGATGACCAAATCATCTCCAATTTCGGTCATAACCCGTGGTTGGAGGGGGATATGATAGCCTTAATGAGTTATGGGAAAAAAGAGGACGCGTGATATCCTCCTCTATCCCGTTGACGTTATAAGTTGTTTCAAATCTAGGGGGAATCACATATATCCCAATGAAACTTCAATAATTACATATTTCTTCAAAACTTAAGTTTTTAATATATGATATACAATGATATTAAAATAATATTTAGAAAAATATGTAAATATTGAAGTTTTTCTTAAGGGTGTTGGGTTGTTGGTAATGGGTCATTCACCCTCTCTCCCATCACTCACTCCCAACCAATCCCCTTATGTCACATCATTCGCCCACTTTTTTCATTACTCACCCATATTTTTGTTGGCATCACATCACTCACCTTTCACTCACTTCAATTGTCAAAAGCAGGTACCAACGTTCGAAAAAAAGAGACTTTTCTTCCCTTCCCGTGAATGAAACTTTCACGTAAATGATGCTTCATGTGCGGTACCGGGTTCACGGCGGCGGTGTTCCCGCGAATGAAGGACCCCGTGCCATGCCTTCATTCAACCATTGCCAACACCCTAAGAGTTTACGTAAATGCCTCTCAAATCTAATAAACTCGTAAACCATAAAAGGAAGCTAATTCAAACATCCTTTAATAACACTTTGGCACAAGAAGTATCTTCTTTCACATACAAATCACACCACACTCGACATATTTTTTGACAAAAATATATCAACATTTATCCAAGAACATACCACGTGGCAGTCATGTCAGTGTGGCCCCATAGCCCATAGCTCTCCCATTCGTTACATACCCTACTACTTATTGTTTAAGGGATCTATTAACCGGACGGGGCCTGGCCCACCCCTGTCCCTGTCCCCATGATGTTCCCCACTTTCTTTCAGTACAGCACAGCTTTTTGTCAGTTTCTGTTCCGTATTTTTGACAGTTTTAAGTGTTTGACATATTAAACTTTTTATTTTCTGTTCCGCACTTTCAGGTTTATAGCTTTTTAAGTGTGGCCCCATAGCCCATATCAACATTTATCCTCCTATTTACTCAGGCCACCTGTGTCAGTCTACTCATTTCTTTTATTTTCTATATATATACCCTAGCATAATACTATCTCAAACACACTACACATATTTTTTATAAAATTTGAACCTGCTGTTGGAAGAAGTTGCATTTTTGGGCTCTTTAAAGACAATCTTAAAAACTTGTTTCATAATGAATGTAGTTTCACCAGAGATGTTAATGAGTGTATATGAAAGACAACAAGCAATAATGAAGTTGCAGCAACAACAACAAAGTTTTGTTAATGAGAATGATAATGTTCATTTTTCGGCTTTGCTCCAAGATATTAAACCCGTCCCGTGTATGCAAAACGGGTGGCCAGATTTAAGTAATGATCAGTTTCCATCATTGATGGTTGAGAAGATTAAGAAAAGAAAAACCCATGAAGATCATAACCTAAAGGTTATATATTTATTTATATATACATATATTTCGTTAAAAAGATTTATAGTAAGTATAAAAAAATGCTGTTTATGTTTAATAGGTGCTAGTCTTTTTCAGGTGGGATGTAAAGAAAATGATGTTAAAGAAAAGAAGGAAAAAGTGTGTTCTCAAGAGGAATCAACAAAAACTTCATCAAAATCAAATGTTGGAGAAGCTAAAAAACAAGATTTTATTCATGTTCGAGCTAGGCGAGGCCAAGCTACTGATAGCCATAGTTTGGCTGAACGGGTACGTTATTTGTTTACTCCTTTTCGCTTCATAGGTTTCAATTGCACAATTTCGTGACATGATTAAAAGAGGATGTTTTGCATGATTCTCTAGCTACTTACGTAATCATTTCTTAGTTCCGGTTAATTTAGTGAAAGTGATTCTGATTATAAGCTTTATTCATGAGTAAAAATAACTAGTTTTACAGTAGTAGCTAAAACAAAACAAAACTGATTATGTGGTTAGTTATGTTACATGCAACACTTGAATAATCGGAATTTACCAAAAACTCAAACAACTAGCTAATAATAATTAAGCAAATGCACATCCAAATACAATATCATGTAACTTGTTTTATGTCAACTGGTCGGTTATCTGATTCTGAGTCTTTAATTAGCTAGTTTCATGTAAACAGCTTGAAAAGGCAATGCCAAACATGTATAGTTTAAGCCTTGACTGGTATCGATTATAATATCTGAACAGGTAAGAAGGGAGAAAATCAGCGAGAGAATGAAATATTTGCAGGAATTAGTACCTGGCTGCAGCAAGATCACTGGAAAAGCAGGAATGCTTGATGAAATCATCAATTATGTTCAATCTCTTCAAAAACAAGTTGAAGTAATCAAACCATTAACCATTAATCTTCATTAAGTTCCAGCTTTCTAAATTTAGGAACTAACCGGCCAGTTTATAATATTTTTGATGAAACAGTTTTTGTCCATGAAGCTTGCTAGTCTTCATCCAACATTCGATTCCGACATTGATAACTTAATCACAAAACAGGTAACTAAAATGTTACTATAAATGTGTAGGTTGAATATGTCTATTTGACCAGTTTGTTAACTTGAATATAGCAATTTTTCTAAATTTAGATAAATACTAGCATTAAGTTGATTCCATATTTTTAATATAGTTCAGAACTTTGGTCGAATACTGATATGTTGTTATGGTCATCAGATGTTTGAAATTTCAGCAGTCGGATACTCGTCTGAGATCGCTAGTTCTGCTTATTTTCAGTTAAACTCGTTACTAGAAATGGGAAATAGCCCAATTGACATGATGTTAAGAAGAAGCATCGGTGGTCTAGTTTCAATCCCTGAGACATCTGCTGTTCCATCTTGTTATAACGTGTGTTCTTTTTTCGTTCTTATACTCCTGAATCACCTAAACACCAAGTTTCTTATAAAAGCCTAAATAATTTATTATTTTTTTTTGTAGCAAATTCAGCCGAGTGTGAATTGGGATGGTGATCTACAGATTTTAGATAAAATGGGATTTCAACCAACAATTCCATTTCAAGCCCAAAAATTTACAGGTAAAGAACTACTAGCATTAATGATAAATGACCCACAAAAATAAATGATAAATGGGTCAAAGCAGACATTTTTCGACCACAAAAATTGCTTGTTGGGTATCTTTCTTTATAACTGGCTCCACTAAAATGATCAAATTTGCAGCTGTCTGTCTATGACCCAAAGGGTTACTTCTGCAAATCAGTATGGCTCTTTTGTGGAAACATATAAAATTAGTAAATCATACAAATAGCAACTGTTTCGACTTGTTATGAGCCACCGGTGAAAATGGGTAAAAAATGGAAGTATGTAATTATCTGTCAGCACTTTTATAACCACAAATCTCCCATTTTTATTCTAGATTTCTCTAATCGTTTTTCAGGTGCATACGAAGGAAGCAACTTAAAGATGGAGATGTAAACTAGAAGATCTATTTGAGGAATTCTTTTTGCAATTACTAAATCTATATGTTTACCAATATCGATAATTAGTCATTCTCCCATGTATATAGCATACATGTCACATATGTAAGCATTAGAGAAACAATAACTAGAATTCATAAATCTTTTTATAAAGAACAATATTTCTATTTTCTGCTATCTGTTTAATGATTTAAGAAAAGTTAATGCACTATCAAGGTTGTTCCTAGAACCAGAAAGACAAGGGGTTCATATTTGAAAACGTGACCTCCGCTTTTCTATGTTTCATGCTTTACCTCCTTACGGTTGGGCAGTCACGTCCGATCACTCTATGATAAAGATAACCTATACGAAAACTGAAAAATGTGCTACAAAATTACAACTTGCAAAAAGTAATGTAGATATGAAAGCGAAATGGCAGCATCTTTACAGACCAAACATATATGCAACAAGCCAACGACAACCCTGAAAGTAACAATTCGTTTGGGACCAAAATAGACATGACATATAAACATTTACGTACTTAAACTCACATTATATTCATGTCTTAACGGGGCGGTGAATAACTTATGTTTTCTACTATTGGAGTAAAGCTAGCTAAAACATACAATCTTTAAATGGTGGAATATTGCTAAATGCTATAACTTAATATTCATTTCATATCCAAGAATCCATAAACCTGATCTTTGGGTTACTTAAGGATGGCATCTTTCAATCATTTTCAAGTAGTATGTTGAAAACGACGCCAAGATATGGCCTCATCCTTATGAATTATTTCATCGATTCCCTTTGTTTTCTTGATAATGATTGACAATTATACCTTTTGACCATAGCCCCACTTCAACAAGAACATAATTAGAGTTTTCTAGTTTACATAAAAGGAGCTGTAATATTAGTAATCACCGTACATGAAGATCCTCTTCCTATACCAAGGTTTGATGCAAGAAATAAGAACTTACTTTCACCCCTTTCCCCTTTATAGGAACCTACTTTATTACTCATACAAAATAGCAACCAACATTCAGAAACTCGTGTTGACATTCATCCTTCATCTTCCTCACTTATATCCACCTTTGGATTATCGTGCTCGTTGCCAGTGTTAAATTACGCAACTTTAAACCTCCCTAACCCCATGTTGAGTGTACTAAGGCCATCTCGAATGGTAACTTCAAATTCATATGTTGGCCAGTATATATACATATTAGTCACATATGTACGCATTCAAGAAACAATAACTAGAATTCAGAATTCTATTGATTTTCAAGAAACAATAAAGAAGGTTTCTGTTATCTACCTTCCATCTTCCATACGTTGTAAACTTTATAATATAAAAAAAGGAATGCTCGATTAAGGTGTGATCCCATAGCAAAGAACTAGGGGCTCAGATTTGAACTTGTGACCTCCGATTTTTATGTTGCATGTCCTGCCCTGCTCTTAGGGGCACTCTGATATTGATAAGGTTCATCTAAGAAAAATCACAAATTTCCTACAAATCCCAACTTGCAAAAAGTAATATAAATTTGAAAGCGAAATATCAGGGTTTGGACCTAAATGCGACTTCGACAACCCTGAAAGTAACAACTCGTATAGGACCGAAAAAGATATGACATATAAACGTTAACGGGCATAAACCTCACATTATGATCAAGTCTTAACTGGAGTGGTGGATAGCTTATGCTTCCTATTATTAGAGTAAATCCAATAGGAAAATGCTACATGGTGGGATATTGCTAAATACAAATGATACTAGATCTTAATGTCCATTTTATGTCTAGAATTTCATAAAGTATATATATATTTTTGGATAACCATCGTTTCCGACCTTTTGACCGACTAATCCACGAGTTGTGAACTCACGACCATACAGACTCAAACTAGGTAAACTCTCCCCTTTTCAGAAAGTTGTTGTGGCCACTTAAGGGTTGTTTGCACCTAGCCGGAATTGAACTTGATACCTCACACATTTTAATGTGATAGTCATAAACTTGATATTTTGGTTGCTTACAAGGCTTATTTTAATCTTATTTGAGCCGTAAGTTGACATCGACCCGAAGTAATAGCCTCATCTGCAACATGATTTCATTGATTCTCTTTGTTTTCTTGATGGTGATTGACCATGATTCCTTTGGACACTATAGCCCCACATCAACAGGGACAAATTCAGATTTACCTACTTTACATTAAAGATTAAAAGATCAAAAATCAGCACAAAGATCCTGGATTTGAAGCTAGAAATTACAACTTACTTTCACTCACTTTTCCTGTATGCAAAACAGCAACCTACTTTAAAAAAACCGCGTTGTTCACTACAAATAATATGAAACATGTAATTTTAAATCCCTTGTCGTCCTCACTTACATCCATCTTTGATTTTCAAGTTTGCTGCCATTTTGAAGTTACATAATTTTTAAATTCTCTAACACCAAAGTGTACTAAGCTAATTCAAGTGGAAACATAGATTAATAAAATTATTTTTATCTTTTTAATATAATAACCTTTTATTCATAGTTGAGTTAATATCTTTGATTATTCCTAGAAACCTAGATATTCAATCATATGCCATCTCTGTAAATACCTTTGTTATATGCTTGTCACTTGGTCACAAGTCGAACCTAATAATCTTGATCTACTTTGGGGTAGTTTAAGCAAAAAGTGCACATTTACTACTTATTCAGTTTCTAATTACTGAAAGGCTGTAAAATACTACTAGTATACGTTTCAGACGGGTTCGTCCAGTGAGTTGAATTAAACTGATGCTTAATGTGCAAAAACTAATTCATCATATTTGTATCTGATTCTTGTGTTTCAGTATTTGTGGGCATATGGAAGATTGTAGCCATGTATACTTTTTTTACAGTTTTGGGTAAAACATGCCTTTTACTCAAGTCTACGTCAAACAGGCAATCTTAAAGTAGAGCATCTCCGATGCAGGTTTATGGACAAGGTCAATGGTGCATGAAATTTATCTATATAAACCTTCCATTGGAATGCATAGTTTATAAAAGTTCATATTGAGAGAGAAAAACTAAGTATTGAGGGTATATGTGGGTTCCATCTCAACCCGCACACAACATTTAATTGTAAGGAAATAAAACCTGATAAAGAGATGTGTGAGGCCTACTAATAGAGTAAATGAGTAAGTTTATAGAAGACTATAAGAAACTGAGAAGCTGAGTTGGCATGACATGATAGTGGTATGAACGTGATGAAATCCACAACATTGGAGATACTCTTAGCAGTTATGTATGAAACGAGCCAAACAAGTCAAATGTAGAAGTTGGCTATATATGAAAATGGTTAAGTATGTAAACAGGAACCAAACCGGAACCAGTGAAACTAAAAGACTATATTATCAACGATGATTAGTGACAACACAAACAAACAACTTTCCTTTTAGATTAAAATACAAGTAATGGTAGTTTAGTAAATTTATATAAATAAGAATTACCAATCGTATGCGATTATAACAAGAATGACGCCATTAACCATGTATCTGAAGTTAATATTAGTGGTGAAAGAACTTGCTATCTTGTTTGACCGAGAAACAACATCGAATAGACATACCTAGTAAATTTTACATCCAATATCAACCGTTCAAAAGTAATGACTCCATTTTTTATAAATCGCATCTTTCAGTCTGCTCGAGATCCACCACTGCTACCCGCTGAAGATGATTTCTTACCGTATTTCTGTTAATACACCAATTAAAGTTAATCCCAAGAAATATAGAAATGACGCTTATTTTTTGTTTCATACTGACCTGTTTTCCGATGCTGAATGGGACATATTTGTATTTAATCATATGCATGATTTGTTTTTTCATTGTTAGGGTGAACAACACAAACCAGTAACAAAGTAGTATAGGCCAGAATACAGGGATATCAAACATTGAGAAGAAGGTCATCATAATCGATATAATGAAAGCCTTCGTGATAGCATACCTATAAAGTTTAAAAATATTACGAAACTTAAATTCATGTAAATATCATATACTTGATATGTTAACATTTATGTGAAAGTGGGAAATATTTACCAGAACTTAAATTCGGGCAGTCGCCGAATGAAAGGCTTGAACTCATCTGACCCTTTTGTAGGTAGCATGGGACCATCACTCGGGTCAACTTCAGGGTCAACCAAAGGAGACAAAAAGCCGATCAGCAAATTGAGTATGTATATTCCAAGACCATAGGTTACAATGTAGAACCCTTGAACGTAAAAAACACGTAGTGCAAAGAGAATCGCTAAGGTTGCTGTTCCAATCCACCTGTAAGTCGCATGTGGAGTTGTTTTATCTAGGTAAAACTGGAAGAGCCTTGTAAACTGTCTCCATTGATCCAAAGTTGCTGCTGAAGCAGCATTACTACCTCCGATACCCTCCATGGAAATTTAGCGAATCAGCCCTTAAGATCCCAAACACAAACCACATAAGCAGAGTTGATTATCACAAGTTCAAGAAGTAGAAGCACGTCCAATCATTATCTCAAGCAATATGTTCTGTTACGAATTAGTAAATAACACATAACAAGTTTCAGAACACACATCCAAACCCCCTACCCCACTTGGTTGCATGATGGTCTCCCAAACCCAAACTCGACAACAACTCGCCTTTCTCCCACCTAACGTTTAAGTCATTTCTTACAATAAACCATAGATATCCACCCGTAACTGAGATCATGGGTGTTTGGGGTAAATGTGGCTAACATAAAACTCGTATAATTTAAACGAAACATGTATATATTGAATAGAAAGCACACAATAATTTCAGAGTAACGATACACATAATAGAAGTTACTAAAAGTTTACGATACACACAATAAAAATTATCAAAAGTTCGTATATAGAATAGGAAAAAAGTTAGTTTGATACACACAAAAGAATTTAGTGGTAAGTTGGATACAATTATTATCCCTTTATTTTTTACAAAGTTAAACACGGGAATGCAATTTGAAACTTTATGGGACCATCCATGTAATTTACTTAAAAGAATACCTAGATTTTACCCCTTCGCCGCTTACTCAAAAGAATACCAACCCATCGCCGCTCAACCATTCTTCATTCACAATCGCACCATGGTTTTAGATCAGAAAATTTGACTATGACAGAGCTATGCTTCTTTTGGATCCACATCCAAGAGATGTAATTACTGGCACTAATAGGGTTTTAGATCAAACAAATTTTCACCGTGCAATAGCAGAGGCGGACAATGTGACAACCATGACCACTAAAGGTCAAAGGAGGGCTCGTGAACTTGGGTTTGATCCAAAAGTGAGGAAAGAAAAAGGCCATGTATCACTATACCGAGTAGTAAGCTTCGGTCTAACCGGCACAGAAGAGGACTACCACAAAATCTACGAAATTGGAATTCAGACTGTATGTATAATATTCTTTAACTGCCTTTTTTACTAGTTTGATAACCACTTAATTCAAATTGAAATATTTAAGAAAAAAAGGCTCTTCATTGTTTGAATTCGGTCTATGGATGATTTCGTTATATGTATAAGTTGACGTGCTAAAATAGTTATTGTCTAGGGATGAAATACTTCAACAACTATTTTAGCACGCCCACTTATACAATAACGAAATCACCCCTAGACATAATTCAAACAACTAAGAGCATTTTTTTCTTAAATATTTCAATTTGAATTAAGTGGTTATAAAACTAGTAAAAAATTGCACTTAAAGAATATTATACATGCGGTCTAAATTCCAATTTCGTAAATTTTACGGTAGTCCTCTTCTATGCCGGTTAGACCAAAGCTTACTGCTCGGTATAGAGATTCATGACCCTTTCCTTTCATCACTTTTGGATCAAACCCAAGCTCACGAGCCCTCCTTTGACCATTAGTGGTCTTGGTCGTCACGTCGTCCGCGTCCGCTATTACACGGTGAAAACTTGTTCGATCTAAAACCCTGTCAGTGCCAGTAATTACATCTCTTGGATGTGGATCCAAAAGAAGCATAGCTCTGACATGGTGCTAGTTCCCTTTAGACATTTTAGGCGTTAAGTGGCCTCTCATGTTCATTTTTCTTTGCTCTTAGCTATAGCGTTGCCCTGCTTAGGTCTTCGATGCACTCTTAGATCTTGGATTTGTATTTACCTTTTGCCCCCTTGTATTTGTTTGCATTTTTCTATGTGCCTTTGCCCATTTGCATCTATGCGTTTATGCTTTTATACTTGTATGTCTATGCTCGTGTTCCCCTTTGTCCCTATAGCACTTTATCAATTCTATATTATGTGTTCTCTTGCGGCGTATGTTTCTAAATGTTTGTCTTTTTTTCTTTTAAGTTCTTTTGATGGTATTATGCATATTAGCTTTGTATGTTTGTATGCTTGCTTTTCGTCTTATGTCTTTTATACTCCTTATCCCGATTAATGCTCACTTTTACATATGCACATATATCTGAGCCCTCTCACCAGCACACTTACACTTGCCAGAGGTCTTATTGGAAGTAGTCTCCCTACTTTCAAGTTTATCATGGGGTAAGGGTAGGATATGTCTACATTCTACCTCTCACATAACTCGCCCCGAAGGGATTAGATATGTTGTTGTTAGATTTATATCTATACTATCTATAATACATTAAAATCTAGTATTAGAAATCTTAGTTTTTTAAGTTTACAGATCTTATTATTATTAGTAATACTTAAAATAAAGGTATACTATTTTCTTATCTAACAACCATGGTGCTGATTGTGAATGAAGAATGGGTGAGCAACGAAGGATAGGTATTCTTTTGAGTAAGCAGCAATGGGGTAAAATCTAGGTATTCTTTTGAGTAGTAAATTACATGGATGGTCCCCAAATGCTTTCAAATTGCATTCCCGTCTTTAACTTTGTATCAAATAAAGGGATAATAATCGGACATTGGTCCTCTAGTTGAGGTTATTGTATAGCCTTCAAGATTTTTTGCAAGTATAATCTCTCGTTCTTCTCATATATTATCATGTATGTGGTGAAAAACTGTTGACTGCTGATCAATGAATGAAGCCAGGAGGGGAAGATATTAGTTGGTTTGTGTGAAAAACTCTGAGTAACATGAAACTAACTATGATCATCTAATCATATAAAATGGGTACCTAAACACTTGTTCTCGGTTTGTCTGGGATTTGCTTATATATGTGTTAATTTAGTAGATAGGTAATCCTAGGCGCTCTAACAGAAAACGGTTATGTATCTATATTTGAAGCACAGAGCACTTCCAAGATAACAAGGTTGGGATGAGTTTATTTGCATAGCAGGCAAGCACTTTATAATAAGGAATCCTGAACATCCCTTAACTATCTGATTGTTAAAGTTGGATTAGCTTATTTTTGGGCTTAGCAGCTTATTGAAATTCCAAAACTCCAATAAGCTCAATTCTCTGCTTAGAAGCTTATCAAGTTGATCTTATTGCTCATTTAAGTTAACAATCCCATACTCTGAAAAATGTGAGCTTATAGGCTTTTCAGAACTTAACTAAGCCGATAATCCTAAAACATAAGCTAATCGAAGCACCAAGGGTCATTTTAGCACAAAAAATTATCCAATTCTCATTATTAAATAATACTACATTATTTCATTTCTCAAAAACCACCCAAAAAATAGTACTCACTAACATAGCACAAATTAGGCCTACAAAATCAATAACACATTAAATCAAAACCCAAAAAAAATAATATAAAAATAAGCAAAATAAACCCATTTTAGTACTAGATCTGAAATGTAACGTCTTGATTCACAAACATAAACTTGTAACACAAAAATAATAATAATAAAGTCACAATACATCAAGAACAATAAAGGGTTTGTACATAAACATATAATGATTAAAATAGGTGAAATTAAGATTGAAATGAGTTACCTTAAATGATGTTTTGAAGTCGTGGGTTTTTCTCAGATGAGGAGGAGCATTGGAGTTGTTTAATGACGGCTCTCGTGATTTTCTTTTTTGCTATTTTGACCGTTGTGATATACTTACATTTACACCCCTTTGAGCTTGTAGTTTTTACTACAAGTTTTAAAGAAATACTACTCCGAAGTTAATTAGTTGGTTAAGGGTAAACTCTCGTTATTTAATACGTAAGAAAGAAAATCTTGTAAGTTTGTAACGCCTGGAATAATAACCGACAACGTCATCGCTAACTCAACGTTATGTCAGTTTTATAGTCCATCACCAGGGACGGACCTACATGGATGTCTAGTGTGACACGGGTCACACCTAATTTGAAGTCGTGATTCGTGAAGTATAGTTTTCATTTAAAAGGTGTAATTTTTTGGTATTAGCAACCCCTGATATTTTTGCTATTATTCTTTATAGTGCAACTTTACCTTAGCTTAAAACTTGTATATTATGCGAATTTTAGTACTTATGAAATGAAAAAATTTGTGCAACACCTTCTCGAAAATCCTAGATTCGCCCCTGTCCATCACCTAACACCATTAACGATGATCGCACCAGCCACCCGTATTAATTAATAGAGTAAACTGCAAAAATCATCCGTGTGGTTTGTGTATTTTCGCAAGAATCATCCCTATCTCAAACATTTGGTATTAAACATCCCCAAGTCCTCAAACCTTTGGCACTAATCATCCCTGAGCACTAACATCGTTAGTTTAACCCGTTAAGTGTTAAAATAATATTTGCCCGTTAGTCTCTCCGTTAATATTTTTTGCACCGTTTGTCCTCATTTTTTAAAATGAATTAAAAAGGGCAGTATAAGCTCGAACTCGGGTTTAAACTCGTTTTTATCCGTTTTCTATTTAACCTTTATTTTTTTTACTTAAACTCATTTTTTTTTCCATTTTCGTCTGTTTTTATATGTTTTCGTCCGCTTTTTACCATGCTGTAGAAAGTATATGATACGTTTACGATTGAAACTATTGGATATTAAAATTTATATGATATACGATTTAGAAAAGTGATACATAATGTATGCTCATAAGCATATTGATGCTATTTTTATATGAAATATTTTGCTTTTATATAAAGTTATCTAACATAAAAATCTCGCTATCTGTAAAGCTATTATAAAAACGGACGAAAACGTAAAAAAATAGACGAGAACATAAAAAAAAAATCATAAAAACCGAACGACAACGTAAAAACGTAAAAAAACGGATGAAAACGTAAAAATCGAACAAAAACGTAAAAAGAAAAGCTGACAAAAACGTATAAAAACAGACAAAAACGGTTAAAAACGAGTTTAAACCAAAAAAAGGTTAAATATAAAACTGATAAAAACGAGTTTAAACCCGAGTTCGAGCCCATATTGCCCTTTTTAATTCATTTTAAAAAAATGAGGACTAACGGTGCAAAAAATATTAACGTAGGGACTAACGGAAAAATATTATTTTAACACTTAACGGGTAAAACGAACGATGCTAGTGCTCAGGGATGATTAGTGCCAAAGGTTTAAGGACTTGGGGATGTTTAATGCCAAAGGTTTGAGATAGGGATGATTCTTGCGAAAATACACAAACTACAGGGATGATTTTTGCAGTTTACTCACAAAATAAATACTATGTTTTTCTAATAATAGTCTACATTTATGCTTCAAAAGAAACGCTCCATGAAATCATCCCATCATTTGACACTAAACAAAAGACCAAACACATATTACAACTCTTCCTCCACCATTTTTGAAAATCACTAATACAAATAAACAATCTTAGGCCTCAAAGTAACAGATCGACAAGACGGTACGAACATGTCTACAAAGAAAACCACGCTAACCATATCTCCATTGTCCCTCCAGCCACTACCACAACCTATGCTGCCTTTATATACCCTCAACAACCATAACCAGATTCCATATCATGATCTCCCTTGAGCTTTTTCTTACATCTTTCGGCCACACACCTACACGATGCCAAAACTTTTCACCATCTCAATGTATTTATCACGATTCATTATCCCTTTTGAATATTCAGTCATAGCCTATAAATTTAAGTTCTTTGGACTCGATTTGTTTTTTTCTTTTTCTTTTTTTTCCCTCTACTTATACCAACAGTTTTCTATGAATATTATGTTTTTTTACGAACCAGTTAACCATGCTTGGCTTGTGGTTAACCTTGCCACTCGAACTAGTCATCTGTCCAATCAAGTGATCAAATTTCTAGTAGCTTTACATGATGCATGGGTTATTTTTTAAGTGTTTGGCTTAGTAGTTTGATTAGATTGTACAATGCGGTAAAATGATTGTATTAATTGTATATGTTGAATAGTGTTTTTGTAATTGTATACATGCTTTAAATAGTTGTACATTGTGTTTAGGTAGTTGTACATATTGGAGATTAGGTGTTTAAATTATGTATTAATTATATGTAAGAAATTGTGTTTTTTTTAGTTTAATTTATGCTTTTGTATTTTATAAGGGCATCCACTATGGTGGTTTTTAAATAGGTCTAAAACATTTGAAGAGGTTTATAAATTTGTGAACCATAGTGAGAAACCATTTCAATCCTAGGTGGAATAAAAAGGTCTAAGATCTTGGAGATGTCTAAACTATTTTTTAATTTCTTTTTTATTTTTCTTTTTGAAAATATTAGTTGTGTTTTATGATAGTAAAAGCTTTATGAATAGGTTTATCCATAGTAGAAATAAGTTTATAACATGAAAAAGTTTATAAATTGACGATGTATTAATTGTATAAACTTTTTTAGAGGTTTATTATAGTGGATATGATGCCCTAACTTGTATTTACTTAAAATTTATATAAGGAAATCTTAAAATAATTAATATGGGGAAGTGCATCCTTTATTATAATGTAGTATAGATTTAGAGGTTCGGTAGATAATATAATTTTCAGTTTGTGCAATATTCATTTGAATTAAAAATCATTAGCATAATTTAACCATGAAAGATAACAGAAAAAGACCTTGCACTAGCTTCTTACATGTTTGAAAACGTTTATGCATGGGAAGCATAAACTAGCTACCACGTTATTACAATTGCTATATTGAACACACCATGCTTTCTACAAAGAAGCTCTTAATGTGACAATATACAAGCAATTTCTGTTTTTATTCATATTATTATAGTCTAGACTTTGTATTTAAGGAAACTAATCCTTTCATGGATGCTCAACATTTGGCACCACTTTCTTGGCATCAGGATTGAGCTTTCGAGCGTTGAGTTTTTCTTGCGCGAGTTCTTGAGCTCTAGCTTTATCTTGGGCGAGCTTTTGTGCTTTCGGACAATTGAAGTAGCAGAAGCACATGTGTTTTCCTCCACGCACATGACACGCTCCATGGGCTGCTCCCTCCCATGATTTGCACTGGCCGTCACAGTGTCCTGTGTTGCCGCAATTTCCTGACCATGTCTTGCTAGCTTTCTCACATAGTTCTCCTCTCACACTCGCGATTTCTGTGCAATTTTTAGCTCATTAGGCCACATAAAACAGTACTCGTAAAAGAATTACTGCTTGATGTCTCTAAAATCTCGATCAAATTCCTTAATGAGTTAATTTGGAAAAAATAGATGCAACTAAAGCTCAAGATGGATCTAGAAACTGAAGCTTTTTTTTTTTTTTTTTTTTTTTTTTTTTTTTTTTTTTTAATGGAGCTTGCAGTAACCTATGATTTAGGAGCTTGTTAAAACATCTACAAATTTACGGGCCGAGCTAAATATATTTAGGAAAGAAGTAAGTTTAAGCTTTTGCCCAAAAACATCGTATATATGCATGGTATGCTAGTACTATTCGATATCTATAAAATAAACCGAATAGCATTACATTAAACGATTATAATCAGTCAATATATATATGGATATTACGACATGCTCACCTGAAATTGCGAGCACGAAAAGGATTATAAGAAATGCGGAGAAAGCAACTGATTTGTTCACCATTTTGAATCAGAAGTAAGTTCAATAATACTTGAGACTTGATATTTTGGTGAAGAAATGGTTAGGACAATGAATGGTATTTATAGGAGGAGGAGCTTCAGGATAATGTCATTTCACACTAGCTACATACTAGTTGATCTTTCTTATTTTGGGAAGTGGGCAATTATAAATACCACGTTTTGCATTTCGCCGAAATATTTGACGTGAAAAATGATTTGCAATTGATCTTTTTACTTGAAAATGTTAAACAACTTAATTGATTACATTTTCATGCAAGTTTTTACAATGGCTTATAATTAACATGAAATTTTCAGCAAGTAGCAGGCTTAGATCGAGTTGTATATCTAGATATGGGTTGAAAATAGGTTAAAATATATGAATTGAATGAAAGATGTTTATACGCGATGAGTAATAGGTTGGAATGAGTTATCAACATATCATTCAGTCTTTTTATAAAGCGAGAATTAGTTGATAATAAGGTTACCTGATCAAAGGGTCAAGAATGAGTTCGTACTACTAGAGATGCTCTTATTTAGTTAAATGTCATTATTTTTAATTCTTAGCTAGGCTTTTTTAGCAATATAATATTTTGTCTGAAACAAGCGTAAACATTTAGACATTTACAAATAACTATATATAATGTAATAATGTATCAGTCGTCTTAAGCCTAACATCTAAAGTATCGAGCCGGGACTCGGTGCACAAAGGAATGATATCTCGAAGTTACAACCGAGATAAGAAAAACTATATTTAGGGCATGTGAAATAGTCGTTCCAAGTACCACGTATATGACATATCAAATAAAAAGATTTCGTAAGCCAAAGTATTTGTTCAAGGCTATCTATGAGTTTCGAAAGATCCTGTGAAAATGTGTAGATTTTGAGTATAAATTGTATTCTTTTAAAGTATCAGACTTTATAAATGCTAAATTTCACGCTTTTTATTGGATTGTAAGAAAGCAAAAATATGTTTAGATTGTATAATTTTGAAGCTTTTAAAATTTTGAGGACGTGTCAGGTTGCATGCCCTTGTATCTGTTTGCTGCATGGGAAAAATTTTCCTATCAAATTCAGATATCGCGGTTAGATGAAGTAGTGTGCTGCTGCCACGACTTATGTTTATGTAGTCAACAATTATTTCTATAAATAGAAACAGTCCAGTCCAACTTTTCTACTTCTATTCTAATTTATAGATAAATAAACGTCATATGAAAATGAAAAAAGTCAGTACGCAGAATTAGGATATCTTGAATTGTGATCGTTGACTCATTTTATTTTTATGTTGTTTTATCTAGCAGCTTGCTAGATTAGTAATGTTTGGCAACACCTTTTTCGAAGCGTTTAAGAGCGGTAAGCGACAAGCGACAAGCGTTCCAGTCTTAATGTTTGTTTGGCAACACTGCTGCTAGCGTTTAGTAACACCTCAAAAGCTTGCAATCTTAATGCTTCTTAAAGAAGCTTTCCAATATACAGCTAGTGTTTTACTTTTAATATTACCAATTTACCCTTAAAAAATAACATTCATTCATAAGTATATGCTTTTTTTCGTAATTTTACATTTTATAATTACAACTACAGCTATGTTACCAAACACGTTTTTTAAACAAGCAACTAATGCTTACTGCTACAGCTTACTGCTTGTTGCTACTGCTTACTGCTACCTGTCGCCAAACATAGCCTAAGTGTATAGCAGTCGTTCCCTTTTAGGGTTTGTAATTAAGATATTTTTTTCGGCTCAAAATTATTATTCACGAAAAAAACACACATTATTTATTCATTAAGGATGGCGGGTCAATATGATTGAATAACCCTTCAATATAGGTAGAAGTTGAATAATGGAATCCTATCGTGTAGTAGTCTAATATTTGTAAGGTAGTAAATATTATCTCTTGATACAAAGGGCCTAACTAACATGAACAAAATTATAATTTGTCATTTTGATATTTTATCATATTTATCCGGTGCACGCAGTTTTAAAGAAGAAGACTACGGTACCACCTAAACATGAAAGGCATGCAAGCACTCAATTATTGACTATTGACTCATAGAACTCTATCTGGATAATAATTTATTAATTGAGTTACTAAAGTTTTTGTGGTCCATCGATAGTTTATATCGTGGGACAATGTTTGTCAATATATAATGGTCATTGCTTCAAGGCTTCTCTTAAGACATGGTTTTGTTCTTTTTATATATTATGATATAGTTTGTTAGAGCATTTACAATGCATCAAATCTTTAAGACTTTATATATTTAATGTATAAGACATTTAATGACCAAAGCTTTGATGAAAGACTTAAGCTTTATCAAGTTTTTGTAGAAAAGTTTTAAAAAATTTTGCTTGTAATGCAAAAAACCTTTTTCAAAGACTTTTTAGAATAGTAAAAAAGTTTGAACCACTTAACTCATTGTAGATACTCTTAGCTTTTAAAAAATTATTTGTTCAGTAAAAAGTATCTACCAAAGAAATAATGAATAAATCTGATCACCACCGACTCCACTCGTATTATACAAAGAACATACGATTAGATATAAGTCATATACTGTAAGAAATATGTGCTATTGTAACCACTTAGATACCATTAACAGAAACGGTCAATATACTAATGAATCACTTTTAGATGAAATCGTCAACAATTGATTGCACTTGCAACAAATATCATAAAATCGGAAGATGCACATGTTGAGCCTTGTATACATAGTCATGTAATGTATACTTTCATAGACGTGACACTTCCTTAAGTTGAGCCTTGTATTGTGCAAGAGCTTCAGCTATTAGCTTATCTATATCTTGTTTCGCGCATCCTGAAGGAGGATATTACTATCCGCTTCCTGGAGGAGGAGCTGGTTGCCCACCATATGGTGGAGCAGGTTGTCCACCTCCAGGAGGAGGTTGTTGCCCGCTTTCAGGTGGAGTAGATTGCTTGCCTCCCGAGGGAGAAGGTTTTACTCCACCGGTTGGCGAAGGTTGCCCCCGACCATCTGGTGGAGCAGGTTGTCCACCTCCAGGAGGAGGTTGCTGCCCGCCTTCAGGTGGAGTAGGTTGCTAGCCTCACGGGGGAGAAGATTGTCCACCACCGGGTGGTGCAGGTTGTCCACCCTCGGGTGGAGGTGGAGATCGTTGTCCACCTTCCGGTGGTGGAGCTGGCTGCGTGTCTCCTAGAGGTATCGGCTGACTGCCTCTTGGAGGAGCCGACTTTCTAGGAGAAGGCGACTTTGGTTTATTGCTTGATTTACAGTCTTCGAAGTAGCAAAAGCAAATGTCACTACAATAGCAACCACTTTTAGCAACAAAAAGAGTTGTCAAAAAAACGGATCTAAGTTGTCGCTAATAGTTTTGGCGACAGAGGCTTGTCGCACAATAGGTTGTTGCCTATAGTATGTCGTAGAAAGTTTTTGCGACAACATATTTTTACTTTTGGCGACAAACCGTGGGGCCCACTAACTTTCAACCACAACCTTTTGACTAGAGTGGACCATGATATTTAGCGACAACCTGTGTTGTCACAAAAACATTTTCCGTAATTTATTTATTATTATTAATTATTTATTAAATAAATACTAATAATTAACGTTAGTTTTCAAAAAAGGGCGAAACCTTTGGCGACGACACCATTTGTCGCCGAAGTTGGGATTTAAATCGGGTCAATTTTGATAGGTCGCTTTTAGCGACGAGGTTTTTAACTTTTGGAGACTCGAGGTTGTCGCTAAAAGTTGCTGTGCGGGCAAAAAATAGCAGCAGCATTGCTGCAATTCCAGATTTTCCTGAAAAATTCTAAAAAAACCAATGTTGTAAATCACGCATATCAATAATACAAAATGCTTCCATTCATTCATTCATTCAAAACCGACCAATTACAAAATAAGATCCATATAAATACTAATAAATTCGCTAATATTCTTACGTAATTCAAATTACAAAAAGATCCATACATCATACTTACTAACTACCATCATCACCAAACTCACTACTCTTCATCATCAAACTCACTACCACTACCATCATCACCAACATCATGCCCACTATTACCATCACCACCATCATCATCTTCATCAACACTTATCGGGTTGTAACAGTTTATCAAGGTCGAGATTAAAACTAGGGTCGGAATGAGTAGTACTAGGACCGCCACGAGTATATGTAGAACTAGGAAACATAGAAGTGCATGAGTCTCGAATTTGAAACTATGAAGCGGGTGTACCTTGTTGACGGTTGCAAAAATCCAGATATTGCTTTAACAAGTTTCTTTGCTCATGTAGCTCCATAGCATGCTTCTTCTTCATCTCTTCAATCTCCTCCCGGGTACAAAAACCTTGGTCCACTAGTGATCTATTTAAGAAAACCACTCTATTTGAAGTGATCTATTTAAGTTTTTGTGTAGTAGTGACTTGTGTGCTCCTGGAACATAATCATTGTCACAAAGTAATGAAATATCAATGAATACGTATGACGAATAGGAGCTTTGACTAAGGAACATATATGCTTTTACTGGTCGTTTTCCTCAATGTTCCATTTTGATAAGATGAGCTTCCTGGACAATAGAAAAAGCAAAAACTTGGTTAACAAAACAAATTAAGGGTTAAATCAGTATTTGAAAAGTACTAATAAAGATTATTTTGGCGTGAAGACACTTAATTTATCACGGTATTCTCTGATAAACTGTTTGGGCATCTTGATAACAAAATTATCACTTTTTGATTTCTTGACCCTTTGTTCCAACTGATCTTTCCTTCTAGTTGCCCAATCCTCATTGTTCTTCCTTTTCTTT
Source organism: Artemisia argyi (assembly GCA_030686995.1). Lineage (NCBI taxonomy): Eukaryota > Viridiplantae > Streptophyta > Magnoliopsida > Asterales > Asteraceae > Artemisia > Artemisia argyi. Next base: position 16,996,712 of record CM060677.1, read on the forward strand.
AGAACAATCTCATTAACAAAATTAAGCGGCTTTGGTTCCTCTTGAGCCATTATGGTTAACTCTACCTGACAAAAGTACAAAGACATATGAAAAGCTTACATGTGCCGCACAATATATAATGAAGTAGAATACAAAAAAAATCAGAAACACTTATTTTAGGACATTACATGTCTTTTAAAATGCCAACAGTAGACGAAGTTACACCTTTTACCATTTGAGCATATAATGGTTTGGCTATGACAAGATAAACATGAAAAACTTTCAACAGACATCCTTTTGGGCAGTGGCGGAGCCACGAAATTAGAATACGTGGGGCAAAAAAATATTACCTAAGAAAATTCATACATATTGATGAGGCAAACAACAAGTTTTGCAGCAGCCAGAAAGTAACATTAGATCAGCCAAATAGTAGCCAAAAGTCATCCTAACAACAGCATAAATCAGCCATAAACAGCAACCGAAACAACATAAAAAACACAAGCAATATTCAGCTTTTGGCGTGTAAAAATCAGCCGAAAACCTGATTATATAGTGCAAAAACCAACTTATAATTAACAAAAATTATACATATTGATTTAGCATAGAAATAACAACAGCAAAAAAAGTTAACTTGCCTTGACAAAACAAACATTCTACATATGTCCTTTACGAAATTAAATTATATGTTCATAAAGTTGCATAATGCAGTTAAGTTTTAAGTTTAAACTCTACAACAAAATCAACCAACATATGAACATAATCAAATTAAGTTAAAGATTAAAATGTAGAACATACAAGTTGCGTTAACTACTACCTGTTTTATTGTTTCTCACTAATCACATTCACAAAAAGTCATTAAACCAATAATTGAATATTCGCTTCTCAATCTCAATTTAGGTGTTTTTTTCCTTATAAAGAATTCCGGTTCACCGGCGCACTATCCGGTCCAACAGCCCCACAAGGTACTAATGTTATTGTTCCAGGGCATTATTCATGCAGTGTTCCAACAAGGTTCTATCCCAGGCTACTATGCTATTACCAAATCTGTAATATTGTACACTATATAATGAAATGTTTATGGGAAACCATATTATAATAGTTTTAGCCTTTGTTATCATATAATTGCTGTGCTCGATCGACCTTTGTCCGGTATTTTTATTTTCCCTTGATAATCCTCTATATGAACTCAGGCAAACGCTTTATTTCAGCTGTGAGATTTATTGATGGAATGTTATTATGATTAATGTCGAATGATTAAATTACTGAAACAGTTATACATAGAATTAGGAAATGCTCAAATATGATATGCTCGTGTGTAGCAACATCATTTTATTCATATTCTTATAAGTCTAGTTATTCAAGGAGAATAATCAAGATATTGATCTATTCCTTAGTGAGCGGACGGAGGAGGTGGAGAGCCACCTGTTGGATATAATCGGTTATGTGTCGGGATTCATGTATGCATGGCATGGCATGGCTAGAGTTTTATTAAGCAAGTCTTTATGCTTCTAATATAGTTTAAAGTTGAATTAGTAAAATGTCTGTCCGGGTCTTGTGTATGTGCATTTGCACGTTGGGTAGAAAGGGTCATAGTTACCTGTTCTTTAGGTTTAGGTAGAGTTGTGTTTCCTAGTTTGTAGGTAGACTAGTTCTACACACGTCTTTCTTGTAAGGCTATATATAGCCATGTGATCTATGAATAAAAGCATCCCTTTTTCCTGAATTTGTTTCTTTACCCACTAATCATATATTTCAGAGTTTCTAGTTGTGAAGTTTCAAATCTACATTTGGTATCCAGAGCTTTGTTCGTTTGAAGGGGCTGTAAGTTGATCAAAAGTTGAAGAGTTACGAAAGCAACTTCTACTCCTGATCTTCCTGTTCGTGATAAGAGTCTAACCGACGGAGGTGCGTGAAAAACGAACGTGAAGGATCCGTCAAAGCAGGTGGCTTTGCATTTTGTTCGTTGCAAGTTAAAGAAAACGGTAAAAGCGGTAGCTCGTTTTCTTGATCGGGTGAATAGAGCTCTTGGACGGGTTTGATCAGAAAAGGAGTTGAAGTTGTCAAAAAAATGGCGCTAGTACCTGTTAAGGAGGCTGGTTCGATGTCATACCAAGTTCCGGTATTAACCGCAACAAACTATCCGGTGTGGGTTGTCAAGGTCAAGTCCATTATGGATGCATATGGATTATGGGGGACGGTTGAACCACGAGTATTAGGTGAAGAACCTGATGCAAAGAAGTCAAAACAAGCTCTTGCATTTTTGTTTCAAGCCATACCAGAAGACATGGTGTTGCAAATGGCGAGTTATAACGATCCAAAACAAGTATGGGACGGTCTCAAAACGCGGTACTTGGGAGTAGATCGGGTGAGAACGACTCGCCTTGCAACATTGAAAAGGGAGTTGGAAAGCTTGCGCATGAAGGAGGGAGAAACCGTGGATGAGTTTGCAACCAAGTTGAGTGGTTTAGCTTCGAAGGCAAGGGGCCTTGGGTACGAGCTTGAAGAAGTAGACATGGTGAAAAGGCTACTTGATTCTATGCCTAAGTCGTTTCTCCAGATTGTGGCTTCAATTGAGCAATGATTTGAATTGGACTCGATGTTATTCGATGAAGCCGTTGGAAGGCTAAAGGCGTACGAGGAGCGTATCAAAGGAGTTGAGAAGATGGAAGACACTCAAGGTGGTTTGTTGTTGGCAAGTGACGGGAAGTCGCACGGGTGTAAGCATTGTGGCGGTGGAAGCTCGAACCGAGATGACTTTGGGCGTGGCCGGGGAAGAGGCCGTGGGTCCGTTAGGGGTCGAGATGGAAACGAGCGGGTCCGGGATAAAAGCCACGTAAAATGTTACAAGTGTGGAGACTATGGTCACTATAACAATGAGTGTCCGAAAAATGAAGAAGTGAATTTGATTTCAGAGGAGCCGACGTTGTTGTGAATAGACGGGTAAATAACCGATTAAGGGGGTGATTGTTGGATATAATCGGTTATGTGTCGGGATTCATGTATGCATGGCATGGCATGGCTAGAGTTTTATTAAGCAAGTCTTTATGCTTCTAATATAGTTTAAAGTTGAATTAGTAAAATGTCTGTCCGGGTCTTGTGTATGTGCATTTGCACGTTGGGTAGAAAGGGTCATAGTTACATGTTCTTTAGGTTTAGGTAGAGTTGTGTTTCTTAGTTTGTAGGTAAACTAGTTCTACACACGTCTTTCTTGTAAGGCTATATATAGCCATGTGATCTATGAATAAAAGCATCCCTTTTTCCTGAATTTGTTTCTTTACCCACTAATCATATATTTCAGAGTTTCTAGTTGTGAAGTTTCAAATCTACACCACCATCGGCAGGAGGAGATCCACCATCAGCTGGAGGAGGTGATGAGCCACCATCGGCGGGAGGTGGTGGAGAGCCGCCAGCAGCTGGGGGAGGAGATGCTCCAGGAGGTGCTGGTGTCGCTCCAGGAGGCGATTTGGAACAGTCAAAGTGGCAAAAGCAACTTTCTTTACCGGCTTCTCTCTTGTGACAAGCACCATGTTGCGCTTTCTCCCATTCTATACACTTTTTGTCACATTTCTTGTTGTCGCACTTACCCGAATACGTCTTGCTTGTCTTTTCACACAGCTTTGAACCAGCGGCCTCTATTTCTGTTCATCGAGTTAAATCATCAAATATGTATCAAGTAAATGAGACAAGGATTTGTCATAAGTAGTTTTTACTAAAATGTACATGTACTCTACAATGGTATATGAATAATCAAACTGTTATTAGTAAGTAAGACTCAATAATTAAAAAGAAAAGTGAAAGAGGCCTAAATAACTGATTTCTCACCTCCGATAGCAAGTATGAAAATCAGAAGAACCACACAGAAAACATATGAACACTTTGCCATTTTTGAATTATGACGATGCTGATCGAACAACAAACGCTTTGAGTTGGATAAAGTGAATGTTAAGACGATAAGGAGTATTTATATATAGGAGATCGAATGAGTTTCGAATAAGATACGTGCGTGTAGAAGTTGAACGTAGTATCTAAAAATTTCAACATGTGCTGTATGCCCAGAACCACCACCTTAATATGTATTATGAATTTTAAAACTAAAGTAGACACGTTTTAGAGTTTTGTCATGCTTAGATTTTCTCATCACGTATATTAAAACACCCTTGCTTTACGAATCGACTGTATTGATCTTATATTTATTTTGTGCAAAATAATATTTTATACCCTTCATAATCTTATTTTCTTAGCATGCATGCAGATTAAATAAATCGTTGCTCTATAATAACGGAGGTAGCAGTCTCTTTTATTTAGCATGCATGCAGATTAAATAATACTGCTTTATATAACAGTCAAATTTGAAAATTGCGTAAAAGATTGTTGAAGACTATTAAACTAATTCAAAGTTTAGGTTTTCTTAAAAGTTTAAACAAATTTATATATAGAGATATTCAGAACAACGTGACCACGAGAAGACAGAGTAAATGAGTTAGAGTTGGGGAAACGGCTATGTGATGTCCGGGATTCATTTACGACCAGATCATAAAGGTGTTTCGAATGGTTTTTTCTGACAGCCCTTTTTTGTGTATGACTTGCATGGAGCAGGTATTGCACTTCAATTGGGTTGAGATGAGGATTCACCCTCATCCATTGTTGCACTTCAATTGGGTTGAGATGAGGATTCACCCTCATCCATTGTTCTTAACTATTTTTTTGGAGTAATAATATTTTTCTGTGATAATTTACTCTTTTATGCAAAAAAAGATAAATACGCTTTCCCAACCATCAAGTTCGCAACAAAATTTATTTTTCCTGTTACTTACTTTTATTGCAATTTAAGTCAATATTAGTTTTTAAAATTAATTCTCTGAAAACCCCGATATTTTACTTGCTTTTGATTTAATATAAAAAACAAAAAATATTCTTCTCCCATCTTTAGATCAATTCATCATACTATATGAACCCATCTCACTATTCTCCAAGAGAACGATCAGCCCCTCGGTCTTCCCTTTACTACACTATAATGGTTAGGTACACTGCTTAGTTTATGTAAAACTTAAGAGTTGAAACCTTCGCATCAACGGTCATGTGGATATATTTCATCATCTCTCTCAAACGCGTTGATATGGTCATCGATGATAGTGCAACGGCTTATGGTTTTTGGGAATGTCTAAAAGACCTTTTCCATGATAACAAGGATGCTCATGTTATTAACCGTGACAACGAGAAACGTAACATGTTTATTGGCAATCTTTCCGTGAATGACTATTTTCAAGAGATTAAGTCTAAAGCTAATTGCCTTGCTAATCTCGGTTCAAATGTAAGTGACTCGAGCCTTGTTACTTATGCCATCAATAGACTTCGTAGCAAATTTCCGGATGGATCATTCGTCAAAGGAAAAAGCTCCCTACTTTTAATATCGTGCCTTCAATGGTACTTCTTGAAGAGAGTGATTTGGTTGATCAAACGTATGCTACATCATCTTTTTACTCTACATCCTCATCTCCTACCATTCTTGATGCTACCAACAAGAGTAATGATCAGACTAACCTTTTGAATACCTTGGGAATTGATCAATGTCGCAATTTCCGATGTGTCTCGTTGCAAATTCGTACATGGACTTAATGACTTTCGGCCACGTCCCTGGTGCACAGCTAACACTTCAAATGGCAGAAGTGTCGGGACTAGTTCCAACAATACACGTAACTCTTATAATAATGCAACCACGTCGTGGTCCAAACAGTCCGAATACTTCTTGTCAACCCAATGTGGCCCAACAGGTGAGTAACCATCAATATTTTAATTTGCATGTTGTCCCATGCTTCAGCCCCTTAATACCCGGCCTAAACGAACATGGGGTATGTATTTTTTCAGTCGGGTTTGGGTCCAATTACTCCATCGGTCCAGTAGCACTCTATGGCCCAACCTCAGCAGGCCCATAAGGCCACTGCCAGTCCACTACAGCCGGCCTAATAACCAACTCCATTCGCGGGTTCACCGGCCCACTTTCCGGTCAAACAGCCCCGCAAGGTGTTAATGTTTTTGTTCCAGGGCATTATTCATACGGTGTTCTAACTTGGTTACCCCAGGCTACTATTTTTTCTTTTCTTTTTTTTTTGAACGGCCCAGGCTACTATATATGTTATTACCAAATCTATAATATTGTACACTATATAATGAAGTGTTTATGGGAAACCATATTATAATAGTTTGGGTTATTGGCATATAATAGCAACGAACTTTTTCATTTGTGTCATTATGAGATACGAACCCAAAAAATTACAACTATCATATACGAACTTTCAAATTTTGTTTCATTATCAGATACGAACTTTAAAAATTACCACAATAACCATCCAACTTTGAATTTTTTTTTCATTATCGTACGCAACGAGATGAGATTTTTACATTGATAAAACAAAATTTGAAAATTCGTATCTGATTGTTGTAATTTTTTGGGTTCGTATATGATAATGGCACAAATGAAAAAGTTCGTTGCTATTATATGTCATTAACCCTAATAGTTTTAGCCTTTGTTATCATATAATTGCCGTGCTCGATCGACCTTTGTTATCAAATACTGAACCTGCAGGTAATAGTTCTTCTTATGAGACGTCAATAAAGGGCTGACACCAAATAAACTACCCTTAACAAAAGTGACAAAACTAATTTTTCTACTCTACACCATTAAATTCTTTCTCGGAACTAATACTAAACGCATAATGTTCTTAGTTATTATGTTTCTTCAAGTGCATGATATAGTATATATGGCACACTAAATCACTCTAAATCTCTAACAACATCAATTTATTTACTTTGATAAAACATACATAGCTAAAAAACCAAAACTACTAGCTTTAACAGTACCTAATCACCTAATCATGAACAATGTGAAGCCCAATAACTATCATAAAAGGATTCACACAACAAAGCTACCACCGATACAAGTCAGAGAGAACCTCACAAGCTACGACTTCTCTGTGACCAATACCTTACGCACTGCCAAACATAGCCAAAACACATTCATGAGCATACATACACTAACAACGATGCTAATCATGACTTGCTAACCTTGCTCGAGACACTTTAGCGGATTCAGATCATCATTCTCACACTTAAGAAACACAACATCTTCCCCTCTAAACTTACTCGTTGATGGCGAAATTAACACCAGTGATGTCGATATCACTTATCCGACAACGTCTAACAAAACATCACAAATTTAGACCTAAATCTCAAACCCTAACCCTAAGTAGTAACAATACACAAAGTAAATCAATAGTTGTCTTTAATCACAATTCAGATCACAGAAAGTTGTTATTTGATCGAAAACCAAGAGATTGCTCCGGTCAGTCGGTCTGATCATTCACTTCGGTCAATCATTCCGATCATTCACTCCAGTCAATCACTCCGATCATTCACTCCGGTCAATCGCTCCGATCATTCACTCTGGTCAATCATTCCGATCGTTCACTCCGGTCAATCGCTCCGATCATTCACTCAGTCAATCATTCCGATCATTCACTCCGGTCAATCGCTCCGATCATTCACTCCGGCCAATCGTTCTGATCAAAATGATATATGATAGAGTTGTGATTATGATTGAAACCCTAATTTGTTTTAAGTAGAAAGGAATATTTGAGTTTATGATCTTGATAGAATTGTGTAGTTAAAAGTGATACATGAAACCTTTTTATCAATTTTTTTATTTTTCAAAAATCAAAGTGCACGCTATTTTTGGTGTCCTTATATTTTCAATTATACTGGAGACACGGTGGAATTTAGTTTCCTTTCTATACGCTTTTCATAGTCTAGTTATTTTTGTCTATTTAGATTTTTTTTCTTACACCCTAATAAACGTGAAATATTTATTTTTCACATTTTTAAATGTTTAGATTTTTTTATACATGTTTTTGCGTGGACAAAAATGAAAATAAAGTACACCCTTCTAATCCTGTGGAGAAATAAGCGTGTAAAATAGGCAATTTTTTTGGTAGTGCCTTGATTATCCTCTATGAACTCACACAAGCGCTTTATTTCAGCTGTGAGATTTATTGATGGAATGTTATTATGATAAATGTCTAATGCTTAAATTACTGAAATAGTTATACATAGAATTATAAGCTATTGATGATTACACGTCCAACACAAGTTACACTTTTCGGAAATGCTCAAATATGATAATGCTCGTGTGTAGCAACATCATTTTATTCATATTCTTATAAGTCTAGTTATTCAAGGAGAATAATCCAGATATTGATCTATTCCTTAGTGAGCGGACGGAGGAGGTGGAGAGCCACCATCGGCAGGAGGAGATCCACCATCAGCTGGAGGAGGTGGTGAGCCACCATCGGCGGGAGGTGGTGGAGAGCCGCCAGCAGCTGGGGGAGGAGATGCTCCAGGAGGCGCTGGTGTCGCTCCAGGAGGCGATTTGGAACAGTCAAAGTAGCAAAAGCAACTTTCTTTACCGGCTTCTCTCTTGTGACAAGCACCATGTTGTGCTTTCTCCCATTCTATACACTTTTTGTCACATTTCTTGTTGTCGCACTTACCCGAGTACATCTTGCTTGTCTTTTCTCACAGCTTTGAACCAGCGGCCTCTATTTCTGTTCATCGAGTTAAATCGTCAAATGTGTATCAAGTAAATGAGACAAGGATTTGTCATAAGTAGTTTTTACTAAAATGTACATTTACTCTACATTGATATATGAATAATCAAACTGTTATTAGTAAGTAAGACTCAATAATTAGAAAGAAAACTGAGAGAGGCCTAAATAAATGATTTCTCACCTCCGATCGCAAGTATGAAAATCAGAAGAACCGCACAGAAAACATATGAACACTTTGCCATTTTTGAATTATGACGCGATGCTGATCGAACAACAAACGCTTTGAGTTGGATGAAGTGAATGTTAAGTCGATAAGGAGTATTTATATATAGGAGATCGAATGAGTTTCGAATAAGATACGTGCGTGTAGAAGTTGAACGTAGTATCTAAAAATTTCAACATGTGCTGTATGTCCAAAACCACCACCTTAATATGTATTATGAATTTTAAAACGAAAGTAGACACGTTTTAGAGTTTTGTCATGCTTAGATTTTCTCATCACGTATATTAAAACACCCTTGCTATATGTATTGATCTTATATTAAAACACCCTTCATAATCTTATTTTCTTAGCATGCATGCAGATTAAATATATCGTTGTTCTATAATAACGGAGGTAGGAAACTCACTCAAATAATAGGAAACTCTTTTATTTAGGTTGATTTTTTTGTATGTTTGTGTATCAACACTCTTCAATAAAAAAAAAAAAAAAAAAAAAAAAAAAAAAAAAAAAAAAAATCTAACAGACACTCTTGTACTAAATCATTTCAAAGTATCTAAATAAATGAGACTATTAAAAAAGACACTAAAGCACCAAAATCTTGGTACCCAAATTATTCAACGTAACTTAAATTCGAAACAATTATGCAAGATTTTGTGTTGAAAAGAGATGTCAATCTTAATTTAACAGAAAATAGATAATTAAGAAACCATCAAAGTTAGTTTAGGGTTTTTTGTTGATCTAAGTTAAACCTTTTGAGGAATTAAACTCGACGGTTCCAAATTGTATGTTAGGATAAATACCCAACTAATATGAACATAACGTGTGATATTCATAAGTAGGCCAAAGGTCGTCGCAATCCTTAAGTTTGGCACAATAAAGTCCAAGACATTCTATTTAATAAAACTTTGCATCCGGGTTAAGTCTTGATCAACCGAAAGCACCAATATATACGTAAGAGTTTTTCCGTAACAGTTGTAACAACTTCAGATGGGTCTTGTCGTCCTCACGTGTTTTATGTTAATTGTGCCTCTTCAATGGAATTTATAAGAATAATAAGTAATATATACACCTTTGATTTTATATGCTCGATTATTAACCTTATTTCGAGAGGAAGTAAAATGTCAAGAAAAGTTTAATACCCGAGAAAAAAATAATAATACTGCTTTATATAACTGTCAAATTTGAAAATTACGTAAAAGATTGTTGAAGACTTTTAAACTAATTCAAAGGTTAGGTTTTCTTAAAAGCTTAAACAATTTTATATATAGAGATATTCAGAACAACGTGACCACGAGAACACAAAATAAACGAGTTAGAGTTGGGTAAATGGCTATGTGATGACCGATGGATACCGGGATTCATTTACCACCAGATCACTAAAGGTGTTTTGAGTGGTTTTTTCTACCAGCTATATGTCACGTGACTAATTCTCAATGTCCGTGTGGCACTTAGCGACTCGGTTTCACAGTCTAAGTAAGCCAAAAGTGTAGAGATGAACACTTGCAGATTTATAAGAGAACTTGCTTTATATTAGCACTTGAAAACTTAGAATACAAATGGATGATTACAAATGGGGGGATAAGCCCTTATTTATACTAAGGGCTTATTGGTTCTAGAATCTTCTTTACAAATATCTATAAGCTTATATCTAGCTTATTCTAGATAATTCTTATACAAATATCTATAAGCTTATATCTAGCTTATTCTAGATAATTCTAACCAAGTATCTAAAGATACTTTGGCTTATTTTCTAGATTATTCTTAGTAAGTATCTAAGATATTTTTAGGTGTAGATTCTAGATCAATCTAGCTTGGTCGCTGCATCAAGGTTTGCTTAGGATCGGGGCTGTTAGGATTCGACTCGTAACACCCTCCCCCATTTAAATTCACGACGTCCTCGTCGTGCTTTCTTCCTTGTAGCGACGAATTTGATCTTCAAACTGCCATAGCAAATCTTCTCGTTCCCAGCTTGATTCTTCTTTGGGTAATCCTTTCCATTTGATCAAATATTCTTTGTAACATGGGACACCCCTTCGTCGTACGTCACGATCAGCCATTATTGTTTCTATTTCCTTATCAAATGCGGTTGCCACGGCTGGGGGAGCTCTTTTAGAGATGTTTCTTCGTTCGTCGTCTTTGTCTTCGTGGTACTCTTTTAACAAGCTTACATGTACGACGGGGTGAATCTTTAACCGTGAGGGTAAATCGAGTTGATAGGCGGACCTGCCTACCCGCTTTACTATCTCGAACGGCCCTTCATACTTTCTTATCAGCCCTTTGTGCATAGAGCGCATTGATTTGAACTGATTGTGTAATAATTTTAGCATTACTTTGTCCCCGACTTGAAATTGAACATCCCTTCGTTTCGTGTCTGCCCACTTCTTCATTCATTTTGCAGCCTTATCCATGCATGCTCTTGTTTCATCCGCTTCTTCGTGCCATTCCTTTGCAAATTTGAAGGCTGATGGGTTATTTCCAGTGTAAGGCGTGACTAAGGAGCTCGGGGTTTGAGGTTGTTGTCCCGTAACGATCTCGAAGGGACTTTTGCCGGTTGACTCGTTTCGTTGAAGGTTGAATGAAAACTGGGCTATGTCAAGCAATCTTGCCCAATCTCGTTGATGAGCACTGACATAGTGTCGAAGGTATATTTCCAGCAATCCATTGACACGTTCTGTTTGTCCATCGCTTTGGGGATGAAAACTTGTTGAGAAGTTTAGTTCAGTCCCCATTAGTTTGAATAGTTCTTGCCAAAATTTACCCATAAACCGTGGATCTCTATCGCTGATGATGCTCTTTGGTATGCCCCAAAACTTGACCACGTTTTTGAAGAATGCTTGAGCTGCTTCATCAACTTTACATTCTGCCGTCATAGGGATAAAGATGGCATACTTACTGAATCGGTCGACAACAACCATTATAGTTCCGTAGCCATCTGATTTAGGTAAAGCCACAATAAAATCCATGGATACGCTTTCCCATGGTTTCTCAGGCGTAGGAAGTGGTTCTAACAGCCCGGCAGGATGGTTTTGTACTCCTTTATCTTGTTGGCAAACCAAACAAGTTCTTACATATGCCTCTACATCGTCCTGCATGTTAGGCCAATAATAATATCGCTGAAGTAGAGCAAGAGTGCGGGTCATACCGGGGTGTCCTGACCATAGAGGATCATGACATTCCTTGAGGATCTCCCTTCGGAGGGTTTTCCACCTTGGGACATATATCCGGTTCCCCACAGTGTATAACAAGCCATCTTTTAGCCAAAATCTTCGGGTTTTGCCTTCTTTTGCTAGTTGTATTAGATTCAGCGTGGTCCGGTCATGCTCCAATCCTTCTTTCACTTGTTCGAGCAAGTTGGTTTCGGGTTGACTGATAGTGGCGAGCTCTGCTTTACGACTGAGTGCATCGGCTACCACATTCATCTTTCCCGGCTTGTACACTAGCTCGTAATCAAATTCTGCAAGAAAGTCTTGCCACCTTGCTTGTTTTGGGCTTAGCTTCTTTTGGGTTTGAAAATAGCTTGTAGCAATATTGTCGGTCAAGATTGTAAAGTGACTACCGAGAAGATAATGTCTCTAAACCTTTAGGCAATGGATAATAGCCGTCATTTCCTTTTCTTGTACCGTGTATTTTTGCTCGGTCTCGTTTAACTTTCGACTTTCAAAAGCAATCGGGTGTCCTTCTTGCATTAAGACTCCTCCTATAGCAAAATCAGAGGCATCGGTATGTACTTCATAAGGCTTCGAGTGGTCCGGTAGAGCCATGACTGGTTCTTTGGATACGATATCTTTTAGTTTTTGAAAGGCACTTTTGCATTCTTGACTCCATTCCCAAGCCTTATTCTTTTTCAGTAACTCAGTTAACGGAGTAGCAACAGCCGAATAGCTTCTTATAAATCTTCGATAATAGTTTACCAACCCAAGAAACGATCTTAGCTCTGGGACCTTAGTTGGTGTCTTCCATGTTTGAATGGCTACGACCTTGGAGGGATCCATCATGAGTCGTCCTTATCTTACTCGATGGCCAAGGAACTCAATCTCTTCTTTTGCAAAGTCGCATTTTTCGAGTTTGACAAACAGTTGGTGTTCTCGAAGGATATTGAATACCTGCCTCAAGTGTTCTATATGTTCTTCGAGTGTTAGGCTGTAGACCACAATATCATCCAAATATACGACTACGAATTGGTCTAGAAAGGGGCTGAAACGTCGATTCATTAGTGTACAAAAGGTGGCAGGTGCATTCGTGAGACCAAATGGCATAACAAGAAATTCGAATGCACCATAACGGGTTACGCAAGTTGTTTTTGGTTCATCACCTGCTGCAATGCGTACCTGGTAATATCCCGATCGGAGATCAAGTTTTGAGAAGTACCTTGCATTTCCCAATTGATCGAATAGATCTGCAATTAGCGGGATAGGATATTTGTTTTTTATGGTGACTTTGTTGAGAGCCCGATAGTCTACGCACTTGCGAAGTGAGCCATCCTTCTTTTTTTGGAATAGTACCGGTGCTCCGAATGGGGCTTTCGATGGATATATCCCGAGTCAAGTAGGTCCTTGAGTTGTCTTTTTAGCTCTGCAAGTTCGGGTGGAGCCATCCTATAAGGAGTCATAGCGGGAGGTTTAGCCCCTGGCATAAGCTCGATTTGGTGGTCAACTTCCCTTCGGGGAGGTAATTTCTTTGGTAATTCCTTTGGCATTATATCTTTGAACTCTTCAAGGACGACTTTGACTGCCTCCGGGACGTCGAAGGGTTTTGTGGTTTCATCGTCAAGGGGTTCCCTTACGGCTGCCAAGTAGCATTCTCCTTCCTTGGTTACCCTTTTAAACTGGGTTGCTGATAATAAGGGTTGTATTTTGCTTCGCTTCTTTAGGCTCGTGGTGATGGCTACTTCGTGATCGAGGATGACCAACGTCTTGGTAGCGGGTATAGGAAAAGCTCGGGCTTTTTCAAAGAAATTCAGGCCAAGTACAACCCTGTAGTCGTCCATTGGCACAACTGAAAAGGTTAACTCGTTAGTCCATTTATCAATACAAACTTTTACCTTTGCTGTTCCCGCGATTTGTTCTGGATTGGCATTAACGGTCTTGATTGTCCCCTTTTCAGGAGTGTACTTTATCCCCATTCGATCGGCTTCCTTGACGTCCAAAAAGTTATGGGTAGCTCCGGTGTCAATGAGTCCCAAAGTTTTCTCATCGTTTATCATTAGTTCCGTAAAAAGCAACCCTTGTTCTTTACTTTCGGTTCCTGTAAGCATTTCTTTTAGGGTGCTAAGTCGTCTAATCGACCCCAATTCTCCTTGTGCTGGCTCGTCTATCTTCGGGCCCATTTTAGCAACCAAGGCGTTAATTGCTTTTCGACTTGGGCACTCTCTTGTCCAATGGGGTCCATCGCAAATAAAGCATGGCTTCGGTGGGGGTTTAGACGTGTCCTTCTTCTGGAATGGCCTTTCAAACTTAGGGACTCCGTCCAATCTCTTAATTGGTGCTCGTTCTACGCCTGCTTTGTTTGTTACAGGTCTCCTTGGTCGGTTGGAGTAATCTACAATCGATTCTGCTGCTGCGATGGCCTCATCTAGTGTTTTCACATTTCTCCTATCGATTTCGACTCGTGCCCATTCTTTTAGTCCATCTTTGAAGTAGAATAAGGCATCTTGATCTGCTACATCAACGATTTCTAATAGAGTTGTAGTGAACTCCTTTATGTAGTCAAAAATCGTACCTGTGTGGCGGAGTCGCCTTAGCTTGGCTTTGGCTTCGGAATCAGCATTGTGGGGGACAATTGTTTTTGGAGCTCGGTCTTGAACTGTTCCCAAGTGTTGAGGATGCATATGCCTCTTTCTCATTCATGATGTTTTCGTCTCCACCATAATTGGGCAGATTCACGCAAGAAAGCAGGGGCATTGCTAATTCTAGTAGCATCTTCGTCTACTCCCATGGCTTCAAAATATTGTTCGAGTTCGAACAAGAAGTTTTCTACGAGAGTAGCATTTCGGGTACCATTATACATTTCCGGCTTAGGGACTTTTAAGGGCGAGAAAGGCGTACCTTGATTACTACAAGCAGCTCCATCATTACTCTTTTTTCGGTGAGTTTGACATTCCTTAGCGACATTGTCTATCTTTTCGTGCATTTTAAAGACTTCGTCTTCCAGGAATTTCCGAGCACTTAATAGGTCTTCAGACATCTGGTCGATCTCCTTCTTGACTTCGTCCCTAACATTTCGAATCAATGCTTTTGCTGCCTCGATTACTTCGACATTTTCTTCAGTCATCAATTTGATAGCTTCCTGGAGAGATTCCATTTGTTCTTTCATTTCAACAACATGGGTTTCTACAACTGTGACGCGATCCTCAAGACTATCACCTGAAGCGCTCTCCCCGTGTTGTGGTTTAGGAGGTCGAGACCTACTTCTTGCTTTGTCTCTCTTTGACGCATCCTTCTTTCTTTCAGTAATACGCCCTCGGATTTCTTCTTCATTTGGTGTTTCAATTCCGTCACTCGGAATCTTTTCAGGGACTATTTCTGCCATCGTGTTCCTTCCAATGGTGTATATCTAGGTCTAAAAACCTTTGCTCTTATACCACCTGTCACGTGACTAATTCTCAATGTCCGTGTGGCACTTAGCGACTCGGTTTCACCGTCTAAGTAAGCCAAAAGTGATGGAAGTTAGTAGAGATGAACACTTGCAAATTTATAAGAGAACTTGCTTTATATTAGCACTTGAAAACTTAGAATACAAATGGATGATTACAAATGGGGGGATAAGCCCTTATTTATACTAAGGGCTTATTGGTTCTAGAATCTTCTTTACAAATATCTATAAGCTTATATCTAGCTTATTCTAGATAATTCTTATACAAATATCTATAAGCTTATATCTAGCTTATTCTAGATAATTCAAACCAAGTATCTAAAGATACTTTGGCTTATTTCTAGATTATTCTTAGTAAGTATCTAAGATATTTTTAGGTGTAGATTCTAGATCAATCTAGCTTGGTTGCTGCATCAAGGTTTGCTTAGGATCAGGACTGTTAGGATTCGACTCGTAACATATAGCTCCCTTTTTTGTGTATGACTTTGCACGCAGCAGTTATTATACTTCAGTTGGGTTGGATGGAAGATTCACCCTTATCCATTGTTCTTAACTATTTTTTTGGAGTAATAAGATTTTTCTGGGGTAATTTACTCTTTTACGCAAAAAATCGATAAATATGCTTTCCCAACCATCAAGTTCGCAACAAAATTTATTTTTCCAGTTACTTACTTTTATTGCAATTTAAGTTAATATTAGTTTTTAAAATCAATTATCTGAAAACCCCGATATTTTACTTGCTTTTGATTTAATATAAAACATCAAAAATATTTTTCTCTCGTCTTTAGATCAATTCATCATACTTTACGAATTCATCTCACTATTCTTCAAGAGAACGATCATCCCCCCGGTCTTCCCTTTACTACACTATAATGATTAGGTACACTGCTTAAGGGATGTTAAACTTAAGATTTGAAACCTTCGTATCAACGGTCATGTGGATGTATTCCATCATCTCTCTCAAACTCGTTGATATGGTCATCGATGATAGTGCAACCGCTTATGGTTTTTGGGAGCGTCTAAAAGACCTTTTCCATGATAATAAGGATGCTCATGTTATTCAACGTGACAAGGAGATCCGTAACATGTTTATTGGAAATCTTTCCATTAATGACTATTTTCAAGAGATTAAGTCCAAAGCTAATCGCCTTGCTAATCTCGGTTCAAATGTACGTGACTCGAGCCTTATTACTTATGCCATCAATTGACTTCGTAGCAAATTTCCGGATGGATCATTCGCCAAAGGAAAAAGCTCCCTACTTTTAATATCGTGCCTTCAATGGTACTTCTTGAAGAGAGTGACTTGGTTGCTCAAACGTATGCTACATCATCTTTTTACTCTACATCCTCATCTCCTACCATTCTTGATGCTACCAACACGAGTAATGATCAGACTAACCTTTTGAATATCTTGGGAATTGATCAATGTCGCAATTTCCGATGTGGCTCGCTGCAAATTCGTACATGGACTTAATGACTTTCGGCCA
Source organism: Artemisia argyi (assembly GCA_030686995.1). Taxonomy (NCBI): domain Eukaryota; kingdom Viridiplantae; phylum Streptophyta; class Magnoliopsida; order Asterales; family Asteraceae; genus Artemisia; species Artemisia argyi. Next base: position 17,013,592 of record CM060677.1, read on the forward strand.
CGTCCCTGGTCCACTGCTAACACTTCAAATGGCAGAAGAGTCGGGACTAGTTCCAACAATACACCTAACTCTTATAATAATGCAACCACTGGTTGTGGCCGAAACATTCCAAATACTTCTTGTCAATCCAATGTTGCCCGACGGGTAATTAACCATCAATATTTTAATTTGCTTGGTGTCCCATGCCTCGGCCTTTTAATACCCGGCCCAAACCAAAATGGGGTATGTATTTTTTCAGTCGGGTTTGGGTCCAATTACTCCATCGGTCCAGTAGCACTCTACGGCCCAACCTCAGCAGGCCCATATGGCCACTGCCGGTCCACTACTGCCGGCCCAATTACCAGCTCCATTCGCGAGTTCACCGGCCCATTATCTGGTCAAACAGCCCCGCAAGGTGTTAATGTTTTTTCCCAGGGCCTTATTCATACAGTGTTCCAACATGGTTCAATCCCAGGCTACTATGTTTTTTATTATTATTATTTTTTGAACGGTTACTATGTTTTTGCCAAATCTATAATATTGTACAATATATAATGAAGTGTCTATGGAAAACCGTATTACAATAGTTTTAGCCTTTGTTATCATATAATTGCCGCGCTCGATCGACCTTTGTCCTGTATTTTATTTTCCCTCGATTATCCTCTATGAACTCACACAAACGCTTTATTTCAGGTGTGTGATTTATTGATGGAATGTTATTATGATTAATGTCGAATGCTTTACTGAAACAGTTATACATAGAATTATAAGCTATTGATCATTACACGTCTAACACAAGTTCCACTTTTAGGAAATGCTCAAATATGATATGCTCCTGTCTAGCAACATCATTTTATTCATATTCTTATACGTCTAGTTATTCAAGGAGAATAATCAAGATATTGATCTATTCCTTAGTAAGCGGACGGAGGAGGTGGAGAGCCACCATCGGCAGGAGGAGATCCACCATCAGCTGGAGGAGGTGGTGAGCCACCATCAGCGGGAGGTGGTGGAGAGCCACCAGCAGCTGGGGGAGGAGACGCTCCAGGAGGCGCTGGTGTCGCTCCAGGAGGCGATTTGGAACAGTCAAAGTAGCAAAAGCAACTTTCTTTACCGGCTTCTCTCTTGTGACAAGCACCATGTTGTGCTTTTTCCCACTCTATACACTTTTTGTCACATTTCTTGTTGTCGCACTTACCCGAATACGTCTTGCTTGTCTTTTCACACAGCTTTGAACCAGCGGCCTCAATTTCTGTTCATCGAGATAAATCATCAAATATGTATCAAGTAAATGAGACAAGGATTTGTCATAAATAGTTTTTACTAAAATGTACATTTACTCTACATTGATATATGAATAATCAAATTGTTATTAGTAAGTAAGACTCAATAATTAGAAAGAAAACTGAGAGAGGCCTAAATAAATGATTTCTCACCTCCGATCGCAAGTATGAAAATCAGAAGAACCGCACAGAAAACATATGAACACTTTGCCATTTTTGAATTATGACGATGCTGATCGAACAACAAACGCTTTGAGTTGGATGAAGTGAATGTTAAGACGATAAGGAGTATTTATACATAGGAGATCGAATGAGTTTCGAATAAGATACGCGCGTGTAGTTGAACGTAGTATCTAAAAATTTCAACATGTGTTGTATTATGAATTTTAAAACGAAAGTAGACACATTTTAGAGTTTTGTCATGCTTAGATTTTCTCATCACGTATATTAAAACACCCTTGCTTTACGAATTGACTGTATTGATCTTATATTTATTTTGTACAAAATAGTATTTTGTACCCTTCATAATCTTATTTTCTTAGCATGCATGCAGAATAAATAAATCGTTGCTCTATAATAACGGAGGTAGGAAACTCGCAACAAATAATAGCAAACTCTTTTATTTAGGTTGATTTTTTGTATGTTTGTGCATCAACACTCTTCAATAAAAAGACATTTCTAACAAACACTCTTGTACTAAATCATTTCAAAGTATCTAAATAAATGAGACTAATAAAAAAGACACTAAATCACCAAAATCTTGGTACCCAAATTATTCAACTGGTTTCTAGATCCAATAAACTGCATCCAAATGTAGCATCAAAGAACTTAAATTCGAAACAATTATTCAAAATTTTGTGTTGAAAAGAGATGTCCATCTTAATTTAACAGATAATAGATAGTAATTAAGAAATCATCAAAGTTAGTTTTGGGTTTTTCGTTGATATGATCTAAATTAAACCTTTTGAGGAATTAAACTCGCAGGTTCAAAATAAACTGCTATATATGACATGTATGTTAAAATTGTATGTTAGGATAAATACCCAACTAATATGATCATAACGTGTGATATTCATAAGTAGGCCAAAGGTCGTCGCAATCCTAAAGTTTGGCACAACAAAGTCCAAGACGTTCTATTTTATAAAACTTTGCATCCGGGTTAAGTCTTGACCAATCGAAAGCACCAATATATACGTAAGAATTTTTCCGTAACAGTTGTAACAACTTCATATGAGTCTTGTCGTCCTCACGTGTTTTATGTTAATTGTGCCTGTTTAATGGAATTTATAAGAATAATATGTAATATATATACACCTTTGATATTCGTAAAGGTGTTTCGAATGGTTTTTTCCGGCAGCTACAAATCCCTTTTGTGTGTATGACATGTATATTACAGCAGGCAAGGACGGAGCCAAGGGGTGCCCGCGGGTGCACGTGCACCCCATGGATTTTTTCGATATAGTGTTAATTTTTGAAAAACTTATCGATTTTTCTTAAATGTATCTTAAATGCACCCGGTGCATTGAAATGTGTCTCTAGTATTATTTAGTTCGTATACTTACAAATAAAAAATAAATATAAAATTTTGTAAAAGCCCAAAGATGAAACAAGTTTAATAAATTAAAGCACAAAAGTCCATGAAATAGTTTTTTTAATGGAACAAGTTTATTCATCATCCTAACAATTTTTAAAGTAATAGCAGGTATTGTACTTCTATTGGGCTGAAACGGGGGATTACCCTCATCCGTTTTTTTTTTTAACTATATTTTTAAAGTAATAATATTTTTCCGGGGTAATTTACTCTTTTTACTAAAAAAAAAGAAAGATAAATATGTTTTTCCAATCAATAAGTTCGCAACAAATTTGTTTTTCCTGTTACTTACTTTTATTGCAATTTAGGTTAATATTAGTTTTTAAAATCAATTCTCTGAAAACCCCGATATTTTACTTGCTATTAATTTAATATAAAACACCAAAAATAGTCTTCTCCAGTCTTTAGATCAGTTCGTCATATCTCACTATTCTCCAATATAACGATAAGCCCGCCGGTCTTCCCTTTACTACACTATAATTGTTAGGTACACTGCTTAGGGGATGTAAAACTTAAGAGTTGCAACCTTCACATCAATGGTCATGTTGATGTGTTCCATCATCTCTCTCAAACTCGTTGATATGGTCATCGATGATAGTGCAACCGCTTATGGTTTTTGGGAACATCTAAAAGACTTTTTCCATGATAATAAGGACGCTCATGTTATTCAACTTGACAACGAGATTCGTAACATGTTTATTGGCAACCTTTTCATGAATGACTATTTTCGAGAGATTAAGTCCAAAGCTAATCGCCTTGCTAATCTCGGTTCAAATGTAAGTGACTCAAGCCTTGTTACTTATGCCATCAGTAGACTTCGTAGCAAATTTCCAGATGGATCATTCGTCATACGAAAAAGCTCCCTACTTTTAATACCGTGCCTTCAATGGTACTTCTTGAAGAGAGTGATTTGGTTGCTCAAACGTATGCTACATCATCTTTTTACTCTACATCCTCATCTCCTACCATTCTTGATGCTAGCAACACGAGTAATGATCAGCCTAAACTTTTGAATACCTTGGGAATTGATCAATGTCGCTATTTCTAATGTGGTACATTGTAAATTTATACATGGACTTAATGACTTTCGGCCACGTCCATGGTCCACTGCTAACATTTCAAATGGCATAAGTGTCGGGACTAGTTCCGACAATGCACGTAACTCTTATAAAAATGCAACTACTGGTCGTGGCCTAAACTGTCCAAATACTTCTTTTCAACCCAATGTGGCCCAACAGGTGAGTAACCATCAATATTTAATTTGCCTACTGTCCCATGCCTCGGCCCCTTAGTACCCGGCCCAAGCCAACATGGGGTATGTATTTTTTCAGTCGGGTTTGGGTCCAGTTACTCCATCGGTCCAGTAGCACCCTACGGCCCAACCTCAGCAGCTGTTAACATGTGGCCTACGACTAAATCTAGTTTTCATCTTTTGTTTGGTGCGTTTGGAACAAAAAAAAATGGGACAGAAGGTTTGTAATAAAATAAACTATCTTAGAAAATGATAAACAAGATATTGAATATAACTAATAAATTGAACATGTATTGGATATATGTTTTGATTACAGACTTGACCTTTATATACTTAATGAATCGGTGCCGCTGATACATCTTGACTGTTAGAGAAGAGGCATACCGATTCAATAAAAGTTGTGACCCTCTAAAAACGGTTTATACCGTTATCCTATGACCCAACCCAACAAACTAATTGTGTCTACAGAATTAAGATAAATACATAAACATATTATATACTAAGTACTCTAACTTTGCTTCTATAACATTATTGGTCCAATATTCACCCCCTAATCTTAAAGACGACAATTGAGTCTTCTTCACTTAACTTCATGAGATGAAGTTCTAGCCTTCCCTTTCCTGGTTGATGCTCGTTATCTGTTCCCAATCGCGACTTATATCCTCTATATCAATTTTATTGCCTTGCTAAGACGTCATTAAAACTTCGTTGTTTCCTGTCACAAGGCAATTTTCCTTAATATAATCATTTGCACTTGTCATCCCTACTTTCGCTACTTCAAAGTAAGTTTATGGGATCAGCAGATAGTGGACATAGATTTCTTTAAACTTGAGTCCATACAATCCCGAGAAATTAAAGCCTAAAGACATTTCATCCCATTTTTTCCTGTAGATTAATCTTTCATATCCACCAAAGCATTTAACCAATTTGTAAAGATCGAAGAGGCAAATTTCATATCTGCCAATCGTTGGACGTATGAGTTTAGTTACATCGTCCTTGATGTAAGTATTGGGGAACCACTTAAGCATACACTCAAAACTGTTAATACAAATATCGCCTAAATACGTTATTTATATTTTACGATCTTTGCTAAGTTTTGTTAATGACAAAGTATGAACTTTAGCTATGAGTAAATCATCACTTTAAGTGTTTAAGTCTTGTTTAACTAAGGTTTGCATTTCCTTTTAAACAAAACATTGTTTTTATTTATTAAATTAGAAAGTGTCTTGTCACATCACATTTATTTCTTAAAATAGTAATGTCACATCACATTTAGGGCAAGCTTTGTCAATATACATTTATGGTAAGAAATAGTGTTTGACTAACCATATGTTTGCTTGCAAGACTTGTGTTTGACTAAGTGTAATGAGATGTGACCTTGTTTGGTTTGGAAGATTTATTGCAAAACCAACTGCAGCCCTGACGGAACCCTGGGGGTACACGGGCAGAACCCATGTGAGGGTTCCGCCTGATCCGCCAGACCTGCAGAATGGTTTGCTATAAATATCAAACCATTTGTTAGTTTTGAGTCACCCCTTTAGGATATATTTTCACATACTCTCTCAACTAACTCAGTAACATTTGATTTGTGTGATTCTCTTATGTAGCAAGGGACTTTACAAGATCATTCAAGAAGTTACAAGCTTCAACTCTAAAGTTGCATGTCTTGTTAGCTTGGTCATGTATAAGCTTTGGTAGTTTATACCTCATTTGTGTCATGTATGTAGAAGTGATTGGTTAGTATTTTAGGCCTCAAAATACGTAGTGTGTCAGGAGTTGTTGTACCCTTGTAAAAGAACTAACAGGAGTGGTTGTACCCTTGGTAAAGAACTCGACATCTAGCTTAGTGTCGGTAAAAGTGTAAGTGACGATGGGAGTGGTTGTACCCGTGTAAAAGAACTCGACATCTAACTTAGTGTCGGTAAAAGTGTAAGCGACGTTGTAAAGGTTTCTCCGCCGGTGAAAGGAGCTTGTTGATTAGTGCTTATAACTCTCGAGTTGGAAACTCGGGGCGTGGATGTAGGGCAAGGAAAAAGAGTCCTTGTAGCCGAACCACGATAAACAATCGTGTTGTGGTTTGATCGTTTCTTTTTTTATCTTTGCTTATTATATGTTGTCGTTTAGTTAGAATTGCTAATCACATATAAAGTTTTTCAAAGAATTAAACAAGTAAAGTTGTGTTTATATCTTTAAACAAATGTAAAGCTTTTCAAAGAACTAAACAAGCAAAGTTAGGATCATCACAAGTAAAGCTTTTCAAAGTATGAAACAAGTAAAGTTAGAATAGTTATTCACATGAAAAGCTTTTCAAAGAATCAAACATATAACGTTGTGCTTATATCTTTAAGCAAACGTAAAAATTTTGAAGGATATTCAAGCTTAAATAGGATTTAAAAAGCGGTAAACTATTCAACCCCCATTCTAGTTTTTCACAATTAGCATCAAGAGCTACGTTACTCAAGATATTTAAAATAGAATGTATTTTAAAACTTGGATCGATCCATGGATTTTGAAAATCTCAAAGAAGGGCAACTTATTCAAAACCCACCGCTATTTGAAAAAAAAAACTTGCTTTAATGGAAAAGTAATTTTGAAAACTATGTGAAATCAATTGATCAAGATCTTTGGCATGATATTTCTTTTGGTGATTTCAAACCAAAGAAAACAATTTTTTGAAAACCAAGATAACTATCTTAAACTTGATAAAAATACTAAAGCTAAAACAATGATTTATAAAGCTTTAGTACCGAATATGAAAGAATGTATTTTTGTCAAACGGCTAATGATATTTGGAAAAATATGTTAAACTTTCATCAAGAAATATGTCAAGTCAAAGAAGATCAATTTGATCTCACATATGAATTAGAAGTCTTAGAAATATTAATAGATAGACATTTAGTTGTGATGAATACATGTGCTACTAGTTTAAATGTTTTAAATGAAGGTGTAAATGAAGATGATTACTCATGTTGAGCTCTTAGTGGACTTGCTTGTGATTCATGGAATAACACGGATGAAGATGAAGCCAACCATCCGGTTTGTGATTCTCAACTAGATAAAACATCAAGCAAGGTACATTTTGAAACCAAACACTTTTGCTTTGACAAATTTATCCTAGAGTTTTCTAAACTAGAAAATGAGTCTAAACGTTTATGCAACATGGACCTAAAAACTATCTTCAAGAATGAGTCTTCAAAATCTTTTAAGAATATCTTTGAAAAGGAAATCTTGTTAGAAGATAAAATGTCTAGAATTCAGAGTAATACTGAAATTGATCTAGAATGTAAATTGTGTCTAGATTACAAACATAAGATTAAAAATCAAAATGAGAAAGGAAAAATATTAGTTAAATTTGATGAAAGCTCAAAATATCTTGAAAGATTGTTGAGGAGTCAAAGGGTGTTTAAAGATAAAACCGGATTAGGATTTAACTCAAAAGCACCATCAACTAGTAAAACAAAACAAGTAAAAGTTGTCTAACCTAGAAGAGAGATTTAGAGATAATTCAATCTCTAATAGAAATGATAAAAAGTTTAAGATTATCATGCTCTATGCTTTTATATGATTATCTAACCTTCTTGGATACATGAGTAATTGAGTTTCAAAGCGTGTCGTCAACCGAGATTTTACGCGTTGTGTTTATCCTATTGATAGCATCTCTATGCAATTTAAAAGGTACGCATTACTTCAACTTAACTTTGATTGTCTCTTGCTTCTAGCATTATGTGTTGAAATATGTGTTATTAATAATACTCTAAAAGTGTTTACTTGCTATTAGTAATAACTAAGATTAGATTCTATGCAACAAGGAATTTCGTCATTTGTACTAGTAGGAGATATAAGGTGTTTTGGTTCTTTAACCATCATGAGATAAACACGAGAAACTCTTGAGTGAGTCTCACTCAACTCTTGCGTACAAGTAAGCTAACAAAGAATTTCCTAAGTGTTAAAATATCTAACACTTTTGTGATGCTTGCAAAAACAAACCTTTGTTAAACAACGTTCTCAAACACCATACTTTGAGTCTTAAATTGTGTTTTTCTTCGATCACTCCTTTATGATAATCTCACATAAAACACATAAGGTGAAATAACTCACATTAGCATACATTAGGATATGTGGAAGAAAATGAGTTTTCAACACCTAGGATTCACACATCAAATGTGACAGTTAGTCTTATGATGTTGTACCTCTTGGACTTTTTCAAAACAAGTAGAGTTCATAGTGTCTTAAGTAAGAAAACCCAAAGAGTCGATGAGTCGTTGAATATAACATTTAACGAGTGATCTCCTCCTTCTAAGATATCATCTTTGGTAGATGACGACTTAGTCGAAAGTCCAATAATGGCAAGACAAGTATGTTGTGTAAAACATTAAGAATAAAAGTACAAAATAACATCTTCTCACCTTGAGTCAAACATTGAATCAAGCAAAATTGACATAAGTTATAAAACTTGATTTATAGGTCATAGTTGTGTCTAAACAAATTCAATAACAACAGTTTTTAGAATTTAGAGTAAAACAACTAGTGAAACATGATAGATTTTTCGAAGTAATCAAGTGTTTATAGTGTCAATAGTTGAAAGTCTTTTTGATAATAAAAGCAAGCTCTAAAAGCAAGGGATTTTAACTCAAAGACATTCCTAGTTACTCTCTTGTTCTCAATGGTTAAGTTATTGATGACCTATCAAGAATGAGATTAGTAAATCCGTAGGTAAAACTAAACGTAGAGAAATGTTCGGAAGACTACTTGTTCTCTTAACAATTAGATTCAACATTATGTTTAGCGTTTGTCTATGTGCTCGTTTTAAAGAAGATCCTAAAACAACTCTTTAGTTGAGCTTGTTTGGATTCATCGTAAGGTACTACATAACTAGGATTATGGTATCCCAAAAGAACGGGAATAGAAACCATAGTGTATGCCAAATGGAATTATGCCAGTAATAAGTTGATAAGAAAAGCACAAGTGGTACTTGCACTTTTATACTTACTTACTCAATGATTCTCCAAAACACTTAATGTTCTCAAATCAGTTTCGGATGGAGAAGCACATCAACAAGCTCCGCTTGAATAAGCAAATACGCGTCAAGAACGGAATTCGTTTATCAACATTGTTATCTCTTCAACAAAGGAATCATCGACTTCGGCTACAATTCAATCCATTATGGTCTTAAAAGACATATTGTCATCATCATCGCCTTGGTAAGATTGTTCATTGAGGAACGTCTTAACTAAGAAAGTCTTCTACGTTAACCATTCTATCAACTTTTTCACAAGACCTCTTGAATATGAAGCATTCATCATTCCTAGGCTTAGTCAAAGACTCATAAGACCTAAAACCTTAGTTTTGAACATTAGGATAAAACCACAAAAATCAAGAAAATTCCTTTTGAATTTTTCCTGCAGCTCCCACGGTACCCTCAGACCATACGGGCGGAACCCTATTTTTGGTTCCGCCTGGTCCGCCAAAGCTACAGAATGTTTTATTCTTAATTTCAAAACCAAACAACCTCTTAACTTAATCATTCACTTTCAAACAGCCATCACCCTCTCAAAAACACATAACCACACGAAATTTAGGGCTTTCAATCCAATCTCTTCAAATCCAACTAACTTTGTAAGTGTTCCAATCACAATTGCATTTTTGATTCAAGTATAACATTCTTATTTACATTCATTAACTAGAATCTTAGGGTTTATGCATAAAACTTCTTGATTCATGAAAAACTTGGTGGCTAGCCAATCATGTCTTCCATTTGTTAAAGAATTGTATCCTTTTTGTTGTTACTTTGATTTGCCAAACACACCAAGTGCATTGTCTTTCAAAAATCGCAATCCAAGACTAGAACATGATTCATCACCACATTGTTAGAAAAAATGAAAAACATCATTAAAACATCACTTGCATACTATCTCTTGAATGCTAAAGGGGATACATAACTAATATGTATTTTCGGGCACATTCAATCGAAGACACATTCAATTAGGAGAGTGTTGGTTATCTTTTGTTTTTATAACAAAACTTGCAAGACAAAACAATTTGGGAATCAAAATGAGTCAAGATAACAAAGTCTCCACATTGTTTGCATATAGGAATATATTAGAACATCCACATTGTTAAAAGTCATTAACATATAATTTTGTGTTTTCTAGGAATCAACATGCCTCACGTAAATAGATTCGATCACAAGGAAACCCTTAAGTACATGCCCAAACACCATATGACCAAAGGTCTCAACAATGTTCAAGTAGAAACCTTTAAGGCACTAGAAAAACGCTATGTTCATGAAGGTAGAACCATTGATCCATCCTTCCTAGAAGGAACATCCATTCGCCAAAACTTTTCCGCAATCAACTTTGATTGTCTCCTTGATATAGATGAGCCAATTTGTCCTAGGTTCATCTTAGAATTCTATGCAACCGTAAACCTTTCCACAAATGTTGTTGGTAAGATATCATTAAACTTCACAACCAATCAAACACCAAATTTCATAGATTTAAAAGACTTAGCTATCATTCTTGGTGTCCCAAATGAGGGAACTTGTCTCTACACGGATAAGTGGCCCATTTCAAGTCTTGATTCTATTGAGCGTTGATTCGTCGTGAAAACCAATTATATAATATAGTAGTATAGTATCGAAGTGATCCGCTAGAAATACGGATCACCCGAGTCGTTTCCAAGTGAAGGTGAATGGAATCAAGAATATCGATTCGTGTAAATCGTGAATTGAAAAGTGATAAGAGAAAAGTGAAAATATAGGGTTCTAAACTAATGATAATGAACTATAGGCAATAGAAAATCAAATAGGCAATTAAGGCAAACAAATAAGGCACACGTAACCTAAAATGCAAAGGAATCCTAAAAACGCAAAATTACCGGAAAATAACGCACCTATAAGTCAAACTTAAACAAAATAAACCTTAAAAAGTCAAACTAAAAATATCTAACTAAATTATGCTAACCAAGCAAATATGAGATTTATGATAAAAAGATATACTTGTAAAGTAAATTATCAAGATCCTTAGGTGTGGTTTATTATTTCGATTAAGTCCATTATTGATCTATTAATATCTTTTACAATAAATTGTTTTCTCACAACAATTTTTCATAAAGAAAGATAAAAATCTAACCAATATATTTTATAAACCACACCTAATTCACTAAATAATCTACTCCACAAGTATAAAAAAAAACTTTACTCACTAAGCATAGCAAGCCAACACATATCGAATATTATGATAAACATAAACATGATTATTTTAACAACTATTAAAGGTTTAAAAAAAAGTAAAGAAAGTAGAACCCGGATGAATAAACGAGAGGAATTAAACATCCGATCTAATAAGCTCAATTTAACACAAAAGTCTACAACTTTATTAATGTTATCCACTTATTAGTAAGTAAAGTTTAAAACCTTACTACTAAAAAGCTTAGAAATTAATAAAGTTTCAAACTTTATGAATTAAAAATGCTTAATAGACCCTTAAGCTCCGGCCTTAGTGGTACAATGACAAGAAATTAAAGAAAGACAAGAACTTTATTAGAGGTTAGCAATAAAAACAATTTTAAATAAGCTAAGAGTGATCTAAAAATTTAAAAAGATTAAAACTTTTTAACTAAAAACTACTAGATCTAAATCCACCCGAAGCTAAGTTGCCCACTCAAAGAATAGACGTGAATCGGGTATAATTAAGGAATAGACCTAGATGAACAAGCTACTAAATAGCTTATAGTTCAAAATAAACTTAAAAAGTTGCAAACTTTTTTATTAAAAACTTGATAAAACTAATGGATCTAATCAAAAAGCTATTTAACAAGCTAAAAAGCTACTAAATGCATAAATAAATAAAGTGCTCTCAAACTTAAGAAATGTCAAGACTTATTTAAAAAAATAAGTCGAGCTTAACAAGCTCATGCATATCTTTTGTTGTTTGAATTGAGCTAGAAGGTATAGAAGAGAAGATGTAATAAGACATAATAAGCATAAACAAAAAAAATGAAAACATTTATAAAAATAAATGAAATAAAACTATTTTTTTTTTATATTTTTTTTATAAAAGATAAATTATAAAAGACTATTAAATAAAAGAAAAAGAAAAGATCTTAATGAATAAGCTTATTGAAAAAGCTCATCAAAAAGCTACACATAAATAAACCATAATAAGCTAAAAAGCTTATATAATTTATGTAGATTTAAGAAAGAATAAAAATAAAGAAAGAAAGAGATGAGAGAAATAAGCTAAGAATTATCCATAAGAAGTACCTTCATTAAATATAAAAGTTGTTACAATAAGCTAGATAAGCTATTACAAATAAAAATTAAATCTAAAAATTATAAAACTTCAAATAAAACTTCTCTCTAAAAAATACACACTAAAAATAAAACTACTCCCTAAAATTCTAACCCACCCAAATTGGGTCTGGTGCGTCCTATTTATAGCAAATGAGGAGTGAGGGGTATAATAGTCCATTCAGGCCACTTTCAATCCAAGCCATTCAATCAGGGGTAATCTGGTCATTTCACAGCGCCAAATGCTATTTTGTCTTATTCTGGAATGCCACGTGTCACGCTCCCATTGGTGGATCTGACTGCTAGAAGTTTCCTCGGACTGACACACGCCTGTGCGCTCTGACCTCGTACTAACACACTCTGACCTCGTACTGACACACGCCTGTTTCGTCATCTTGTACACGTGTCATCCTCTGATTGGTCAAGAATACTGCCACGTCGAAACATCGTACTGACAACCTCGTACCTGCCATGTCAGACTTGCCACCTGTACCTGCAACAATAAACTCGTACAAATCATTAGCATTTAATGTGCCGCCACGTGGCAGGCTCTGATTGGTCCACGTCACTGCCACGTCAACAGGTGGGGGCCCACTGGTCAACGCTGGTCAACGAAGGTCAACGATTGACAAGTCAACGGTCAACGCTGACTGGTCAACGGTCAAAGTCAATGGTCAATGCTGACCGGGTCGGGTCGGGTCTGGAAACGGGTCGGGTCAGCCACGTGGACCACTCACAGAGTGCCACGTGGCAGGTAGTAATAATACTACCAATTGCGTCCGGTGGGATTCGAACTCAAGCCTCTCGTGTGAGAGGTGAAGGTGCTAGCAGACTGAGCTAGCAAAGCCTTCAGTTATATTGTGCGTTTGGTTCTTTTTATAATTGTTTTGAGCCTAGTCCAGATTATTAGTAATAAAAGGGTCAAAATAGATTTTGACCTGTCAATTTAAGGCAGTTTTGTACCTGATAAAAATTTGAGAAAAATACCGTCGGACTCGTTTTTCCGTGCTCTTTCCAATGGTGTGATCAGGAAATATTTTTGACTTCATCTTTACCATGAAAAACGTGAAAACGTCGTTGAAACTCTCTGAAAATCACCGTTTTTCTTTTGTATTCAAACCCTTTTATCATCAACACATAATCACGCGTTCCAAACATATTTGTAACATAATAAATGTGATCCCGACTTACATCCCCGGCCTCGGCTATTTACACTTTTCCAAATCTCGTGCTCGTTTTGTCATTTTCTTGTGATTTTTCGTCCTTTTCTTAAATATCCGTTCCTGCACATTCACAAACACAAAAACACACATTCTTTGGCAATTTTGGTTAGTTTTTGGTTTATTTGGTCCTATTTTAGCTTAGAAAAGGTGAGTGAATAAGCACTCACCAAAATCCCCTGGACTAAAGTATTGTCGTGTCCTCACGCAATGTGATCAATTCACGCTCACGAGATAAATAATTTCATAACTCTTTCTACTAACTTTGTAAAGTAGCAAAGAGGTTCAAAAGAAGTTATAAAATCATTTAATCCCGCAAACGCTCCGTTTTCCAAATATTTTCCTTTATTCTACTTCCATTACTATTTTTGGACTTTTCACACTTCATACTTGTGACGGTTTGTTGAACTTTCATTATTTTTGCAATAATTCTTAGGGTCTACGAGTAGAAAAACTTCTATTTAAGAAGTGACCATACGGATAAAAATCGTCATCCTTGATTTTTCACGAGCTCCCAAACTAAGCGTAAAAACGAGATCACAGCTTATCTACAAATTTAATGCTAACACTACTCATAAAAGTTACTTGTGGAAACTTCTTACTCCCATGTCCTAAGTTTTTGTATCTCAATATTTTACTTTATTTGAAAATTGAATCGCTTCATATTTTCTCGTTTCGATACCTTTTTTAGTCCGATAGTGATACCTAAGTTAAAACGATAAATAGTTATTCATTTTCTCTTAAGAACCACTACAATAGAAATTCGGTCCACATCAAGGAATTTGGGGTACATACAATATCAAAGATATAAGTTGCGGAGTACAATCACGTGCACCTCATGTGACTGATTACTAATCACTTATCACATGCACCTCACGCGCCAACAACTTATTTATACATACAAAGCTCTTATTCAACAATACTTCAACTTTCATTTTTTTCTTTTTCACTTTTTTCACTTTTCTCATATTTTTCATACTTTTCATTTTTTTCTTTCTTTGACTTTTCTCATAACATCAATGGAAGCTTATTGGGTAGCTCCAAAACCACATAGATAATCAACTTTTGACTTTTGATTTGTTCACTTTTCGCTTTTATTTTTGATGTTCCTTGATATGTACCCAACTTCTAAAGCAAAAATTCTCTTAAGAAAACAAAGAACTAAATATTATTCAAACCGAAATACCACTAATTAACCTAGAACATCTATTATATATTGGTGACGTATCATATGGGAGTAAAAAGGCACAAGTACCTCGCATAAGCTCTAAAGAGAACCACTACTCCACGTTTAGCATTAAACTTGTAAATAAACTCTATCATTTCTCGTTCTCTGCAAATTTAAGACCTCAAATAATGAGATTAGCAGATGCTTAGCCAATAATCAGCCACGCATATATAAAGTCAAATACGGGTGCTTGCAAACTCTTTAAAAAGAATTCGCGTTTTATAGCTCCTAGTGTAAGTGACTAGCGAAAGCTTTTCAAGCCGTGCATGTATAAAGTCAAGTACGGGAGCCAACAAAAGAGTAGCTCCTTGTGTACAAGGCTAGTATTAACTTTTATGATTATCATTGGTTAAGGGAACAAGCTAGGGCTCAACACGCCCGGTCAAGTCAAAATATTTATTCCTACTCTCGCCAGCAAGAAAGTCAACAAGGTGTCAAAACATTTATTCAAATTTTATTATATTTTTGCACAACTTTTTCAACTTTTTCTCATTTTTTTTGTACTTTTACATGACTTTTTCATCAAAATTTTTGAAACTTTTCAATTTTTTATTTTTGGTGGAAAAACGGAGTTGCAAGAGTGCACGACATGTGAAACATGCAAGGTCAAAATCGAATCGAAGATTCACCCTCCCCCCGACTAGAACGAAACATTGTCCTCAATGTTTAAAGGGTCAGGGTAATCCTAACAAAATTTCTAGGCCGTTTATTAATTATACCAAAGAAAACGTTAGTCGATAAGATTTAACGGATATAGGATTTCCAAGTAGCACCAATGAATGAAACTCGAGCGGAGAAGATAACGAGCACGAGAGTCATCCTAACTCGCGGACAATCCTAACAAACATCACAAACAACCACGAAACACAAGAAATAGAAGAGGTAGCCCTCCTCACGTCACATTAGAAAGAAAATAGATATTTAAGAAGTTGAATGGATAAGCATGGGGTGCCTCCCACGAAGCGCTTGTTTTTGTTCACCGAGTCACATGAGCTTGACTCGGTCCCCGAATTAATTCGTCCTTGGGGAAAAACCATGGAAAAATAATCTCACTCGGGCTTTCATTCAAAATATTTTGAAAAACTTATGACTTATTTGAAAGTTCCATCCCGAAGAAATAACCGATGGTATTTTACTTATGAAAACTTTGAAAAACGATACCAGGGTCAAATACAACATCCTCACTCCCCACAGAGTGAAGAATAAGAGAAACCACACCAAACGTTACGAATGGCAAGAAGGTCATGATAACAATCTTGAAAAACTCATCTTCATCAAAAGAAAATTTCATAATTGTGAAATTATGAATTTTATCATTTAAGCTCTTTTTAAAATCCTTTCCGGGTGGGAGGGATGGGATAAACTTTTCTTTAAAACTCTCATTCTTAAGAACACCACCCGGATCATGATCAATTTCAAGATCAAAACTGAAACTTTCATATTCAGGTTTAGAAAACTTTTCAATTTCACATTCAGATTTATCAAAACGAAATGACTCATACTCCGGAAGAGAGATAAAAGCATGAGAAGTGGGATTGCCACGACTCGTCTCTTCCGAGTGATCAATATCAAAATGAAAAGCTTCATAAGTCGTATAAGAAAAATCCGGACGATAAGTGGGATTGCCACTTATTTCCTCAGTCGTATCGAAGGTAAAACTCTCAAAGTCTGGTAAAAATTCCTCGAGCTCGGGCTCAAGAGGATCGTCAATTATAAGCTCAATCTTCGTCCTAACTTTATCCGGAGGGATTGACGGTTCTTCGTTCAACAAATTGTCAAGAAAAATAATATCCCCCTCCGAATCAAAGTAAGAATCGTCAGTCTCAGAAATCGGAATTGTTTCGATAGCAAGAAATTCATCAACCTCTTCCCAAAAAGAATCATATTCCTTAGTCGAAGGAAATGATGGGGAAGAGTCAGAGACGAAAGTTTTCACAAAATCATCAAAGGTAAAATCACAAACATCGATGCTTTTGACGGAGTACTTCTTTGATTTTGAATCATCGGCTTTAAAAATCATAATATCATCATCGTGTCGTAAAGTTAGAGTATCCTCAAAATGGTCTACTAGGGCTTTAGCGGTTCGTAAAAACGGTCGCCCTAGTATTAGAGGAACTCTCGGATCAGCTTCAAAATTGACAACAACAAAATCTGTCGGAAAAGTACACGAATTCACACGAACAAAAACGTCCTCAGCAATTCCAACTGGATGAGTGATCGATCGATTAGCAAGCTCCAAAGTCATTCTCATCGGTTTAAGAGCCCCCATTCCAAGTTGTTCGTAGATCGATAATGGCATGAGGTTAATACTCGCACCCGAATCGGCCAGGGCGTTACAAACTTCTTGATCTTTTAATGAACATGGAATGAGAAACTTTCCCGAGTCACCAAGCTTTTCGGGAAGCTTCTTGAGAAGAATCGCTGAACATTGAGCATTTATCGGCGTTTCGGCTAATTCAAGCAATTTCTCTTTATTACTTATGAGGTTTTTGAACGTGGAAGCAAATTTCGGCATGTACACGAGAGCATCCATAAAACTTATATCAAAGTGCAATTTTTGAAAAATATCCAGAAATTTTTCCATTTGTATTTTAGACTTTGCACGAAGCTCTTCATCATTAAATCGTGATGGATATGGCAATTTAGACTTGTATTTCACATTATTTTCAAAAAAAACCTTTTCTTTATCTTTCAACTTTTGGACAACCGGAGGTTGGACGTTTTCAGCTCCTCCATTATTAATAGGAGGAACCGGGTCCTTTGTCGCCTCGGTCTCACAGTCCACTACCTTAGGCGGAGACGAAGAAGAAGAAGAGGTAGTAGGAGCTGTGGGTCCATCATTGGTGAGTACTTATTTACTCACCATTTTATGGCCAAATACTAACCCAAAACGACTTATCTGAGCTAATAATCGCCAAGAAAACATGTGTTTTTGTGATTGTGACATGCAGGTACGGATATATAAGAAATGGACGAAAAATCATCAGAAAACCGGAAAAACGAGCACGAGATTAGAAGATGGTCAAATAGTCAAAGCTGGGAATCCAAGAATCAGTTTTAGTCATCTACTTACTCAGACTTGTCAAATTTAGTCCTTGGAATTAACTTTTGAAAAGTGGCAGATTTTATCCTTGAAGTTTGGAATATTACAATTATGGTCCTTGTATATTTTTTAACACAAAAGCTGAAAACTTAACAAGCCTGGTCCAATGAGTATAAGCCTAGTCCACCAAATTCCTACTCAAGCCCATATTACAAATGAAATTACCCAAGCCCAAGTGATTTAACCCGAGCCCACCTAATTGTTATCCACGGTCAATATAGTCAACAAATAAATAAACAAACACACAAACCAAACGTACCTTTTTACTTTACCCCAAATTCCTTTTAAACCCAGAAATTCCCAATCCCCCAAGAACCCTAAAATACCCAAATCCCCAATTACCCTTCTTCCAATTAAATTACTACAATCAACCTAATGAGTATCCAATCATTGAGGCTTCTAGAACCTCACGTGGCATGTGCACGTGTTAGAGAATTAATTTGATCCGTCGAAGGACACTTGGCAGAGGGGTATTGGACAAAGTAGCGTCATTGGATTCACCTTCCAGAAGGTCTGACAAGACAGAGAATGTGAGCGCATTTGTACAGATGTCATCATTGGATTGGACAAGCCACGTCTAAATTCATCATCCAAGGGCTACAAATGATTTGAAGAAGCACAATTTGATCAGAGGGCTTAGATTGGTTTTCAACAAGCACAACTCACACGGATTGCCAACCTGGCAATCCGTGAGCTCCTCACCCTCACTCGCTATATATAGGTGTTATTTTTAGCTTAATGGGGTAATTTTTTTAGTTTAGAGTTATGCTGTCAAATTTCATTTAGACTTGTAATTAGTTTAGTAATTGTAATTTTCTTTCAGTTTCAATAAAATTTCTAGTTAATTTCTAATTGTCTCAGCTTATATTTCCATTGATTACTGCTTATTATGTTTTCTAGTTAAGCTTTTTACTAATTCATAATCGTTTAATTACAACTTATTGAGTTTTCCATATCAGCTTATTACTTGTACTCAGTTAGCTTAGTTTTACTTCAACTTACTACTCTTATCTCAAATGTTATTTTCATTTACATAAAACAAAATAAAAAAAAAATAAAAAAAAAATAAAAAAATATTAGTTATACCAGCTCACAATGAGCTTATTTTTCTTTATACCTTCCATTTAAGCTTTGTAGCTTAATAATGGAAGTGAATTGAGTCATTGCAATTGTGAATCATTTGGATGTTGGAGAAATAGTTGCTGAGGTGAAAGAGATAGCTGATCCAGACAATAAGATATCAGCCTATCTACGAGATAGGCTTGCTTAGTGAACTTTCTCTTTTCAAGCTGAGAAAGAATTGCTTTGTAAGTTCTGTTTCTAATTCCAAATGTTTGATTTCATTTAACTGTTTCTGTGTAGATCTGTTTAAGTCTGTTCGATTAATGTTTGTTACGTTGAATTTGATCATAATTGAGTAAGTTTGAATGAATATTGTTATAGTTGAAGCAGGATTGATCATAGTTTCTGTTTGATTACTTGAAATCTGTCACTTTAGCTTAACTGTAAACTTAAGCTTTAGTTGTTGAATGTTGTTGTTAGTTGTGGATTATAACTCTTTTAAGATTAGTTATTCAGTTTGAAGATTGATTATATGGAATAAAGCTTAAACCAGTTACCTGATGTGAATTGGAATAAATAAGAGGATGTTTGGAATTAGCTGATTTGCTTAGTAGGTGTGGTAGTTTGGTAAAGTTAGTTGCATCTATAGTTAACTTGTGGAAATATTAGTACCAAGGCTGTCAAGATCGCGATCCCACGCAGGATCGTTTTTGTCTTTGCAAGATCGAGATCGTAAGATCGGATCGCGATCCTACGATCCTACCAATTTGTCATATTTTGTAAACCAATGATATACGAGTCAAACTGTTTTACATTTGTACTCAACGTCAAAGATAAGTTCATATAATATCATCTTAAAAATGACAAAGTTTAAATTTCAAACACCAAAGAAATAGTAAAACACAAAAAAAAAAAATCAAGTTTCAATCGTTACATTAACGATTTAGTGCAATAATATTACATAACATAGGTCCTAAATGTCTCAAAACATACGAGCCATCAACATGATTTCAAAGAAAAACAAACGTTTTATAAGTGGCATTACAAAACATACCCTTTGATTAGTTTAGTTACAGTGAAGTAAACTAAATTAAACTATTGAACATTTTTTAGACTATAATCTATTTGGAAAAGTAGAAAACTCTGTATAAACTATAATCTATTTAGAAAATGAAACAATAGTGGTTTACTCATTAGACATTAGTAAAACATACGTCTTTTTTTTTTTTTTTTTTTTTTTTTTTTTTTTTGCCTAAGCAAGTGGGATGGATTTAAAAAAAAAAAAAAAAAAAAAAAAGTGAACTCGGATCGCGTGTCGATCTTACGATCTTACGTGCGATCCTACGATCCTACTTACGATCCTACCTCAGATGCGATCCTACCACGATCCTACACGATTTTGACTGGTGTGCACGTAAGATCGTACGATCTTACGTGTAAACTCGCGAGTTTGACAGCCTTGATTAGTACAACTAGTGCTAAAAATCAGTAGGTGTAATAATAAAAAGTCAAAGTTAAGTTTCAAGTTAGATAACTGTTGAGTAACATAGAGTAGGTTATTGAAATTGTAGTGTTAGTTGTTTAATTGTTCTAGATAGCTTAATTTTGATCACTCATAGCTTATTATTACAATTTAGGAGTAGATTATAGCTGTTCAGATTACATTAAGTCAAATTAGCTTAGCAGTAGAATAGTATACTGTTGCATTGAGAATCTAGTCAATAGTTGCTGAACTTGCTGGGATTTTGAGTAGCTTGCATAGGTTTTTGGTAATATAGTTGATTGATCTTGTATCTCAGTTGTGCTTTTGAACTTTTGCCCACATAATTTTGCACTTTGGAGCTTATTAGAAGTGTTTTTTTTTTTTTGCACCTGTTTATAAGCTAATTTGAGACAGGGTACTGTTTGAGAATTTGAGGCCTACTTGTGATTAATTGTGCGTATATCTGTGTTTAGTGTATGCCACTAAGTCTAATTTGATTAGTTTTAGTGTTATGAATCATTACTTTGCCTCTGGTTCAGTCTGTGCTTATTCAGCTTATAATTGAGCTTAACATTTTAGCTTATTGCATACTATTGGTGGCATTGTGTACTTCTGTTTTTTTTATTGTTCATATTTTGCATTTCTTAGCATAAGTATAGCATAATAAGCTTGTTTTCAGAGTTTCATTTAGTGTTGTTCACAAGTGCTTATTTATAAGCACTTGTGAATAAGCAGTCGGCTATAATAAGCACTGAATCACCTTATTTTCATTCCAAAATTTTTATTCAAGTTCTTTTTAATATTTTTGATTTTCTGGAATTTTTCCAGATTTTTCTGAATATTTTTACTATTTTTAATAATTCTTTTTGATTATTTCCAATTTTTAAATAGTTTTTAAATCCAAAAATCAATAAAAAAAATACAAAAAGGTTCAGAAAAATACAAAAATAATTTTTAAATTTCTTTTATAATTAGTTAGAATTTTTAGAATTTTATTTTCAATTTTCCACTTAATTTTTCTATTTTTCTTATTTTTAATTCATTTTTAATTCAATAAATACAAAATTAATTCTAGAAAATAAAAGAAAAGTCAAAAAAATATTTTTCTTTTTCCTAATTTTTTTTTTATTAGAATTTAATTTTTAGAAAATATTTCTAAGTTCGTAGGGTCATTTTTCATATAACGTTACGTTTAAATTTTTACGTGTGCATTTCCGTTTTCGCGTTTTTCGATTCGGTGCATAGTTAGCTTGTACTATTTGCATGCTTTATTTTTGTTTGTTAATATTTGATTTCCTTGATTGCTATTTTCACTATATCACTCTTTCACAACTCACTTTCACTACACGATTCCCGATTCGATAATTCAAATATTCCATTTGAGCTTTCGTTGGGAAGAACGACCCGGGAATTACTTTAACCGGTATTTCCTCGGAATATTATTATACTATAATTGACACGTATCAATTTTTGGCGCCGCTGCCGGGGAAGGCTTAAAGTGAATTT
This sequence comes from Artemisia argyi, assembly GCA_030686995.1. Classification (NCBI taxonomy): domain Eukaryota; kingdom Viridiplantae; phylum Streptophyta; class Magnoliopsida; order Asterales; family Asteraceae; genus Artemisia; species Artemisia argyi. The sequence continues at coordinate 17,035,589 of CM060677.1, forward strand.
TTGAATAATTGTTTTGGAAAATCGTGTTTTGATAAGCCTTCTTCTACTTTGTATATATATTTCTATAAAAATTGAAAAATCAAAAACACTTTTCCTAAAGTGTTTTCAAAAATACCAAAAAAATAATAAAAGTTACAGCCTCGACTCGATCGCAAGAAAGGGCGTTGTAAACCAAATAAGTCTCACAATATAACGAAAACGTAATTTAGTTGTTTATCGGACTATTTCAATTACTACAACCGAATAAGCGGGAAATACGGATAGCTAAGACATTAAATTGCAAGCTGAAGAGAGATCCATTCTTCTCTCCCGTCCCGTCGCGCGTGGTTTTGAAAGAAACGGTTTTCGATTAATATTACGTTTTAAGAAAAGAAAAACAAAAAAGTAAAAAGTTTTTGAGAAAAAATAAAAAAAATTAAAAAAATAAATAAAAACAAAAAGATTTTCTTTTCTATTTTCTTTTTCTTTTTAATTTTCTTTTTGGTGTATGCACACCCGTTCTACTTTTGAGAGTCTTACGTCTCCGTTCTCTAACCCCGAGCGGGTTTTACGACATACGAGTCGAGTTCATTTCCTTGACGAGGAGGAGATGAACCAAAACGAACACAACGGACCCCCGCCGATGGGTGGTCCGCAGCACAATGTTATCCCGCCGATGGGACAACAACCGGCATTTGATCCGCGTCCGATGGAAGAACAACTCCAATCACCATTTAATGGTGTAAGGAGAGCTATTGTGATTCCGGACATCAATGCCAACTTTGAAATCAATCACGGATTACTCAATTTGATCACGAGTATATCCTTTCACGGGTTTGATAACGAAGACCCCTATGCACACATCCGAAATTTCACCGACATCGCTGAGACGATTAGAATGAACCAAGTGCCTCACGATGTGGTGAAATTGAAGTTGTTTCCTTTCTCCTTAAAAGGAGCAGCCCGGACTTGGCTGGAAAAGGAACCGCCTAATTCAATTCACACTTGGAATGATCTCGCTTCCAAGTTTGTGAATTACTTCTATCCTCCCTCTAAAACTTCTAACCTACGTTCTCAAATCTTTCGGTTCCAACAAGCTTTTGATGAAACGTTTAGTGAAGCTTGGGACCGATTCAAAGATTTGAAGGAGAAATGTCCGAACCATGGGTTTACCGACCTTCAGCAGATTGATACGTTTTATAATGGTTTATGTCATACTGATCAAGATTCGCTTAACTCTGCTGCGGGTGGTAACTTGTTGGCTAGGAACACGAATGATGCTTTCATGATAATTGAGAACAAAGCTCGTGTGAGAATGTCAAGGAATAAACCTCAAGTTTCTAATAATGGTAAAAATAATGATGAATTGGTAAATATGATTGTGGCTTTAACAAAGAAAGTTGATTCAATGTCTATTGAAAAACCAAACCATCAAGTCAATGTGGTTAGTCGCGGTTGTGAGACTTGTGGTGGTCCACATGTGTATTATGAATGTCCGGCCACCGGTGCCTTTTCTCAAAACGTGTATGCTGCAAACGCGGGTAACACCGGTTACCCACAACCTCAAGGAGACCGTAATCTCCTCAGCTACCGTTCTTCTCATTTTCTTGGACCACCCGGTTTCGAACAACCGAACCAAGTCAATCAAGTCAATCAAAATCATAATGTTGTGAATCGTAATAATCAAGGAAATCAAAATCAGAGTCGAGCTAATAATGGTTTTCAAAATCATAATCAAGGGTTTAATCAGAATCGGGGTTTTCAAGGTAATTACAATCAAGGCCCGCCTCAAGGGAACAATTTTCAAAACCATCAAAACCATGGAAACCCTGGGAATTTTCAGAACGCAAATCATGGAAATCAGAATAATGGTTACCAAAACCGTGGGCATAATTTTAACAATAATCAAAATCAAGCTGTTATTCCAAATCCGTCGCCCACGGAAGATTTGATTAAGCAATTGCTTCAAAACCAACAAGCTTTTATGACAAAACAAGAGGAAACAACAAGGTTGTTAGCTAATCAAATCAGTGATATCAACAAACGTTTAAATGATCGACCCTCGGGTTCGGGTATTACATCTTTGCCAAGCAACACGATCGCAAACCCGAGGGGCGAAGTTAAGGCGATCATAACTCGCAGTGGTGCTCAATATGATGGACCCGCAGCTCCTACTACCTCTTCTTCTTCGTCTCCGCCTAAGGTAGTAGACTGTGAGACCGAGGCGACAAAGGACCCGGTTCCTCCTGTTAATAATGGAGGAGCTGAAAACGTCCAACCTCCGGTTGTCCAAAAGTCGAAAGATAAAGAAAAGGTTGTTTTTGAAAATAATGAGAAATACAAGTCTAAATTGCCATATCCGTCACGATTTAACGATGAAGAACTCCGTGCAAAATCTAAAAAACAAATGGAAAAGTTTCTCGATATTTTTCAAAAGTTGCACTTTGATATCAGTTTCATGGATGCTCTTGTTTACATGCCGAAATTTGCTTCAACGTTTAAAAATCTGATAAGTAATAAAGAGAAATTGCTCGAATTAGCCGAAACGCCGATTAATGTTCAATGCTCTGCGATTCTTCTCAAGAAGCTTCCCGAGAAGCTTGGAGATTCGGGGAAATTTCTCATTCCTTGTTCGTTGAAAGATCAAGAGGTTTGCAAAGCCCTGGCCGATTCAGGTGCAAGCATTAACCTTATGCCATTTTCGATCTATAAACAACTTGGGATGGGGGAACTTAAACCGACACGAATGACTTTAGAGCTTGCTAATCGTTCGATTGCTCATCCAGTTGGAATTGCTGAAGATGTTTTTGTTCAAGTAAACTCGTGTACTTTTCCGGCCGACTTTGTCGTTGTTAATTTTGAACCCGATCCGAGAGTTCCTCTTATACTAGGGCGACCATTTTTACGAACTGCAAAAGCCCTAGTAGATCATTTTGAGGATACTCTAACTTTACGACATGATGACGATATTATGATTTTTAAAGCCGATGCTTCGAACTTAAAGAAGTACTCCGTTAATAGCATCGATGTTTGTGATTATACTTTTGATGATTTTGTGAAAACGTTCGTTCCCGACTCTTCCCCATCATTTCCTCCGACTAAGGAAAATGATTCTTTTTGGGAAGAGGTCGATGAATTTCTTGAAATTGAAACAATTCCGTTTTCTGAGATTGATGATTCTTACTTTGATTCGGAGGGGGATACTATTTTTCTTAACAATTTGTTGAACGATGAACCGTCAATCCCTCCGGATAAAGTTAAGAAGAAGATTGAGCTTATAATTGACGATCCTCTGGAGCCCGAGCTCGAGGAATTTTTACCAGATTTTGAAAGTTTTACCTTCGATACGACTGAGGAGATGAGTGGCAATCCCACTTATCGTCATGATTTTTATGATCCGACATTTGAAGCTTTTCATTTTGATCACTCGGAAGAGACGAGTCGTGGCAGTACCACTTCTCATGCTTTTATCTCTCTTCCGGAATTTGAATCATTTCGTTTTGATGAATTTGAATATAAAATTGAAAAGTTTTCTAAATCTGAATATGAGAGTTTCAGTTTTGATCTTAAAATTGATCATGATCCGGGTGGTGTGCTTAAAAATGAGAGTTTTAAAGAAAAGTTTATCCCATCCCTCCCACCCGGAAAAGATTGTAAAATGAGCTTAAATGATAAGATTCATAATTCTATAATTATGAAGTTTTATTTTGATGAAGATGAGTTTTTCAAGATTGTTATCATGACTTTCTTACCATTCATAACGTTTGGTGTGATTTCTCTTATCCTTCACTCCGTGGGGAGTGAGGATGTTGTTTTTGACCCTGGTATCGTTTTTCAAAGTTTTCAAAATTAACGTACCAGCGGTTATCTATTCGGGATGGAACTTTCAAATACGTCACAAGTTTTTCAAAATATTTTGGATGAAAGCCCGAATGAGATTATTTTTCCACGGTTTCTCCCCAAGGACGAATTAATTCGGGGATCGAGTCAAGCTCATGTGACTCGGTGAACAAAAACAAGCGCTTCGTGGGTGGCAACCCATGCTTATCCAATTTCATCTTCTTATTTTCTTATTTCTAACACCTAATGTGAGGAGGGGGTGCCTCTTCTATTCTTGTGTTCTGTGGTTGTTTGTGATGTTTGTTCAGGATTGTCCATGATTTATGATGACTCTCGTGCTCGTTATCTTTTCACTTGGAGTCTCATTCATCGGTGCTACTTGGAAATCCTATATCCGTTAAATCTTATCGACTAACGTTTTCTTTGGCATAATTAATAAACGGCCTAGGATTTTGTTAGGATTGCCTTAACCCATCAAACATTGAGGACAATGTTTCGTTCTAGTCGGGGGGAGGGTGAATCTTCGATTCGATTTTGACCTTGCATGTTTCACAAGTCGTGTACTCTTACGCAACTCCGTTTTTCCACCAAAAATAAAAAAATTGAAAAAATGAGAAAAATTTCAAAAATTTAGATGAAAAAGCAATGAAAAAGTACAAAAAGATGTGAAAAAGTTGAAAAAGTTGTACAAAAAAATAATAAAGTTTGAATAAGTGTTTTGACACCTTGTTGACTTTCTTGCTGGCGAGAGTAGGAATAAATATTTTGACTTGACCGGGCGTGTTGAGCCCTAGCTTGTTCCCTTAACTAATGATGATCACATAAGCTTGTGCTAGTTTTGTACACAAGGAGCTATAAAATGCGAATTTTTTCTTAAGAATCTGCAAGTTCCCGTACTTGACTTTATACATGCGCAGCTTAAAAGCTTTCGCTAGTCTTTTACATCAGAAGCTAGAAAACGCGAATTTTTCTTCTAGAATTTGCAAGTTTCCGTATCTGACTTTATATATGCGTGGCTGATTATCGGCTAAGTATTCGCGGGTTTCATTATTTGGAATCTTAAATTGCGAAGAGCGAGAAATGATAGAGTTTATTTAGAAGTTAGATGCTAAACGTGGAGTAGTGGTTCTCTTTAGAGCTCATGAGAGGTACTTGTGGCTTTTTACTCCCATCAGAAACGTCACAATATATAATAGATGTTCTAGGTTAATTAGTGGTATTTAGGTTTGAATAATATTTAGTTCTTTGTTTTCTTAAGAGAATTTTTGCTTTAGAAATTGGGTACATATCAAGGAACATCAAAAATAAGAGCAAAAAGTGAAAAAATCAAAAGTCAAAAGTTGATTATCTATGTGGTTTTGGAGCTACCCGTTAAGCTTCCATTGATGTTGAGAAAAAAGTCAAGAAAGAAAAAAGTGAAAAATATGAAAAAGTGAAAAATGAAAAAAAAAAAAATGAAAAAGTGAAAATTGAAAGTTATGTCAAATAAGAGCTATGTATGTATAAATAAGTTGTTGGCGCGTGAGGTGCATGTGATAAGTGATTAGTAATCAGTCACATGAGGTGCACGTGTAGTACTCCGCAACTTATATCTTTGATATTGTATGTATCCCAAATTTCTTGATGTGGACCGAATTTCTATTGCAGTGGTTCTTAAGAGAAAATGAATAACTACTTATCGTTTTAACTTAGGTATCACTATCGGACTAAAAATTATCGAAACGAGAAAATATGAAGCAATTCATTTCTCAACAAAATAAAATATTGAGATACATAACCTAGGAAATGGGAGTAAGAAGTTTTCACAAGTAACTGTTATGAGTAGTGTTAGCATCTAATTTATAGATAAGCTGTGATCTCGTTTGTACGCTTAGTTTGGGGACTTGTGAAAGATCAAGGATGACGAATTTTAACCGTATGGTCGCTTCTTAATAGAAGTGTTTCTACTCGTTGACCCTAATAATTATTGCAAGATAATGAAAGTTCAACAAACCGTCACAAGTATCAATTATGGAAAAGTCCAAAAATAGAAGTGTAAGTGGAATAAAGGAATAAAAGGAAAAGTTTTGGAAAACGGAGCGTTTTTCGGGAATAAATGATTTTGTAATCTCTTTTGAACCGCCTTGCTACTTTTTAAAGTTAGTAAAAAGAGTATCGAAATTATTTATCCTAAGAGCGTGAATTGATCACATTGCGTGAGGACACGGCAATACTTTAGTCGGGGGGATTTTGGTGAGTACTTATTTACTCACCATTTTATGGCCAAATACTAACCCAAAACGACTTATCTGAGCTAATAATCGCCAAGAAAACATGTGTTTTTGTGATTGTGACATGCAGGTACGGATATATAAGAAATGGACGAAAAATCATCAGAAAACCGGAAAAACGAGCACGAGATTAGAAGATGGTCAAATAGTCAAAGCTGGGAATCCGAGAATCAGTTTTAGTCATCTACTTACTCAGACTTGTCAAATTTAGTCCTTGGAATTAACTTTTGAAAAGTGGCAGATTTTATCCTTGAAGTTTGGAATATTACAATTATGGTCCTTGTATATTTTTTAACACAAAAGCTGAAAACTTAACAAGCCTGGTCCAATGAGTATAAGCCTAGTCCACCAAATTCCTACTCAAGCCCATATTACAAATGAAATTACCCAAGCCCAAGTGATTTAACCCGAGCCCACCTAATTGTTATCCACGGTCAATATAGTCAACAAATAAATAAACAAACACACAAACCAAACGTACCTTTTTACTTTACCCCAAATTCCTTTTAAACCCAGAAATTCCCAATCCCCCAAGAACCCTAAAATACCCAAATCCCCAATTACCCTTCTTCCAATTAAATTACTACAATCAACCTAATGAGTATCCAATCATTGAGGCTTCTAGAACCTCACGTGGCCTGTGCACGTGTTAGAGAATTAATTTGATCCGTCGAAGGACACTTGGCAGAGGGGTATTGGACAAAGTAGCGTCATTGGATTCACCTTCCAGAAGGTCTGACAAGACAGAGAATGTGAGCGCATTTGTACAGATGTCATCATTGGATTGGACAAGCCACGTCTAAATTCATCATCCAAGGGCTACAAATGATTTGAAGAAGCACAATTTGATCAGAGGGCTTAGATTGGTTTTCAACAAGCACAACTCACACGGATTGCCAACCTGGCAATCCGTGAGCTCCTCACCCTCACTCGCTATATATAGGTGTTATTTTTAGCTTAATGGGGTAATTTTTTTAGTTTAGAGTTATGCTGTCAAATTTCATTTAGACTTGTAATTAGTTTAGTAATTGTAATTTTCTTTCAGTTTCAATAAAATTTCTAGTTAATTTCTAATTGTCTCAGCTTATATTTCCATTGATTACTGCTTATTATGTTTTCTAGTTAAGCTTTTTACTAATTCATAATCGTTTAATTACAACTTATTGAGTTTTCCATATCAGCTTATTACTTGTACTCAGTTAGCTTAGTTTTACTTCAACTTACTACTCTTATCTCAAATGTTATTTTCATTTACATAAAACAAAATAAAAAAAAAATAAAAAATAAATAAAAAAATATTAGTTATACCAGCTCACAATGAGCTTATTTTTCTTTATACCTTCCATTTAAGCTTTGTAGCTTAATAATGGAAGTGAATTGAGTCATTGCAATTGTGAATCATTTGGATGTTGGAGAAATAGTTGCTGAGGTGAAAGAGATAGCTGATCCAGACAATAAGATATCAGCCTATCTACGAGATAGGCTTGCTTAGTGAACTTTCTCTTTTCAAGCTGAGAAAGAATTGCTTTGTAAGTTCTGTTTCTAATTCCAAATGTTTGATTTCATTTAACTGTTTCTGTGTAGATCTGTTTAAGTCTGTTCGATTAATGTTTGTTACGTTGAATTTGATCATAATTGAGTAAGTTTGAATGAATATTGTTATAGTTGAAGCAGGATTGATCATAGTTTCTGTTTGATTACTTGAAATCTGTCACTTTAGCTTAACTGTAAACTTAAGCTTTAGTTGTTGAATGTTGTTGTTAGTTGTGGATTATAACTCTTTTAAGATTAGTTATTCAGTTTGAAGATTGATTATATGGAATAAAGCTTAAACCAGTTACCTGATGTGAATTGGAATAAATAAGAGGATGTTTGGAATTAGCTGATTTGCTTAGTAGGTGTGGTAGTTTGGTAAAGTTAGTTGCATCTATAGTTAACTTGTGGAAATATTAGTACAACTAGTGCTAAAAATCAGTAGGTGTAATAATAAAAAGTCAAAGTTAAGTTTCAAGTTAGATAACTGTTGAGTAACATAGAGTAGGTTATTGAAATTGTAGTGTTAGTTGTTTAATTGTTCTAGATAGCTTAATTTTGATCACTCATAGCTTATTATTACAATTTAGGAGTAGATTATAGCTGTTCAGATTACATTAAGTCAAATTAGCTTAGCAGTAGAATAGTATACTGTTGCATTGAGAATCTAGTCAATAGTTGCTGAACTTGCTGGGATTTTGAGTAGCTTGCATAGGTTTTTGGTAATATAGTTGATTGATCTTGTATCTCAGTTGTGCTTTTGAACTTTTGCCCACATAATTTTGCACTTTGGAGCTTATTAGAAGTGTTTTTTTTTTTTGCACCTGTTTATAAGCTAATTTGAGACAGGGTACTGTTTGAGAATTTGAGGCCTACTTGTGATTAATTGTGCGTATATCTGTGTTTAGTGTATGCCACTAAGTCTAATTTGATTAGTTTTAGTGTTATGAATCATTACTTTGCCTCTGGTTCAGTCTGTGCTTATTCAGCTTATAATTGAGCTTAACATTTTAGCTTATTGCATACTATTGGTGGCATTGTGTACTTCTGTTTTTTTTATTGTTCATATTTTGCATTTCTTAGCATAAGTATAGCATAATAAGCTTGTTTTCAGAGTTTCATTTAGTGTTGTTCACAAGTGCTTATTTATAAGCACTTGTGAATAAGCAGTCGGCTATAATAAGCACTGAATCACCTTATTTTCATTCCAAAATTTTTATTCAAGTTCTTTTTAATATTTTTGATTTTCTGGAATTTTTCCAGATTTTTCTGAATATTTTTACTATTTTTAATAATTCTTTTTGATTATTTCCAATTTTTAAATAGTTTTTAAATCCAAAAATCAATAAAAAAAATACAAAAAGGTTCAGAAAAATACAAAAATAATTTTTAAATTTCTTTTATAATTAGTTAGAATTTTTAGAATTTTATTTTCAATTTTCCACTTAATTTTTCTATTTTTCTTATTTTTAATTCATTTTTAATTCAATAAATACAAAATTAATTCTAGAAAATAAAAGAAAAGTCAAAAAAATATTTTTCTTTTTCCTAATTTTTTTTTATTAGAATTTAATTTTTAGAAAATATTTCTAAGTTCGTAGGGTCATTTTTCATATAACGTTACGTTTAAATTTTTACGTGTGCATTTCCGTTTTCGCGTTTTTCGATTCGGTGCATAGTTAGCTTGTACTATTTGCATGCTTTATTTTTGTTTGTTAATATTTGATTTCCTTGATTGCTATTTTCACTATATCACTCTTTCACAACTCACTTTCACTACACGATTCCCGATTCGATAATTCAAATATTCCATTTGAGCTTTCGTTGGGAAGAACGACCCGGGAATTACTTTAACCGGTATTTCCTCGGAATATTATTATACTATAATTGACACGTATCAATCATATTGAGCACCACTGCGAGTTATGATCGCCTTTACTTCGCCCCTCGGGTTTGCGATCGTGTTGCTTGGCAAAGATGTAATACCCGAACCCGAGGGTCGATCATTTAAACGCTTGTTGAGATCATTGATTTGAGTTGCAAATATTTTCGTTGTTTCATCTTGTTTAGCAATTAAAGCTTGTTGACCTTGAATCAATTGTTTAATCAACTCTTCCGTGGGCGACGGATTTGTAATAGCAGCTTGATTTTGATTATTAAAACTTTGCCCACGGTTTTGAAAATTACCATTGTTCTGATTTCCATGATTATTCTGAAAATTCCCATTGTTTTGAAAATTGTTCCCTTGAGGCGGGCCTTGTTGATAACTTCCCTGGTTTTGATTTTGTTGAAAATTCTGATTTTGTCCTTGAAAACCATTATTTCCGCGGTTGTGATTCTGATTGTTATTGAATTGATGATTACGGTTTTGCACATTGTTATTCTGATTCACTTGATTTGGTTGATCAAACTCGGGTGGTCCAAGGTAATTGCTAGAACGGTAGCTGAGGAGATTACGGTCTCCTTGAGGTTGTGGGTAACCGTTGCCACCCATATTCGCAGCATACACGTTCGCTTGAGCAAAGCCACCGGAGGCTGGGCATTCAAGGTATGAATGTGGACCACCACAAGTTTCACAAACGACATTAACCATATTAACTTGTGTGTCTTTGACTTGATTCGGCATCATTTGGTACATTCTTAGCATAGCCGTCGACAAATCGTCAATTTTCTTATTCAAGACGGCTAGCTCGGTATTAGAAGAAGAGTTAAGAGTCGCAGTTGATCTTATTGGCTCATTCCTCTCGGCTGAGGAATCCCAATAGTTGTAATGGGCCGTCATATTCTCGATTAGCTCGTAACAATCCTCAGGACGACGTTTCATAAAAGTACCACCAGCTGCAGCATTGATCGTGTCCCTATGTCGTAAAGTCAATCCATTATAAAACGTATCAATTATTGTGACGAGAAGCATATTATGATTCGGACAACGATCAATGGCAAGCTTGTAACGCTCCCAAGCCTCAAACAAAGACTCATCGGGGAGTTGTCGAAAATTGCTAATATCATTCCTTAATTTCGTCACCATCGATGGTGGAAAATACTTCGCCAGGAACTTGGAAACCATTTCATTAAAAGTATGAATCGAGTTCCTGGGAAGGCGATCAAACCACGCGGTGGCATGATGTGTAAGAGAATAGGGGAAGAGAGAGAGACGGAGGGCGTCATCGGAGACCCCGTTTTGCTTCATATTTTGGGTGACGGTTAGAAACTTATCGAGATGCTTATTTGCATCGTCACCCGGTAATCTATGAAATTGGCACGAATTTTGGATTTGTTGTATCATGTGGTGCTTAAGTCCAAAATCCGTAGCCTCAATATTTAGAGGGGCAATCGGGCCACCTCTACCATGCATCGTGGGTTGGCACAACTCCTCCATTGTTCGGAGATCGGGAGCCGGCATGTGTTGGTTTTCATCACCACCCACCGGAGGGTGTTGATTATTCATATCCATTTCCTCAACGTTAAGTAAATGGACACGGTGTGTGTGACGTATTACCCTTTCGGGATTTGACAAAGGTGATATAAGACTCTCAAAAGAAGAGCGGGTGTGCATACACCAAAAATAAAATTAAAAAGAAAAGAAAAAGAAAAAGGAAAATCTTTTTGTTTTTTTTTTTTTATATTTTTCATAAAAACTTTTTATTTCTTTTGTTTTTCTTTTCTTAAAACGTAACTTTAATCGAAAACCGTTTCTTTCAAAACCACTCGCGACGGGACGGGAGAGAAGAATGGATCTCTCTTCAGCTAGCAATTTAATGTCTTAGCTATCCGTATTTCCCGCTTATTCGGTTGTAGTAATTGAAATAGTCCGATAAACAACTAAATTACGTTTTCGTTATATTGTGAGACTTATTTGGTTTACAACGCCCTTTCTTTCGATCGAGTCGAGGCTGTAACTTTTATTATTTTTTTGGTATTTTGTAAACACTTTAGGAAAAGTGTTTTGAATTTTTCAATTTTTATAGAAATATATATACAAAGTAAAGGAAGGCTTAACAAAACACAATTTTTCAAAAAGATATTCAAAAATTCACTTCGGCTTTCCCCGGCAGCGGCGCCAAAAATTGATTCGTCGTGAAAACCAATTATATAATATAGTAGTATAGTATCGAAGTGATCCGCTAGAAATACGGATCACCCGAGTCGTTTCCAAGTGAAGGTGAATGGAATCAAGAATATCGATTCGTGTAAATCGTGAATTGAAAAGTGATAAGAGAAAAGTGAAAATATAGGGTTCTAAACTAATGATAATGAACTATAGGCAATAGAAAATCAAATAGGCAATTAAGGCACACGTAACCTAAAATGCAAAGGAATCCTAAAAACGCAAAATTACCGAAAAATAATGCACCTATAAGTCAAACATAAACAAAATAAACCTTAAAAAGTCAAACTAAAAATATCTAACTAAATTATGCTAACCAAGCAAATATGAGATTTATGATAAAAAGATATACTTGTAAAGTAAATTATCAAGATCCTTAGGTGTGGTTTATTATTTCGATTAAGTCCATTATTGATCTATTAATATCTTTTACAATAAATTGTTTTCTCACAACAATTTTTCATAAAGAAAGATAAAAATCTAACCAATATATTTTATAAACCACACCTAATTCACTAAATAATCTACTCCACAAGTATAAAAAAAAACTTTACTCACTAAGCATAGCAAGCCAACACATATCGAATATTATGATAAACATAAACATGATTATTTTAACAACTATTAAAGGTTTAAAAAAAAGTAAAGAAAGTAGAACCCGGATGAATAAACGAGAGGAATTAAACACCCGATCTAATAAGCTCAATTTAACACAAAAGTCTACAACTTTATTAATGTTATCCACTTATTAGTAAGTAAAGTTTAAAACCTTACTACTAAAAAGCTTAGAAATTAATAAAGTTTCAAACTTTATGAATTAAAAATGCTTAATAGACCCTTAAGCTCCGGCCTTAGTGGTAGAATGGCAAGAAATTAAAGAAAGACAAGAACTTTATTAGAGGTTAGCAATAAAAACAATTTTAAATAAGCTAAGAGTGATCTAAAAATTTAAAAAGATTAAAACTTTTTAACTAAAAACTACTAGATCTAAATCCACCCGAAGCTAAGTTGCCCACTTAAAGAATAGACGTGAATCGGATATAATTAAGGAATAGACCTAGATGAACAAGCTACTAAATAGCTTATAGTTCAAAATAAACTTAAAAAGTTGCAAACTTTTTTATTAAAAACTTGATAAAACTAATGGATCTAATCAAAAAGCTATTTAACAAGCTAAAAAGCTACTAAATGCATAAATAAATAAAGTGCTCTCAAACTTAAGAAATGTCAAGACTTATTTAAAAAAATAAGTCGAGCTTAACAAGCTCATGCATATCTTTTGTTGTTTGAATTGAGCTAGAAGGTATAGAAGAGAAGATGTAATAAGACATAATAAGCATAAACAAAAAAAATGAAAACATTTATAAAAATAAATGAAATAAAACTATTTTTTTTTTATATTTTTTTTATAAAAGATAAATTATAAAAGACTAGTAAATAAAAGAAAAAGAAAAGATCTTAATGAATAAGCTTATTGAAAAAGCTCATCAAAAAGCAACACATAAATAAACCATAATAAGCTAAAAAGCTTATATAATTTATGTAGATTTAAGAAAGAATGAAAATAAAGAAAGAAAGAGATGAGAGAAATAAGCTAAGAATTATCCATAAGAAGTACCTTCATTAAATATAAAAGTTGTTACAATAAGCTAGATAAGCTATTGCAAATAAAAATTAAATCTAAAAATTATAAAACTTCAAATAAAACTTCTCTCTAAAAAATACACACTAAAAATAAAACTACTCCCTAAAATTCTAACCCAGCCAAATTGGGTCTGGTGCGTCCTATTTATAGCAAATGAGGAGTGAGGGGTATAATAGTCCATTCAGGCCACTTTCAATCCAAGCCATTCAATCTGGGGTAATCTGGTCATTTCACAGCGCCGAATGCTATTTTGTCTTATTCTGGAATGCCACGTGTCACGCTCCCATTGGTGGATCTGACTGCTAGAAGTTTCCTCGGACTGACACACGCCTGTGCACTCTGACCTCGTACTGACACACTCTGACCTCGTACTGACACACGCCTGTTTCGTCATCTTGTACACGTGTCATCCTCTGATCGGTCAAGAATACTGCCACGTTGGAACATCATACTGACAACCTCGTACCTGCCATGTCAGACCTGCCACCTGTACCTGCAACAATAAACTCGTACAAGTCATTAGCATTTAATGAGCCGCCACGTGGCAGGCTCTGATTGGTCCACGTCACTGCCACGTCAGCAGGTGGAGGCCCACTGGTCAACGACGATCAACGTTTGACAAGTCAACGGTCAACGCTGACCGGTCAACGGTCAAAGTCAATGGTCAACGCTGACCGGGTCGGGTCGGGTCTGGAAACGGGTCGGGTCAACCACGTGGACCACTCACAGAGTGCCACGTGGCAGGTAGTAATAATACTACCAATTGTTTCCGGTGGGATTCGAACTCAAGCCTCTCGTGTGAGAGGTGAAGGTGCTAGCCAACTAAGCTAGCAAAGCCTTCAGTTATATTGTGCGTTTGGTTCTTTTTATAATTGTTTTGAGCCCAGTCCAAATTATTAGTAATAAAAGGGTCAAAATAGATTTTGACCTGTCAATTTAAGGCAGTTTTGGACCTGATAAAAATTTGAGAAAAATACCGTCGGACTCGTTTTTCCGTGCTCTTTCCAATGGTGTGATCAGGAAATATTTTGACTTCATCTTTACCACGAAAAATGTGAAAACGTCGTCGAAACTCTCCGAAAATCACCGTTTTTCTTTTGTATTCAAACCCTTTTATCATCAACACATAATCACGCGTTCCAAACATATTTGTAACATAATAAATGTGATCCCGCTTACATCCCCGGCCTCGGCTATTTACACTTTTCCAAATCTCGTGCTCGTTTTGTCATTTTCTTGTGATTTTTCGTCCTTTTCTTAAATATCCGTTCCTGCACATTCACAAACACAAAAACGCACATTCTTTGGCAATTTTGGTTAGTTTTTGGTTTATTTGGTCCTATTTTAGCTTAGAAAAGGTGAGTGAATAAGCACTCACCAAGCGTTTTTATCCATACGACAACCCTCTAGTTAGTAAGGAAACAATTAAGGAAAATCTCTTCGTTAGAACCTCTACCACAAGAAAGAATCATTCGGGGAATATTGTGGATAAGGATCATTTTGGTATGGAGCTCAATGAGCTTAAACCACAATTTAAGAAGTTGGAAGAAATTCTTAGAGCTAACGTCATAAGTACTATAGGAAATAGAGATCATATCAACACATGTCTTTGCTATATGCTCTATAGCATTTCCACCGGTCAACCATTCAACTTAGCCTACTACCTAGCCAAAAGAATGGCCGACATATCCTTAGTTGGAACAACCGCTCTTCCTTATGGAATGCTTCTTACTCGCCTCTTTAGAGCAATCTCACCCATTTCTCCTAACGATAATGGAATGCGCCTTGACTATTCTCTCGTTCCTCACATTTTTGTTCCTCTAAGTGATAAACGAGTTTTCAAAGGTAAGGGCAAACGTACTCACTCACCTACACCATCATCATCATCATCCGACATGAGCGAGGTCGATAAACTTCCTAACTCTAAGTTACCTCCTTTAGAATACCTTCAAGCACTCCCCGTCATTGACAATGCATCTGAAGAGTTCAAGCAAACCAAAGGAATGCTCAAATGCTTTGGAAGGTACCTAAGCAAGCTCAATAAGAAGATAGACCGGTTGTGAGAAGATTAAGGAGTGTTTGGCTTATGAATGCTTTAGAACCGTTTATGTGTTAAACTACGTAATTTGTATTGTTTTTCACTTTCATGGTTTATTACGTTTGTCGGATTATGTTTGTATGAGCTTTTATGCATAATGACAATGTTTGAGGTGTTTGTCAATTTTTTATGCCTATGGGAATTCTTACTAAGTATAGTGAAATCCTCGACCTCAAGGTCAAAGTCCTATGATATGTATGTTTACGTGTCTAATTTTTGCATTGCCTAATCAGAAATGCATTATCTTTTTTATTTTAGGAGTTTTCGAAAATTTTGAAAATCGTCTCGCGGGTCAAAATCGCGGACTGCCTAATTTTTCAGCCCTGGCGGATCTGACGGTACCCAAAATTGGGTTCCGCCAGTGTATTTTCTGGGTAATCCAGAATTGGCCCAATGGACCAGACGGAACCCAACACAGGGTTCCGCCTGTGTACCGCGAGGGTTCCGCCAGACACCTGCAGAAAATTTTTGTCATTTTTCTTAAGTCCAAAATTTGTAAAGTGTCAAACCATTATCCTAAGTGAGAAACATCTTCCATTAACTCCAATAACCATACTAGAACAACTCTCACTCACTAAAACAATTAGGAAGCCACTTCCCTCTAAAAATTCAAATTCAAACATAACTAACCCAAGGAACCCTTTTAAAGGATCCTTCAAACCATTGAAACATTTTCAACCAAATCACATCCCATGATCACAAAGTATTGAGTGCATATGTTGGTCTTTCACTCCACCTTATTCCATTGGATTGACATGCAATGATTTGACATGTTTATAAAAACTTTGTAAATCATTTGAAACCTCAATCTTTAAGTGGTAGAACATGAAATCCAAACACCCATTTCAACATCTCCTCCACTCTATAAATTTGAAAGTTTTGCAACAATTCAAATCACACCATCACCATTAAAACTTCTTCACTCAAAACATCAAAACCACACCTTTGAAATGACTAAATCTAACACATCATCCGAGTCATCAAAATCCTTCTCAAAAACCACTAGGATTAGTGTTAAACCTTGTTGCTTCAACAAAACTGTCAAGTCAAGCTCATCTTCATCAAGTGATGCTTCGCTTAACATTTCTTCATCTATCCAAGATTTCCTTAACCTCACTACTTCAACACCATCCTCAACACATTGCAATACCACTGTAATCACCTTTCAAGATTTGCTTAATCTTGATACTCCAACACCCTCTCCAACACATTGCTACACAAACATAGCCACCATTCCTTCACCTACTAGACCTTCATGTGATTCAACATCACCTTCTCAACAAGCTCAACCAACTAAAACTTCATCACCTCAATCACCAACAATTTTACCAATGGAACTTTTCCATACACCTTCAACATCACCACTACCTTATTTGGAAACATTAGAAAACCTATCAGCCAAGTCATCAAGTCCACAATCCTTATCACTCTTTGACACCATTGCTCAAATGGAAACCCAACAACAATCTAGTGAGCAACTAGATGATGAACCCCATCAACCCTCAATGATAGAACGGTTGGCTTACCGTTATGCTAGACCATCCATTTTTCCAAATGATCAAGGCCATACCCACTCACAATCATTTGTGTTTCACCCAATTTACAAAGACCTTCATGGCAATCCTTCCGGCGAACCAAGCTTTCGCCATTTTGCTCAAAATTAACAACCACAACAACAACAACAACAACAACAACAACCTTCACCACAAAACTCTTCCCAACAATTTGAATCTCTACTTTCTTCTTATAAGAAAATAGAAGCATCCATATGGGAAAAACCTCCAAACCTTAATGATGAGATTGACACTCATTTAAACCACCTTCATGCCTTCAAACGTATGGTTGACTCTCAAATCAACCATATTACGGTTTTACAAACAACGCTACAATCAACTAATGAAGAAAGCAAAAACACCTCTCAACCATCCACCTTTGCTCCTTCAAGTTCAAACCATCCACCAACAACAAACCAAACCACTCTTCCACCAAACTTTCGTCGCCATGGTTGCGGACAATGCGAAAGAACCGCTCACATTAGTGAAGGATGTCGAACGGAAATTCGTGAGCTATCCGAAGAAATGAGGTTTATCCTAAACCACATTTTGGATCGTCTACAATCCTTGTCTCACACACCTCAACCTTAGAGTCTCCAAAATGAAACAAAAACGTTTGCATTGGAAAATGTTTCCCATTTAAACCAACAAACCAAAACCGTGTCATCCTTTCAACCTTCAAAATAAAGCCCGCTACAACCTCCAACACACATTTTCATCCTTAAACAACCTTAGCCTTGTTTTTGGAAAATGTTTCTCATTAAGGAAAATGATGATTTCCTTGTAGCTTTTCATGTTCTTATTTTATTTTTAGTTTTTCTTTATTTGTAGAAGTAGGATGGTGTCATCAAAATTTCTTGTCTTTGACTTTTTAAGAGTCAACATTTTACATGAAATGAATTCCATTCTACTACAAGGTTTGCATTGTTTATTTACCATTTGGGTATAATGTGTGAACTATTCCTTGCTATGGTAGCATACATATATCTTGTGTGTTAGAAACTAACATTTCTTTTTGTAGGATCATTATCCATGTTTTCCTTCCTTGATACTCCATTTAGGGGAGAAATATTCAAGGGGGAGCATGATTATGACATTATTCCGCTCCACAACTCTTAGTTGTGTTTTAGACATGAAATGCTTTCATAACTTGTCTTGTGCGACAACTAACCTTTTTCGTGTAGGTTCAAAATCCATGTCTCCTCTCTTGGCACTCCATTTAGGGGGAGTATCGTCCAAGGGGGAGCAAGTGCTTACTTCCGCTTCGCTACTCTTCTTTTTGTTTCGACAAAAAGAGGGAGAATTTAGAATATAAACTTTGTTTCAATTTTTTTTTAAATATCACATTATCTTAGCAAAAACAAGTTTTTATACTAACTTTATAAGACTTAACACTAAAACTAGTGACTTACTTATAAATAAAGTTTATGTTTTGTCATCAACAAAAAATGGGAGATTGTTAATACAAATATCGCCTAAAAACGTTATTTATATTTTACAATCTTTGCTAAGTTTTGTTAATGACAAAGTATGAACTTTAGCTATGAGTAAATCATCACTTTATGTGTTTAAGTCTTGTTTAACTAAGGTTTACATTTCCTTTTAAACAAAACATTGTTTTTATTTCTTAAATTAGAAAGTGTCTTGTCACATCACATTTATTTCTTAAAATAGTAATGTCACATCATATTTAGGGCAAGCTTTGTCAATATACATTTATGGTAAAAAAGAGTGTTTGACTAACCATATGTTTGCTTGCAAGACTTGTGTTTGACTAAGTGTAATGAGATGTGACCTTGTTTGGTTTGGAAGATTTATTGCAAAACCAACTGCAGCCCTGACGGAACCCTGGGGGTACACGGGCAGAACCCATGTGAGGGTTCCGCCTGATCCGCCAGACCTGCAGAATGGTTTGCTATAAATATCAAACCATTTGTTAGTTTTGAGTCACCCCTTTAGGATATATTTTCACATACTCTCTCAACTAATTCAGTAACATTTGATTTGTGTGATTCTCTAATGTAGCAAGGGATTTCCATGAGAAAATCTTCCAATAGTCCAATTGTGTTGTAATGCAATTGCACATAATCTTTATCTATTCTGATTTGATTGTTGGCCATCAGTTTTTCGTCCATAGGATCATTTGCAACTTGCTTTGTAGGAAAATTCTGCCTTGTATGCCGTCTTTTTCTGCATATGAAACATCTTTTCCTTGGGATGTGCCAGCCTTGTGTTGTACGAGGGTTCAAGGACTATTTGCTCATGTCTTCCACAAAGTTGTCTCTGAATTGATTCTTGTAATTCCTTCTATGTTGCCCTCCTGATGTTATGATACCACTGTTAACATATGGCCTTCCACCAAATCTGGTTTTCATCTTCTGTTTGGGGCGTTTGGAACAGAAAGATTGGGACAGAAAGTTTGTAATAGAATAAACTATCTTAGAAACTGATGAACAAGAGATTGAATATAACTAATAAATCAAACATGTATTGGATATAGTTTTGATTACAGACTTGACCTTTATATACCTAATGAATCGGTGCCACATGATACATCGTGACTGTTAGAGAAGAGGCATACCAATTCAATAAAGGTCGTGACCCTCTAAAAACTGTTTATACCATTGTCCTATGACCTAGCACAACAAACTAATTGGGTTTATACAGAATTAAGATAAATACATAAACAGATTATATATAATATTAATTACCCTAACTTTGCTTCTATATCATTATTGGTCCAACAGGCCCATATGGCCACTGCCGCGGTCCACTACAACCAGCCAATTTACCAGCTCCATTCACCGGTTCACCAGCCCACTATCCAGTCATAAAGCCCCGCAAGTTGTTAATGTTTTTGGTCTAGGGCATTATTCATACAGTGTTCCAACATGGTTCAATCCCAGGTTTCTATGCTATTACCAAATCTATAATATTATACACTATATGATGAACTGTTTATGGGAAACCATATTATAATAATTTTAGCCTTTGGTATCATATAATTGCGGTGCTCTATCGTCCTGTATTTTATTTTCCCTTGATATCCTCTATGAACTCGCACAAACGCTTTATTCCAGCTGTCAACTGTGTGATTTATTGATGGAATGTTATTGTGATTAATGTCGAATGCTTAGATTATTGAAACAGTTATTTCATTGAATTATAAGCTACTGATCATTACACGTCCAACACAAGTTACAATTTTAATTAGGAAATGCTCAAATATGATATGCTCGTGTGTAGCAACATCATTTTATTCATATTCTTATAAGTCTAGTTATTCAAGAAGAATAATCAAGATACTGATCAATTCCTTAGTGAGTGGACGGAGGAGGTGGAGAGCCACCATCTGCAGGAGGAGATCCACCATCAGCTGGAGGAGGTGGTGAGCCACCATCAGCAGGAGGTGATGGAGAGCCGCCAGCAGCTGGGGGAGGAGCTGCACCAGGAGGCGCTGGTGTCGCTCCAGGAGGCGATTTGGAACAGTCAAAGTAGCAAAAGCAACTTTCTTTACCGGCTTCTCTCTTGTGACAAGCACCATGTTGTGCTTTCTCCCACTCTATACACTTTTTGTCACATTTCTTGTTGTCGCACTTACCCGAATACGTCTTGCTTGTCTTTTCACACAGCTTTGAACCAGCGGCCTCTATTTCTGTTCATCGAGTTAAATCATCAAATATGTATCAAGTAAATGAGACAAGGATTTGTCATAAGTAGTTTTTACTAAAATGTACGTTTAGTCTACATTGATATATGAATAATCAAACTGTTATTAGTAAGTAAGACTCAATAATTAG
Organism: Artemisia argyi; assembly: GCA_030686995.1. Lineage (NCBI taxonomy): Eukaryota > Viridiplantae > Streptophyta > Magnoliopsida > Asterales > Asteraceae > Artemisia > Artemisia argyi. Next base: position 17,056,415 of record CM060677.1, read on the forward strand.
AAAGAAAACTGAGAGAGGCCTAAATAAATGATTTCTCACCTCCGATCGCAAGTATGAAAATCAGAAGAACCGCACAGAAAACATATGAACACTTTGCCATTTTTGAATTATGACGATGCTGATTGAACAACAAACGCTTAGAGTTGGATGAAGTGAATGTTAAGACGATAAGGAGTATTTATATATAGGAGATCGAATGAGTTTCGAATAAGATACGTGCATGTACGTCAGGGACGGAACCAGAAGACAAAGTCAGCAGGTGCATTTATGAGAAATCAAACAAGACTACATGCATAACTTTTTGGGACCGGGTGCATTTATAGAAAATTAGAGGTTTTATAACAAAATTAACGCTACGAGACAAAAATTCATGGGTGTCCCGGGACCCCCCGGGACACCCCTGGTTCCGTCCGTGATGTACGTAGAAGTTGAACGTAGTATCTAAAAATTTCAACATGTGATGTATGTCCAAAACCACCACCTTAATATGTATTATGAATTTTAAAACGTAAGTAGACACGTTTTAGAGTTTTGTCATGCTTAGATTTTCTCATCACGTATATTAAAACACCCTTGCTTTACGAATCGACTGTATTGATCATATTTATTTTGTACAAAATAGTATTTTGTACCCTTCATAATCTTGTTTATTGTTAGCATGCACGCAGATTAAATGAATCGTTGCTCTATAATAACAGAGGCTGGAAACTCGCTCCATTAATAGCAAACTCTTTTATTTTGGTTGATTTTTTTGTATGTTTGTGTATCAACACTCTTCAATAAAAAAATTGATACATATTTTTGTACTAAATCATTTCAAAAGTATCTAAATAAGTGAGACTAATAAAAAGACACTAAATCACCAAAATCTTGGTACCCAAATTATTCAATGTAATTCTGGTTTCTAGATCCAGCAAACTGCATCCAAATGTAGCATCGAAGAACTTAAATTCGAAACAATCATGCAAGATTTTGTGTGGAAAAGAGATGTCCATCTTAATTTAACAGATCATAGATAATTAAGAAACCATTAAGTTAGTCTAGGGTTTTTCGTTGATCTAAATTAAACCTTTTGAGGAATTAAACTCGCAGGTTCAAAATAAACTACTATATATGACATGTTCAAATTGTATGTTAGGATAAATACCCAACTAATATGAACATAACGTGTGATATTCATAAGTAGGCCAAAGGTAATTGCAATCCTAAAGTTTGGCACAACAAAGTCCAAGACGTTCTGTTTAATAAAACTTTGCATCCGGGTTAAGTCTTGACCAATCGAAAGCACCAATATATACGTAAGAATTTTTCCGTAACAGTTGTAACAACTTCATATGAGTCTTGTCGTCCTCACGTGTTTTATGTTAATTGTGCCTCTTTAATGGAATTTATAAGAATAATATGTAATATATATACACCTTTGATATTTATATGCTCGATTATTAACCTTATATCTTGAGGAAGTAAAATTTCCAGAAAAGTTTATTACCCGTGAAAGAAAAAAAAAAGTAATACTGCTTTATATAACAGTCAAATTTGTAAATCGCGTAAAAGATTGTTGAAGACTATTAAACTAATTCAAAGTTTAGGTTTTCTTAAAATGTTAAACGGTTTTATATATAGAAATATTCAGAACCACGTGACCACGAAAACGCAAATAAATGAGTTAGAGTTGAGGAAGATGGCTATGTGATGACCAGTGGAGTTCGGGATTAATTTAACACCAGATCACTAAAGGTGTTTCGAATGGTTTTTTCCGGCAGCTACAAATCCCTTTTGTGTGTATGACTTGCATGCAGCAGGTATTGTACTTCTATTGGGCTGAGACGGGGGATTACCCTCATCCGTTTTTCTTAACTATTTTTTTGGAGTAATAATATTTTTCCGAGGTAATTTACTCTTTTTACCCAAAAAAAAAGATAAATACGTTTTCCAAATCAATAAGTTCGCAACAAAATTTGTTTTTCCTAGCTTACTTTTATTGCAATTTAGGTTAATATTAGTTTTTAAAATCAATTCTTTGAAAACCCCGATATTTTACTTGCTTTTAATTTAATATAAAACACCAAAAATATTCTTCTCCAGTCTTGAGATCAATTCGTCATATCTCACTATTCTCCAAGAGAACGATAAGCCCGCCGGTCTTCCCTTTATTACACTATAATTGTTAGGTACACTGCCTAGGGGATGTAAAACTTAAGAGTTGCAAACTTCACATCAACGGTCATGTGGATGTGTTCCATCATCTCTCTCAAACTCGTTGATATGGTCATCGATGATAGTGCAACCTCTTATGGTTTTTGGGAACATCTAAAAGACTTTTTCCATGATAATAAGGATGCTCTTGTTATTCAACTTGACAACGAGATTCGTAACATGTTTATTGGCAATCTTTTCGTGAATGACTATTTTCGAGAGATTAAGTCCAAAGCTAATCGCCTTGCTGATCTTGGCTCAAATGTAAGTGACTCGAGCCTTGTTACTTATGCCATCAATAGACTTTGTAGCAAATTTCCAGATGGATCATTCGTCATACGAAAAAGCTCCCTACTTTTAATACCGTGCCTTCAATGGTACTTCTTGAAGAGAGTGATTCGGTTGCTCAATCGTATGCTACATCATCTTTTTACTCTACATCCTCTTCTCCTACCATTCTTGATGCTACCAACACGAGTAATGATCAGACTAAACTTTTGAATACCTTGGGAATTGATCAATGTCGCAATTTTTGATGTGGTTTGTTGTAAATTTATACATGGACTTAATGACTTTCGGCCACGTCCATGGTCCACTGCTAACACTTCAAATGGCATAAGTTTCAGGACTAGTTCCAACAATACACGTAACTCTTATAAAAATGCAACTACTGGTCGTGGCCTAAACTGTCCAAATACTTCTTTTCAACCCAATGTGGCCCAACAGGTGAGTAACCATCAATATTTTAATTTTCCTATTGTCCCATGCCTCGGCCCCTAATTACACGGCCCAAGCCAACATGGGGTATGTATTTTTTCAGTCGAGTTTGGGTCCAGTTACTCCATCGGTCCAGTAGCACCCTACGGCCCAACCTCAGTAGCTGTTAACATGTGGCCTTCGACTAAATCTGGTTTTCATCTTTTGTTTGGTGCGTTTGGAACAAAAAAATTGGGAAAGAAAGTTTGTAACAAAATAAACAATCTTAGAAACTGATAAACAAGAGAATGAATATAATTAATAAATCGAACATGTATTGGATATATGTTTTGATTACAGACTTGACCTTTATATACTTAATGAATCGGTGCCGCTGATACATCTTGACTGTTAGAGAAGAGGCATACCGATTCAATAAAAGTTGTGACCCTCTAAAAACGGTTTATACCGTTATCCTATGACCCAACCCAACAAACTAATTGTGTCTACAGAATTAAGATAAATACATAAACATATTATATACTAAGTACTCTAACTTTGCTTCTATAATATTATTGGTCCAATATTCACCCCCTAATGTTATAGACGACAATTGAGTCTTCTTCACTTAACTTCATGAGATGAAGTTCTAGCCTTCCCTTTCCTGGTTGATGCTCGTTATCTGTTCCCAATCGCGACTTGTATCCTCTATATCAACTTTATTGCCTTGCTCAGACGTCATTAAAACCTCGTTGTTTCCTGTCACTAGGCAATTTTCCCTAATATAATCATTTGCACTTGTCATCCCTACTTTCGCTACTTCAAAGTAAGTTTATGGGATCAGCAGATAGTGGACATAGATTTCTTTAAACCTGAGTCCATACAATCCCGAGAATCTAAAGCCTAAAGAAATTTCATCCCATTTTTTCTTGTAGATTAATCTTTCATATCCACCAAAGCATTTAACCAATTTGTAAAGATCGAAGAGGCAAATTTCATATCCACCAATCTTTGGAGGTATGAGTTTAGTTACATCGTCCTTGATGTAAGTATTGGGGAACCACTTAAGCATACACTCGAAACATTCCCTAAAGATTTCTCTATGTTTCAATACAGCATAGTTGTTGTTTGTAAGTTTCACGAACCGTATAAAGCCTTCAAATGAATTAACATTAAGTTCGAGTTTTCTTGTATCCTGGTTCCCTGAGTAAGTATCTTGATCAGAATCAATATCCAAACAATCCCATTTAGTGCATTCTGAATTCCCTTTGTCACTATCTAATCCTTTTGCTTTGGAAGACTTGAATGGCATCTCAACTTCCTGTTTGATTAGATTAGTATCAGCACTATCCCTTCCTTCATTGGTTGTGGATGTAATAAATTGTTAAAAATATTTTTCAAGATATGCATTGTGAATCTCGAGTACTTCCTCCATTGTCATCCCCTCATTTGCTTCTTCAAACATTCTTCTTATAACACACTTTGTACCGTTAACCTGAATTTCAAAACCCTGGCGGCTAATTGGTGTAGGCTTAATATATTTATTCCTATTTCGGATACAAATGACACAGTTGGTATTTTGTATATTTCTTTGTCAGTTCCTATCAACACGTCTCCTACTCCATGGGTGAAAAGAAAAAAGTGTTTGTGGGATTTCGAGTCTATCTCAAAACATCCCTTGAATCTTACAAATAATACTCTATTTGGAGATATATGTTTTGTATATTTATTACTAACACAGATTTTCTTTCAATCGCCCTTGTCCGTTCCTTCCATGAGAAAATCTTCCTATAGTCCAATTGTGTTGTAATGCAATTGCACATAATCTTTATCTATTCTGATTTGATTGTTGGCCATCAGTTTTTCGTCCAAAGGATCATTTGCAAGTTGCTTTGTAGGAAAATTCTGCCTTGTATGCCTTCTTTTTCTGCATATGAAACATCTTTTCCTTGGGATGCGCCAGCCTTGTGTTGTACGAGGGTTCAAGGACTATTTGCTCATGTCTTCCACAAAGTTGTCTCTGAATTGATTCTTGTAATTCCTTCTATATTGCCCTCCTGATGTTATGATACCACTGTTAACATGTGGCCTTCCACCAAATCTGGTTTTCATCTTCTGTTTGGGGCGTTTGGAACAGAAAGTTTGTAATAGAATAAACTATCTTAGAAACTGATAAACAAGAGATTGAATATAACTAATAAATCAAACATGTATTGGATATAGTTTTGATTACAGACTTGACCTTTATATACCTAATGAATCGGTGCCACATGATACATCGTGACTGTTAGAGAAGAGGCATACCGATTCAATAAAGGTCGTGACCCTCTAAAAACTGTTTATACCATTGTCCTATGACCTAGCCCAACAAACTAATTGGGTTTATACAGAATTAAGATAAATACATAAACATATTATATATAATATTAATTACCCTAACTTTGCTTCTATATCATTATTGGTCCAACAGGCCCATATGGCCACTGCCGCGGTCCACTACAACCAGCCAATTTACCAGCTCCAATTACCGGTTCACCGGCCCACTATCCAGTCAAAAAGCCCCGCAAGTTGTTAATGTTTTTGGTCTAGGGCATTATTCATACAGTGTTCCAACATGGTTCAATCCCAGGTTACTATGCTATTACCAAATCTATAATATTGTACACTATATGATGAACTGTTTATGGGAAACCATATTATAATAATTTTAGCCTTTGGTATCATATAATTGCTGTGCTCTATCGTCCTGTATTTTATTTTCCCTTGATATCCTCTATGAACTCGCACAAACGCTTTATTCCAGCTGTCAACTGTGTGATTTATTGATGGAATGTTATTGTGATTAATGTCGAATGCTTAGATTATTGAAACAGTTATTTCATTGAATTATAAGCTATTGATCATTACACGTCCAACACAAGTTACAATTTTAATTAGGAAATGCTCAAATATGATATGCTCGTGTGTAGCAACATCATTTTATTCATATTCTTATAAGTCTAGTTATTCAAGAAGAATAATCAAGATACTGATCAATTCCTTAGTGAGTGGACGGAGGAGGTGGAGAGCCACCATCTGCAGGAGGAGATCCACCATCAGCTGGAGGAGGTGGTGAGCCACCATCAGCGGGAGGTGATGGAGAGCCGCCAGCAGCTGGGGGAGGAGCTGCACCAGGAGGCGCTGGTGTCGCTCCAGGAGGCGATTTGGAACAGTCAAAGTAGCAAAAGCAACTTTCTTTACCGGCTTCTCTCTTGTGACAAGCACCATGTTGTGCTTTCTCCCATTCTATACACTTTTTGTCACATTTCTTGTTGTCGCACTTACCCGAATACGTCTTGCTTGTCTTTTCACACAGCTTTGAACCAGCGGCCTCTATTTCTGTTCATCGAGTTAAATCATCAAATGTGTATCAAGTAAATGAGACAAGGATTTGTCATAAGTAGTTTTTACTAAAATGTACATTTACTCTACATTGATATATGAATAATCAAACTGTTATTAGTAAGTAAGACTCAATAATTAGAAAGAAAACTGAGAGAGGCCTAAATAAATGATTTCTCACCTCCGATCGCAAGTATGAAAATCAGAAGAACAGCACAGAAAACATATGAACACTTTGCCATTTTTGAATTATGACGATGCTGATCGAATAACAAACGCTTTGAGTTGGATGAAGTGAATGTTAAGACGATAAGGAGTATTTATATATAGGAGATCGAATGAGTTTCGAATAAGATTCGTGCATGTACGTAGAATTGAACGTAGTATCTAAAAATTACAACATGTGCTGTATGTCCAAAACCACCACCTTAATATGTATTATGAATTTAAAACGTAAGTAGACACGTTTTAGAGTTTTGCCATGCTTAGATTTTCTCATCACGTATAATAAAACACCCTTGCTTTACGAATCGACTGTAATGATCATATTTATTTTGTACAAAATAGTATTTTGTACCCTTCATAATCTTGTTTATAGTTAGCATGCACGCAGGTTAAATGAATCGTTGCTCTATAATAACAGAGGCTGGAAACTCGCTCCATTAATAGCAAACTCTTTTATTTTGGTTGATTTTTTTGTATGTTTGTGTATCAACACTCTTCAATAAAAAATTGATACATATTTTTGTACTAAATCGTTTCGAAAGTATCTAAATAAGTGAGACTAACAAAAAGACACTAAATCACCAAAATCTTGGTACCCAAATTATTCAATGTAATTCTGGTTTCTAGATCCAGCAAACTGCATCCAAATGTAGCATCAAAGAACTTAAATTCGAAAATATCAGGCAAGATTTTGTGTGGAAAAGAGATGTCCATCATAATTTAACAGATCATAGATAATTAAGAAACCATCAAGTTAGTTTAGGGTTTTTCGTTGATCTAAATTAAACCTTTTGAGGAATTAAACTCGCAGGTTCTAAATAAACTACTATATATGACTTGTTCAAATTGTATGTTAGGATAAATACCCGACTAATATGAACAAAACGTGTGATATTCATAAGTAGGCCAAAGGTAACCGCAATCCTAAAGTTTGGCACAACAAAGTCCAAGACGTTCTGTTTAATAAAACTTTGCATCCGGGTTAAGTCTTGACCAATCGAAAGCACCAATATATACGTAAGAATTTTTCCGTAACAGTTGTAACAACTTCATATGAGTCTTGTCGTCCTCACGTGTTTTATGTTAATTGTGCCTCTTTAATGGAATTTATAAGAATAATATGTAATATATATACACCTTTGATATTTTTATGCTCGATTATTAACCTTATATCTTGAGGAAGTAAAATGTCCAGAAAAGTTTATTACCCGTGAAAGAAAAAAAAAAGTAATACTGCTTTATATAACAGTCAAATTTGTAAATCGCGTAAACGATTGTTGAAGACTATTAAACTAAATCAAAGTTTAGGTTTTCTTAAAATGTTAACGGTTTTATATATAGAAATATTCAAAACCACGTGACCACGAAAACGCAAATAAATGAGTTAGAGTTGAGGAAAATGGCTATGTGATGACCGGTGGAGTTCGGGATTAATTTAACACCAGATCACTAAAGGTGCTTCGAATGGTTTTTTCCAGCAGCTACAAATCCCTTTTGTGTGTATGACTAGCATGCAGCAGGTTTTGTACTTCTATTGGGCTGAGACGGGGGATTACCCTTATCCGTTTTTCTTAACTATTTTTTTGGAGTAATAATATTTTTCCGAGGTAATATACTCTTTTTACCCAAAAAAAAAGAAGATAAATACGTTTTCCAAATCAATAAGTTCGCAACAAAATTTGTTTTTCCTAGCTGTTACTTACTTTTATTGCAATTTAGGTTAATATTAGTTTTTAAAATCAATTCTTTGAAAACCCCGATATTTTACTTGCTTTTAATTTAGGGCGATGATAAATACACGGATGAGTTTGATAGGTTCACAGAAATTATTAGTCATTGACTATTATACCCTTGGACAATTCTACTCTTATGTTTTAACTTGGGTTTTTAAAACTCTACCGAGTACCAAAATGTCTCTCGATAACCACTTCCTCACTTCTTCTTTTACCGGTCTTCCACTATCACCTATATCTGGGTTTACCCAGCATTTTTCCACCACCATTGCCATGATTTGCAGTCATTTAGTTTGACCTTCTATGTTATTGCGACACCCCCAAATCAACACATCCACTGTACAAATGCCACAAAATATAACTGGAAACTGAAAGTGTAGAATTCTCTAAATTCACAAAACTCAACAATGATCTTAAGAACCTACAGAAAACAAACAACAAGGAGCGACATAATATAATGACGTTCTTCGGTTCTTGCATGGGTTAATGTAACCAACCACGTACTAGATGTAATAGAGAAATAGGATCACAAAACTCAAACACCAGCATACCAAGATGTAGCATAGTATAGCAGGCATTGAATTGTGGTTCAAAATGCACAATGATGACATAAATAAATGAAAACGATAACATATTATGGACGAATTTGCGGTGCCCGGTAGGTGTACGCCTGTACGGTAACAATGGCCTGCTTATTCAGGAATAACTACAGATCTCTCTGCTTTCGATCATTCCGATCAGTATCGCGACCAAGTGTCGGTGCTGGTGTCATGCCGGCCGATAACAAATAGGATTCTGAAACGGGTATGGTACTATATATATATATATATGGTATTTTGTGATTTTGAGATTTAAAGGTAAAAATGGGTTTCGAGGGTAGTTTAGTAAATGAAACACTAAGTTTCTGTGTAGGTAGTAATTGTGTCCGTGTAAATATCAATTGCCTTTAATTTAATATAAAACACCAAAAATATTCTTTTCCAGTCTTTAGATCAATTCGTCATATCTCACTATTCTCCAAGAGAACGATAAGCCCGCCGGTCTTCCCTTTATTACGCTATAATTGTTAGGTACATTGCCTAGGGGATGTAAAACTTAAGAGTTGCAAACTTCACATCAACGGTCATGTGGATGTGTTCCATCATCTCTCTCAAACTCGTTGATATGGTCATCGATGATAGTGCAACCGCTTATGGTTTTTGGGAACATCTAAAAGACTTTTTCCATGATAATAAGGATGCTCATGTTATTCAACTTGACAACGAGATTCGTAACATGTTTATTGGCAATCTTTTCGTGAATGATTATTTTCGAGAGATTAAGTCCAAAGCTAATCGCCTTGCTGATCTTGGTTCAAATGTAAGTGACTCGAGCCTTGTTACTTATGCCATCAATAGACGTTGTAGCAAATTTCCAGATGGATCATTCGTCATACGAAAAAGCTCCCTACTTTTAATACCGTGCCTTCAATGGTACTTCTTGAAGAGAGTGATTTGGTTGCTCAGTCGTATGCTACATCATCTTTTTACTCTACATCCTCTTCTCCTACCATTCTTGATGCTACCAACACGAGTAATGATCAGACTAAACTTTTGAATACCTTGGGAATTGATCAATGTCGCAATTTTTGATGTGGTTTGTTGTAAATTTATACATGGACTTAATGACTTTCGGCCACGTCCATGGTCCACTGCTCACACTTCAAATGGCATAAGTTTCAGGACTAGTTCCAACAATACACGAAACTCTTACAAAAATGCAACTACTGGTCGTGGCCTAAACTGTCCAAATACTTCTTTTCAACCCAATGTGGCTCAACAGGTGAGTAACCATCAATATTTTAATTTTCCTATTGTCCCATGCCTCGGCCCCTAATTACATGGTCCAAGCCAACATGGGGTATGTATTTTTTCAGTTGGGTTTGGGTCCAATTACTCCATCGGTCCAGTAGCACCCTACGGCCCAACCTCAGTAGCTGTTAACATGTGGCCTTCGACTAAATCTGGTTTTCATCTTTTGTTTGGTGCGTTTGGAACAAAAAAATTGGGACAGAAAGTTTGTAACAAAATAAACAATCTTAGAAACTGATAAACAAGAGATTGAATATAATTAATAAATCGAACATGTATTGGATATATGTTTTGATTACAGACTTGACCTTTATATACTTAATGAATCGGTGTCGTTGATACATCTTGACTGTTAGAGAAGAGGCATACCGATTCAATAAAAGTTGTGACCCTCTAAAAACGGTTTATACTGTTATCCTATGACCCAACCCAACAAACTAATTGTGTCTACAGAATTAAGATAAATACATAAACATATTATATACTAAGTACTTTAACTTTGCTTCTATAACATTATTGGTCCAATATTCACCCCCTAATGTTATAGACGACAATTGAGTCTTCTTCACCTAACTTCATGAGATGAAGTTCTAGCCTTCCGTTTCCTGGTTGATGCTCGTTATCTGTTCCCAATCGCGACTTGTATCCTCTATATCAACTTTATTGCCTTGCTCAGACGTCATTAAAACCTCGTTGTTTCCTATCACTAGGCAATTTTCCCTAATATAATTATTTGCACTTGTCATCCCTACTTTCGCTTCTTCAAAGTAAGTTTATGGGATCAGTAGATAGTGGACATAGATTTCTTTAAACCTTAGTCCATACAATCCCGAGAATCTAAAGCCTAAAGACATTTCATCCCATTTTTTCTTGCAGATTAATCTTTCATATCCACCAAAGCATTTAACCAATTTGTAAAGATTGAAGAGGCAAATTTCATATCCACCAATCGTTGGAGGTATGAGTTTAGTTACATCGTCCTTGATGTAAGTATTGGGGAACCACTTAAGCATACACTCGAAACATTCCCTAAAGATTTCACTATGTTTCAATACAACATAGTTGTTGTTTGCAAGCTTCATGAACCGTATAAAGCCTTCCAATGAATTATTAAGTTCGAGTTTTCTTGTATCGTGGTTCCCTGAGTAAGTATCTTGATCAGAATCAATATCCAAACAATCCCATTTAGTGCATTCTGAATTCCCTTTGTCACTATCTAATCCTTTTGCTTTGGAAGACTTGAATGGCATCTCAACTTCCTGTTTGATTAAATTAGTATCAGCCCTATCCCTTCCTTCGTTGGTTGTGGATGTAAAAAATTCTTAAAAATATTTTTCAAGATATGCATTGTGAATCTCTAGTACTTCCTCCATTGTCATCCCCTCATTTGCTTCTTCAAACATTCTTCTTATAACACACTTTGTACCGTTAACCTGAATTTCAAAACCCTGGCGGCTAATTGGTGTAGGCTTAATATATTTATTCCTATTTCGGGTACAAATGACAAAGTTGGTATTTCGTATATTTCTTTGTCAGTTCCTATCAACACGTATCCTACTCCATGGGTGAAAAGAAAAAAGGGTTTGTGGGATTTCGAGTCTATCTCAAAACATCCCTTGAATCTTACAAATAATACCCTATTTGGAGATATATATTTTGTATATTTAATCCTAACATACCAGATTTTCTTCCAATCGCCCTTGTCCGTTCCTTCCATGAGAAAATCTTCCTATAGTCCAATTGTGTTGTAGTGCAATTGCACATAATCTTTATCTATTCTAATTTGATTGTTGGCCATCAGTTTTTCGTCCATAGGATCATTTGTAACTTGCTTTGTAGGACAATTCTGCATTGTATGCCTTCTTTTTCTGTATATGAAACATCTATTCCATGGGATGCGCTAGCCTTGTGTTGTACGAGGGTTCAAGGACAATTTGCTCATGTCTTCCACAAAGTTGTCTCGGAATTGATTCTTGTAATTCCTTCTATGTTGCCCTCCTGATGTTATGATACCACTGTTAACATGTGGCCTTCCACCAAATCTGGTTTTCATCTTCTGTTTGGGGCGTTTGGAACAGAAAGATTGGGACAGAAAGTTTGTAATAGAATAAACTATCTTAGAAACTGATAAACAAGAGATTGAATATAACTAATAAATCAAACATGTATTGGATATAGTTTTGATTACAGACTTGACCTTTATATACCTAATGAATCGGTGCCTCATGATACATCGTGACTGTTAGAGAAGAGGCATACCGATTCAATAAAGGTCGTGACCCTCTAAAAACTGTTTATACCATGGTCCTATGACCTAGCCCAACAAACTAATTGGGTTTATACAGAATTAAGATAACTACATAAACAGATTATATATAATATTAATTACCCTAACTTTGCTTCTATATCATTATTGGTCCAACAGGCCCATATGGCCACTGCCGCCACTACAACCAGCCAATTTACCAGCTCCATTCACCTGTTCACCGGCCCACTATCCAGTCAAAAAGCCCCGCAAGTTGTTAATGTTTTTGGTCTAGGGCATTATTCATACAGTGTTTCAACATGGTTCAATCCCAGGTTACTATGCTATTACCAAATCTATAATATTGTACACTATATGATGAACTGTTTATGGGAAACCATATTATAATAATTTTAGCCTTTGGTATCATATAATTGCTGTGCTCTATCGTCCTGTATTTTATTTTCCCTTGATATCCTCTATGAACTCGCACAAACGCTTTATTCCAGTTGTCAGCTGTGTGATTTATTGATGGAATGTTATTATGATTAATGTCGAATGCTTAGATTATTGAAACAGTTATTTCATTGAATTATAAGCTATTGATCATTAACACAAGTTACAATTTTAATTAGGAAATGCTCAAATATGATATGCTCGTGTGTAGCAACATCATTTTATTCATATTCTTATAAGTCTAGTTATTCAAGAAGAATAATCAAGATACTGATCAATTCCTTAGTGAGTGGATGGAGGAGGTGGAGAGCCACCATCTGCAGGAGGAGATCCACCATCAGCTGGAGGAGGTGGTGAGCCACCATCAGCGGGAGGTGATGGAGAGCCGCCAGCAGCTGGGGGAGGAGCTGCACCAGGAGGCGCTGGTGTCGCTCCAGGAGGCGATTTGGAACAGTCAAAGTAGCAAAAGCAACTTTCTTTACCGGCTTCTCTCTTGTGACAAGCACCATGTTGTGCTTTCTCCCATTCTATACACTTTTTGTCACATTTCTTGTTGTCGCACTTACCCGAATACGTCTTGCTTGTCTTTTCACACAGCTTTGAACCAGCGGCCTCAATTTCTGTTCATCGAGTTAAATCATCAAATATGTATCAAGTAAATGAGACAAGGATTTGTCATAAGTAGTTTTTACTAAAATGTACATTTACTCTACATTGATATATGAATAATCAAACTGTTATTAGTAAGTAAGACTCAATAATTAGAAAGAAAACTGAGAGAGGCCTAAATAAATGATTTCTCACCTCCGATCGCAAGTATGAAAATCAGAAGAACCACACAGAAAACATATGAACACTTTGCCATTTTTGAATTATGACGATGCTGATCGAACAACAAACGCTTTGAGTTGGATGAAGTGAATGTTAAGACGATAAGGAGTATTTATATATAGGAGATCGAATGAGTTTCGAATAAGATACGCGCGTGTAGAAGTTGAACGTAGTATCTAAAAATTTCAACATGTGTTGTATTATGAATTTTAAAACGAAAGTAGACACATTTTAGAGTTTTGTCATGCTTAGATTTTCTCATCACGTATATTAAAACACCCTTGCTTTATGAATTGACTGTATTGATCTTATATTTATTTTGAACAAAATAGTATTTTGTACCCTTCATAATCTTATTTTCTTAGCATGCATGCTTAGGGCTGAGCACAGGTTCGGAACCAACCCGAACCGAACCGACCCGAAAAAACCGAGAACCGAATTTCACAAAAGACCGGAACTGAAACCGAACCGACGGGCCGTCGGTTCGGTTCGGTTTTCGTCGGTTCGGTTCGGGTTTGTCGGTCCATGTGTATTTTGGCATGTTTTTGTCGGTTTTGGGCCGAACCGGACCGAGCCGAACCGACCCGAAACCGAAATTCAATAAAAACCGGAACCGAAACCGAACCGACGGGCCGTCGGTTCGGTTCGGTTCTTGTCGGTTCGGTCCGGTTCGTCGGACCGGTTCGGTTTTGAACATGCGATGCTCAGCCCTATGCATGCTAGGGGAGAGCATCGGGCCGGAACCGATCCCGTCCCGACCCGTCCCGACGAAGCCCGATCCCGATTGTGGCCGGAATCCTAAACCGACTCCCGATCCCGATTGTGTTTGGTTAGTCGGTATCGGAATCGGTCGGTATCGGTTAGTCGGTATCGGTCGGATTAGCTTGTTATTGATCGGAATAATAACGGAGGTAGGAAACTCGCAACAAATAATAGCAAACTCTTTTATTTAGGTAGATTTTTTGTATGTTTGTGTATCAACACTCTTCAATAAAAAGACATTTCTAACAAACACTCTTGTACTAAATCATTTCAAAGTATCTAAATAAATGAGACTAATAAAAAAGACACTAAATCACCAAAATCTTGGTACCCAAATTATTCAACTGGTTTTTAGATCCAACAAACTGATAATAGATAGTAATTAAGAAACCATCAAAGAACTTAAATTCGAAACAATTATTCAAAATTTTGTGTTGAAAAGAGATGTCCATCTTAATTTAACAGATAATAGATAGTAATTAAGAAACCATCAAAGTTAGTTTTGGGTTTTTCGTTGATATGATCTAAATTAAACCTTTTGAGGAATTAAACTCGCAGGTTCAAAATAAACTGCTATATATGACGTGTATGTTAAAATTGTATGTTAGGATAAATACCCAACTAATATGATCATAACGTGTGATATTCATAAGTAGGCCAAAGGTCGTCGCAATCCTAAAGTTTGGCACAACAAAGTCCAAGACGTTCTATTTTATAAAACTTTGCATCCGGGTTAAGTCTTGACCAATCGAAAGCACCAATATATACGTAAGAAGTTTTCCGTAACAGTTGTAACAACTTCATATGAGTCTTGTCGTCCTCACGTGTTTTATGTTAATTGTGCCTGTTTAATGGAATTTATAAGAATAATATGTAATATATATACACCTTTGATATTCGTAAAGGTGTTTCAAATGGTTTTTTCCGGCAGCTACAAATCCCTTTTGTGTGTATGACTTGCATGCAGTAGGTATTGTGCTTCTATTGGGCTGAGACGGGGGATTACCCTCATCCGTTTTTCTTAACTATATTTTTAAAGTAATAATATTTTTCCGGGGTAATTTACTCTTTTTACTAAAAAAAAATAAAGATAAATACATTTTCCCAATCAATAAGTTCGCAACAAATTTGTTTTTCCTGTTACTTACTTTTATTGCAATTTAGGTTAATATTAGTTTTTAAAATCAATTCTCTGAAAACCCCGATATTTTACTTGCTTTTAATTTAATATAAAACACCAAAAATAGTCTTCTCCCGTCTTTAGATCAGTTCGTCATATCTCACTATTCTCCAAGAGAACGATAAGCCCGCCGGTCTTCCCTTTACTACACTATAATTGTTAGGTACACTGCTTAGGGCATGTAAAACTTAAGAGTTGCAACCTTCACATCAACAGTCATGTTGATGTGTTCCATCATCTCTCTCAAACTCGTTGATATGGTCATCGATGATAGTGCAACCGCTTATGGTTTTTGGGAACATCTAAAAGACTTTTTCCATGATAATAAGGATGCCCATGTTATTCAACTTGACAACGAGATTCGTAACATGTTTATTGGCAATCTTTTCGTGAATGACTATTTTCGAGAGATTAAGTCGAAAGCTAATCGCCTTGCTAATCTCGGTTCAAATGTAAGTGACTCAAGCCTTGTTACTTATGCCATCAGTAGACTTCGTAGCAAATTTCCAGATGGATCATTCGTCATACGAAAAAGCTCCCTACTTTTAATACCGTGCCTTCAATGGTACTTCTTGAAGAGAGTGATTTGGTTGCTCAAACGTATGCTACATCATCTTTTTACTCTACATCCTCATCTCCTACCATTCTTGATGCTAGCAACACGAGTAATGATCAGCCTAAACTTTTGAATACCTTGGGAATTGATCAATGTCGCTATTTCTAATGTGGTACATTGTAAATTTATACATGGACTTAATGACTTTCGGCCACGTCCATGGTCCACTGCTAACACTTCAAATGGCATAAGTGTCGGGACTAGTTCCAACAATGCACGTAACTCTTATAAAAATGCAACTACCGGTCGTGGCCTAAACTGTCCAAATACTTCTTTTCAACCCAATGTGGCCCAACAGGTGAGTAACCATCAATATTTAATTTGCCTACTGTCCCATGCCTCGACCCTTATTACCCGGCCCAAGCCAACATGGGGTATGTATTTTTTCAGTCGGGTTTGGGTCCCGTTACTCCATCGGTCCAGTAGCACCCTACGGCCCAACCTCAGCAGCTGTTAACATGTGGCCTTCGACTAAATCTGGTTTTCATCTTTTGTTTGGTGCGTTTGGAACAAAAAAAAATGGGACAGAAAGTTTGTAATAAAATAAACTATCTTAGAAAATAATAAACAAGATATTGAATATAACTAATAAATTGAACATGTATTGGATATATGTTTTGATTACAGACATGACCTCTACATACCTAATGAATCGGTGCCGTTGATACATCGTGACTGTTAGAGAAGAGGCCTACCGTTTCACTAAAAGTTGTGACCCTCTAAAAATGGTTTACACCGTTATCCTATGACCCAACCCAACAAACTAATTGTGTTTATACAGAATTAATATAAATACATAAACATATTATATACTAAGCACTCTAACTTTGCTTCTATAACATTATTTGTCTAATATTCACCCCCTAATGTTATAGACGACAATCGAGTCTTCTTCACTTAACTTCATGAGATGAAGTTCTAGCCTTCCGTTTCCTGGTTGATGCTCGTTATCTGTTCCCAATCGCGACTTTTATTCTCTATATCAACTTTATTGCCTTGCTAAGACGTCATTAAAACTTCGTTGTTTCCTGTCACTAGGCAATTTTCCTTAATATAATCATTTGCACTTGTGATCCCTACTTTCGCTACTTCAAAGTAAGTTTCTGGGACCACCAGATAGTGGACATAGATTTCTTTAAACCTAAGTCCATACAATCCCGAGAATCCAAAGCCTAAAGATATTTCATCCCATTTTTTCTTGTAGATTAATCTTTCATATCCACCAAAGCATTTAACCAATTTGTAAAGATCGAAGAGGCAAATTTCATATCCACCAATCGTTGGAGGCATGAGTTTAGTTACATCGTCCTTGATGTAAGTATTATGGAACCACTTAAGCATACACTCGAAACATTCCCTAAAGATTTCTCTATGTTTCAATACAACATAGTTGTTGTTTGCAAGTTTCATGAACCATATGAAGCTTTCAAATGAATTAACATTAAGTTCCCGTTTTCTTGTATCATGGTTCCCTGAGTAAGTATCTTAATTAGAATCAATATCCGAACCATCCCATTTAGTGCATTCTGAATTCCCTTTGTCACTATCTAATCCTTTTGCTTTTGAAGACTTGAATGGCATCTCAACTTCCTGTTTGATTATATTAGTATCAGCGCTATCCCTTCCTTCGTTGGTTGTGGATGTAACAAATCATTCAAAATATTTTTCAAGATATGCATTCTGAATCTCGAGTACTTCCTCCATTGTCATCCTCTCATTTGCTTCTTCAATCATTCTTCTTATAACACACTTTGTACCGTTAACCTGAATTTCAAAACCTTGGCGGCTAATTGGTGTAGGCTTAATATATTTATTCCTATTTTGGGTACAAATGACACACTTGGTATTTCGTATATTTCTTTGTCAGTTCCTATCAACACGTCTCCTACTCCATGGGTGAAAAGAAAAAAGGGTTTGTGGGATTTCGAGTCTATCTCAAAACATCCCTTGAATCTTACAAATAATACTCTATTTGGAGATATATATTTTGTATATTTATTACTAACGTACCAGATTTTCTTCTAATCGCCCTTGTCCGTTCCTTCCATGAGAAAATCTTCCTATAGTCCAATTGTGTTGTGGTGCAATTGCACATAATCTTTATCTATTCTAATTTGATTGTTGGCCATCAGTTTTTGGTCCATAGGATCATTTGTAACTTGCTTTGTAGGACAATTCTGCATTGTATGCCTTCTTTTTCTGCATATGAAACATCTTTTCCTTGGGATGCGCCAGCCTTGTGTTGTACAAGGGTTCAAGGACAATTTGCTCATGTCTTCCACAAAGTTGTCTCTGAATTCATTCTTGTAATTCCTTCTATGTTGCCCTCCTGATGTTCTAATACCACTATTAACATGTGGCCTTCGACCAAATCTGGTTTTCATCTTCTGTTTGGGCCGTTTGGAACAGAAACATTGGGACAGAAAGTTTGTAATAGAATAAACAATCTTAGAAACTGATAAACAAGAGATTGAATATTACTAATAAATCAAACATGTATTGGATATTGTTTTGATTACAGACTTGACCTTTATATACCTAATGAATCAGTGCCATTGATACATCGTGACTGTTAGAGAAGAGGCATACCGATTCAATAAAGGTCGTGACCCTCTAAAATCTGTTTATACCATTGTCCTATGACCTAGCCCAACAAACTAATTGGGTTTATACAGAATTAAGATAAATACATAAACATATTATATATGAAGCAGAGTACCCGCGCGTTGCAGCGGCGGGTACCCTGAAATAAAAATTATCAATTGAATTAATAAAAATGTTACGGGATGTCATTCCGACACCTAAATTTGCTTGGTCACAGCTTTGTGTATCGAGTCGAGTTTTATTGAGTCGAGTATTAGTCACAGGTCATGTCTAGGTTAAGATGGTGGGTTGTACATTGTGTTTAAATGATTGTAATATTGGGTGTAGGGGTGTTTTTAATGCTATTAATGTAGAATGAGGGTTGTACATTGTGTTTAAATGATTGTAATATTGGGTGTAGGGATGTTTTTATGACTAAGTTTATAGATACGCAACATACTTTCTCAAAAGTACCGAAATACGTAACCTAATAAAAATATTACTTATATCGCTAACAAACTTTCAAAATTGGCACAAGATACGTAATGTTGACCGGATTTTTACCTGGTTGTCCGGTTTGGAGGTTAACATATAAAAAAACTTACATTATCGGTCCTTGTGGTTTGCGTCTGTTTTCACCGGTCATCCTTTAACGTTATTTCAGTTATAAAAGTTACAATAATGGTCCTTGTCGTTTGGGTTGACTTTCACCTTTAGTCCATTGACTTTATTTTCACTTTTTCATACGTTTTTACACGTTTTTGTTCGTTTTTACACGTTTTCTTTCGTTTTTCCACTTTTATAAAAAAAATCGAATAAAATTTTATAAAAAATATTTTATAAAAAAAATCGAATAAAATATTTTTTCGAATAATTTTTTTTTTAAAAAAATATTTTTTTAGAAAAAATATTTTTTTTCGAAAATATTTTATTCAAATATTTTTTTAAAAAAATTCGAAAAAATATTTTTTTTATTCAAATATTTTTCTAAAAAATTTTTATTTTTTTTCTAAAAAAATTTTAGAAAAAAATATTTTTCTAAAAATTTTTCGAAAAAAAATATTTTTTCTAAAAAATAATTTTTTTTCGAAAAAATATTTTTTTTCGAAAATATCTTATTCATACATTTTTTTTGAAAATATTTTATTCAAATATTTTTTTTTTTAAATTTATTCGAAAAAAGTTTTTATTCGATTTTTTTTATAAAATATTATTTATAACATTTTATTCGATTTTTTTTATAAAAGTGGAAAAACGAAAGAAAACGTGTAAAAACGGACCAAAACGTGTAAAAATTGACGAAAAAGTGAAAATAAAGTCAAGGGACTAAAGGTGAAAGTCAACCCAAACGAGAAGGACCATTATTGTAACTTTTATAACTGAAATAACGTTAAAGGATGACCGGTGAAAATAGACGCAAACCACAGGGACCGATAATGTAAGTTTTTTTATATGTTAACCTCCAAACCGGTAAACCAGGTAAAAATCCGGTCAACATTACGTATCTTGTGCCAATTTTGAAAGTTTGTTAGCGATATAAGCAATATTTTTAGTAGGTTACCTATTTCCGTACTTTTGAGAAAGTATGTTGCGTATCTACAAACTTAGATTATGTTTTTAATGCTATTAATGTAGAATTAGAGTTGTACATTGTATTTAAATGATTGTAATATTGGGTGTAGGGTGTTTTTAAAGCTATTAATGTAGAATTCTAAGGAAAGTGGTCTGAATTTCGATTCATGCTAGTTTTTGTTGTACACAATGCTTTGATTGTTGTAATTATGAAAATTACTTGCTTTAAAGTGTTGTAAACCATGCATCATTTTGTATATATCTGAATTTTTTTGGAAAGAGAGTTATTCTTCTATTATAAGTAGTATAGATATTAAGGGGGTGCTTGGTGGGGGTAAAGGAGGGGTGGAGAATGGTAAGGAATTGAAAAGGGCCCACATCCTTTAAATAATAGTGCTTGGTAAAGGAGGGGTAAGGTATTGATTACCCATAGTGGTTAATCAACCATTATAGAGTAAATTGGGAGGGTAAGATATTGATTACCCATCTTACTCATTCATTTGCATTCCTTTCCTTTTCCCTTTTCCTTTCCCTTTCCTCACTTTGAACCAAGCGGACCCTAAGTACCCTAACTTTGTTTCTATATCATTATTGGTCCAATAGGCCCATATGGCCACTGCCGCGGTCCACTACAGCCAGCCAATTTACCAGCTCCATTCACCGGTTCCCCGGCCCACTATCCAGTCAAAAAGCCCTGCAAGTTGTTCATACAGTGTTCCAACATGGTTCTATCCCAGGCTACTATGCTATTACCAAATCTATAATATTGTACACTATATAATGAAGTGTTTATGGGAAACCATATTATAATAATTTTAGCCTTTGGTATCATATAATTGCTGTGCTCTATCGTCATGTATTTTATTTTCCCTTGATAATCCTCTATGAACTCGCACAAACGCTTTATTCTAGTTGTCAGCTGTGTGATTTATTGATGGAATGTTATTATGATTAATGTCGAATGCTTAGATTATTGAAACAGTTATTTCATTGAATTATAAGCTATTGATCATTACACGTGCAACACAAGTTACAATTTTAATTCGGAAATGCTCAAATATGATATGCTCGTGTGTAGCAACATCATTTTATTCATATTCTTGTAAGTCTAGTTATTGTTGAATGTGTTGGTCAAACCTTTCCTCCCTAAAAGTTCAGGGTCTGGTTCTGTCATTTACAGAACTTTTCTAATGCTAACTTCTTTATCTTTCTATGTTTGTCTTGTGTTGCATTGTGCAGGGTCCAAAGATGGTCAAAAGGATAGTTGGTATGGCTATATATTTCCTCTCCCCTGCTAGTGTCCAATCTCTCTCACTCACTCAAAAAGATATCTTATCTCTGTCTCTTCTCCAACGGCTATACAAGCTTTGGAATATTAAATCTTGTTGTATTTGATGAGTTATTCTCATTTGTTGATCTAATCTCTTTTGTATATGTTCTGTATGTGATTGTTCACATACTGACATCTGATCTTCTTGTACTAAACATATATCTCTTACTTTGAATCAAAGGGTGGTTGGTTGGATTCTATCTTGTGTTCTTACTATATTTTACATGGTATCAGAGCTACGGCTCTTGATTATTGTGTAAGCTGGTGATTTGGGTTTCTAGGGTTTCATCTGATAATTGGGGGTTTCCTCAATTGGAGCGAGATCTGGTTGATTCTTGGGTATCTCTACACTCCTTGTTGGCGGTGACTGGATCTGGTGAAATAAGGTCTGATCTTGGAAACCCTAATTTTTTCTGGATTTGGGGATCCTTGTCTCTGAAGGTTCTGGTGTTTATTGGGACCTGATTATTTCACAATATCTCTTAACTAAGTGAATTAAGAGTATTGTGATTCTCTTCCGCATCTCTTTACCGTATAGCACTGTAAGATTCTTCCCTTTCTAATAAGATTACTTGGTTTGTTGTTTAGAGGGTGCAAACGGTGTGGCTAACATCTTGATCTGCCTCCTTGAGAGGTGTGAATACCTGCTCTGGTCACACCCAGTCCTCTAGGCTGGGCCTTGTAACTCTTGGGTGTGAGTCTTTCATTGCTTGTTTATCTGTTGCTTATTTGTTCTAAATGGCTGCCAGTGGCAGCAATGAGACTCTCATTAGCAGTCTTGACTTGAGTAGTCCTTTATACCTGCATGCTAATGATGTTAGTTCCAGTTCTATTATATCTGTGAAACTTACTGGAACTGAAAATTATAGAGTCTGGTCCACTGCTATGAAACTTGCCATTAATACTAGAAATAAATCTGGATTTATTGATGGTACCTGTATTAAGGCCTCTTATGTCTCTAGTGAAGTTTTGACTAACCAGTGGGAAAGATGCAACTCTATTGTGTTATCTTGGTTGCTTAATTCTGTGTCTGAAGAATTGTATCTTGGCCAAATGTTCTCTGAGAATGCTCATGATGTCTGGACTGAACTTAAAGAAACTTATGATAAACTTGATGGCTCCATAATTCTAAACCTTATGCAAAAAATTAATAACTTCAAACAAGGTGAATTATCTGTTTCTGAGTATTACCATAAACTGAATTCTTTGTGGAGAGAATTTGATATTATGACCAAGTTGCCTAAGTGTATATGTGCTGCCAGAGAAGATGTGTTAAAACACAATCAACTGATGAAACTTATGCAATTCCTCATGGGTCTTAATGATATTTATCAACCTATCAGGAGTAGTATTCTCTCTAGAGAAACTCTTCCTGATGTGAAAGATGCTTTTGCTATTGTCTCCAGGGAAGAGTCTCATAGAGGCATTGCCTCTTCTTCCTCTTCTGGTTCTGACTCTAAATCCCAAATTGCTAGTTTTGCTTCTAAAACTAATTGGTCTAATAATGGGAATAAAAGATTTGATAATAAGAAGGTTTTCAACTCTGATAATAAAAAGTTTGTGAATACTGGGAACAACAGTGGGAACAGAGGGCCTAATCCAAACTTACTTTGCACTCATTGTAATAAAATTGGTCACACTGTTGACAGATGTTTTGAACTCAATGGATATCCTCCTAGTTTTAACAAAAATCCTGGCCAAAAACAAACTAATTTCAAACCCTCTTATCATGCTAATTCTAGCTCCACATCTGCTGAAAATGGTTCTTCCATGACTTTTACCAATGAGCAGATGTTGAAACTTATGAATCTTATCAATTAAATGCCTTCCAGCAATGTGCAAGCCAATATGTCGGGTATATCAAGTTTTATGAACAACAATGTTTTCTTCAATATAAATTTTCACAAGTTTTATAATCACAATACTGCCTTATGTAAAGTCAGTATTGGGTGGATTATTGATTCAGGGGCGAATCAACACATGACCATTAACACTCTTAATATGTTTAGCATTGTTGATATTTCTGGCCTAAATCTTACTGTGGGATACCCCAATGGTACCCTTGCCAAAATCAAATACATTGGCAATCTAAAACTTTCTGATAAAGTCATCTTATATGATGTGTTGGTGGTTCCTGAATATTGTGTCAGTCTTTTATCTGTGCATAAACTTATCAAGGACAGCAGAATGTTTGTTGGTTTTGATGAATCTAAGTGTTACATTCAGGATTTGACTCAAAACAAAATCATGGGGACTGGTAGTGAGAATGGTGGCCTCTATTTGTTTGATTCACCCTCTCCTTTTACTTCTAAACATCAAACAATGGGTAATCTGTCTGTTGCTTGCTATATTTCTAAATCTTTGTGGCATAACAGGCTTGGTCATCCCTCTGACCAAGCTGTTGACATGCTTCTTTCTGATCTAAAGATCACCAAAGGATCTCATGTGTCTCCTTGTGACATCTGTCACAAGGCCAAACAGACCAGGGAACCTTTTCCTCTTAGTGACCATAAGAGCTCTGCCATTGGTGATCTTATTCATATAGACCTCTGGGGTCCTTACAAGGTCACTAGCAGAGAAGGTTTTCGATATTTTATGACCATTGTTGATGACTTTACCAGGGCTGTTTGGATATATCTGGTCAAAACTAAAGATGAAGTTTACAACTTGTTCATTAACTTTGTCAATCTGATTCTCAATCAATTTAAATGTGGTATTAAAACTGTGAGATCAGACAATGGGACTGAATTTGTTAATAATAAAATGAACAATTTGTTTAGCAGCCTTGGTATTATCCATCAAACTACTTGTGCTTACACTCCTCAGCAGAATGGGATTGCTGAGAGAAAGCACAGGCATCTCCTAAATGTTGCTAGGAGTCTATTGTTTCAAAGTGGCATTCCTCTAAGTATGTGGCCTGAATGTATTTTAACTGCTGCCTATCTAATTAACAGGTTGCCGTCTTCTGTTCTGAGTGGAAAATCCCCTTTTGAGCTTGTGTATGGTCAAAAACCTAAACTATCTCATCTGAGATGCTTTGGTTGCTTATGTTTCTCTTCTGTGCTTAACAATTCAGATAAGTTGTCTCCCAGATCTGAAAAATGTGTTTTAATTGGTTTCTCTACAACAAAAAAGGCTTACAAAGTTTACAGTCTTGAATAAAAAATGGTTTCTTACTCTAGAGATGTTCAATTTTATGAAACCATTTTCCCTTTCAAAATGAATTCTAGACTTCAAACTGATCAGAATTATGATGCTACTCTAAATGATCAAAATTTCTTCAATGAAAATCATCCTAATCCCAATGATGAAAGGAGAGGCCCAACTACACCCAATGATGGAGGTGATGCCTCTTCTTGCCCTAGAAGTACAAATATTTCTAGTGATAGCGAGACTAATGGCATCGCAGCATCTATGGGTGATAAAACTCCATCTGAGGGAAATGTCCCTTCCATCTCTGACCATGCAAATACTCAAGCTCTTCCCACTCAAAACTTGAGTCCTGTGCAACCTCCTCTTAGAAGGTCTAGCAGATCTGTCAAATCTCCAGCTAAGTTCAATGATTATGTTGTAAGTAGCAATGTAAAATATGGCCTGGAAAAATATGTGTCTTATTCCAATCTTGATTATGCCAATTACTGCTTCTCCACTACTCTGAACAAAGCTGTTGAGCCCTCCTCTTATGAAGAGGCTTCTAAATATGCTCACTGGAATCAGGCCATAAATAATGAGGTGTATGCTTTAAAAAAGAACAATACTTGGACTGAGTGTGACCTTCCTGAAGGAAGAAAACCTGTTAGTAGTAAATGGTTATGGAAGATCAAGTATAAATCTACTGGTGAAGTAGATAAATATAAAGCTAGAGTGGTTGCCAGAGGCTTTAGTCAGAGGGAGGGATTTGATTATATGGAAACTTTCAGTCATGTTGTTAAAATGTCCACTGTCAGATGCATGATTAATGTTGCTATTTGTAATAATTGGAGCATTTTTCAATTAGATGTTAATAATGCTTTCCTGTATGGTGACTTAACTGAAGATGTTTATATGACCCTCCCTCCTGGCTTTGATGACCATAAGTCTAAAGTTGTGAAACTTAACAAGTCCTTGTATGGGCTTAAACAGGCTCCCAGGCAATGGAATGCCAAGTTAACTGAAACTCTTAGTGAACATGGCTTCATACAGTCCAAATTTGATTATTCTCTATTTACTAAGAGGTCTGGGAACATGTTTATGATGTTACTTGTGTATGTTGATGACATTGTCATCACTGGAAATGATGTTAATGAAATTGAAAGATTTAAAGTTTTCCTGAAAAACAAGTTTCAAATTAAAGATTTGGGAAAACTTAAGTACTTTCTTGGTATTGAAGTGCTGGAAAATGAAAATGGTGTTTGCCTAAGTCAAAGGAAGTACTGTCTTGATCTCTTACATGAATATGGCTTGCTTGCAGCCAAACATGTTGATGCCCCTTTACCTGAAAACACCACCTTGAATCATATTGAAACAGAAGATGATAAAGCCTTGTCTGATGTTGGCAATTATCAAAAATTGGTTGGAAAGTTGATTTACTTAACCAATACTAGACCTGACATTGCTTACTCTGTTCACTGTCTTAGCCAACACATGCATGCTCCTTTGCAGTCTCATCTTGAGGCTGCTCTCAGAGTTTTGAGATACTTAAAGGCCTCTCCTGGCAATGGCATTCAAATCAGTAAACTTGGAAATCTTAAGCTCAAAGCTTATGCTGATTCTGATTGGGCTAGATGCCCTGTTACTAGAAAATCTGTCTCTGGATATTGTGTTTTTATGGGTGATTCCTTAGTGACCTGGAAAAGTAAAAAACAATCTACTTTGTCCAGGTCTTCCACTGAAGCAGAATATAGAAGCATGGCTTCTGCCACTTGTGAAATCATATGGCTTGCAAATCTTCTTGGTGAAATGGGTGTTAAAAACCTGTTACCTGTGGTGTTGCATTGTGACAATAACTCTGCTTTACAGATTGCTGGCAATCCTGTTTTCCATGAGAAAACTAAGCACTTTGAAATTGATGTTCATCTTGTTAGAGAGAAGGTTTCTGCTGGTGTGATTAAAACTGAGAAAATTCATACTTCTCAGCAGATTGCTGATATCCTAACTAAAGCTCTGGGTACTGAGCAACACAAGTTCCTGTGTGATAAGCTTGGTATGTTGGACATGTTCAGGGTTAAAGGTTTGAGGGAGGGTGTTGAATGTGTTGGTCAAACCTTTCCTCCCTAAAAGTTCAGGGTCTGGTTCTGTCATTTACAGAACTTTTCTAATGCTAACTTCTTTATCTTTCTATGTTTGTCTTGTGTTGCATTGTGCAGGGTCCAAAGATGGTCAAAAGGATAGTTGGTATGGCTATATATTTCCTCTCCCCTGCTAGTGTCCAATCTCTCTCACTCACTCAAAAAGATATCTTATCTCTGTCTCTTCTCCAACGGCTATACAAGCTTTGGAATATTAAATCTTGTTGTATTTGATGAGTTATTCTCATTTGTTGATCTAATCTCTTTTGTATATGTTCTGTATGTGATTGTTCACATACTGACATCTGATCTTCTTGTACTAAACATATATCTCTTACTTTGAATCAAAGGGTGGTTGGTTGGATTCTATCTTGTGTTCTTACTATATTTTACAGTTATTCAAGAAGAATAATCAAGATACTGATCAATTCCTTAGTGAGTGGACGGAGGAGGTGGAGAGCCACCATCTGCAGGAGGAGATCCACCATCAGCTGGAGGAGGTGGTGAGCCACCATCAGCAGGAGGTGATGGAGAGCCGCCAGAAGCTGGGGGAGGAGCTGCACCAGGAGGTGCTGGTGTCGCTCCAGGAGGCGATTTGGAACAGTCAAAGTAGCAAAAGCAACTTTCTTTACCGGCTTCTCTCTTGTGACAAGCACCATGTTGTGCTTTCTCCCACTCTATACACTTTTTGTCACATTTCTTGTTGTCGCACTTACCCGAATACGTCTTGCTTGTCTTTTCACACAGCTTTGAACCAGCGGCCTCAATTTCTGTTCATCGAGTTAAATCATCAAATATGTATCAAGTAAATGAGACAAGGATTTGTCATAAGTAGGTTTTACTAAAATGTACATTTACTCTACATTGATATATGAATAATCAAACTGTTATTAGTAAGTAAGACTCAATAATTAGAAAAAAAAACTGAGAGAGGCCTAAATAAATGATTTCTCACCTTCGATCGCAAGTATGAAAATCAGAAGAACCGCACAGAAAACATATGAACACTTTGCCATTTTTGAATTATGACGATGCTGATCGAACAACAAACGCTTTGAGTTGGATGAAGTGAATGATAAGACGATAAGGAGTATTTATATATAGGAGATCGAATGAGTTTCCAATAAGATACGTGCATGTACGTAGAAGTTGAACGTAGTATCTAAAAATTTCAACATGTGCTGTATGTCCAAATTAACCACCACCTTAATATGTATTATGAATTTTAAAACGTAAGTAGACACGTTTTAGAGTTTTGTCATGCTTAGATTTTCTCATAACGTATATTAAAACACCCTTGCTTTACGAATCGACTGTATTGATCATATTTGATTTGTACAAAATAGTATTTTGTACCCTTCATAATCTTGTTTATAGTTAGCATGCACGCAGATTAAATGAATCGTTGCTCTATAATAACAGAGGCTGGAAACTCGCTCCATTAATAGCAAACTCTTTTATTTTGGTTGATTTTTTTGTATGTTTGTGTATCAACACTCTTCAATAAAAAATTGATACATATTTTTGTACTAAATCATTTCAAAAGTATCTAAATAAGTGAGACTAACAAAAAGACACTAAATCACCAAAATCTTGGTACCCAAATTATTCAATGTAATTCTGGTTTCTAGATCCAGCAAACTGCATCCAAATGTAGCATCAAAGAACTTAAATTCGAAACAATCATGCAAGATTTTGTGTGGAAAAGAGATGTCCATCTTAATTTAACAGATCATAGATAATTAAGAAACCATCAAGTTAGTTTAGGGTTTTTTGTTGATCTAAATTAAACCTTTTGAGGAATTAAACTCGCAGGTTCAAAATAAACTACTATATATGACATGTTCAAATTGTATGTTAGGATAAATACCCAACTAATATAAACATAACGTGTGATATTCATAAGTAGGCCAAAGGTAATCGCAATCCTAAAGTTTGGCACAACAAAGTCCAAGACGTTCTGTTTAATAAAACTTTGCATCCGGGTTAAGTCTTGACCAATCGAAAGCACCAATATATACGTAAGAATTTTTCCGTAACAGTTGTAACAACTTCATATGAGTCTTGTCGTCCTCACGTGTTTTATGTTAATTGTGCCTCTTAATGGAATTTATAAGAATAATATGTAATATATATACACCTTTGATATTTATATGCTCGATTATTAACCTTATATCTTGAGGAAGTAAAATATCCAGAAAAGTTTATTACCCGTGAAAGAAAAAAAAAAGTAATACTGCTTTATATAACAGTCAAATTTGTAAATTGCGTAAAAGATTGTTGAAGACTATTAAACTAATTCAAAGTTTAGGTTTTCTTAAAATGTTAAACGGTTTTATATATAGAAATATTCAGAACCACGTGACTCCGAAAACGCAAATAAATGAGTTAGAGTTGAGGAAAATGGCTATGTGATGACCGGTGGAGTTCGGGATTAATTTAACACCAGATCACTAAAGGTGTTTCGAATGGTTTTTTCCGGCAGCTACAAATCCCTTTTGTGTGTATGACTTGCATGCAGCAGGTATTGTACTTCTATTGGGCTGAGACGGGGGATTACCCTCATCCGTTTTTCTTAACTATTTTTTTGGAGTAATAATATTTTTCCGAGGTAATTTACTCTTTTTACCCAAAAAAAAAAAAAAAGATAAATACGTTTTCCAAATCAATAAGTTCGCAACAAAATTTGTTTTTCCTAGCTGTTACTTACTTTTATTGCAATTTAGGTTAATATTAGTTTTTAAAATCAATTCTTTGAAAACCCCGATATTTTACTTGCTTTTAATTTAATATAAAACACCAAAAATATTCTTCTCCAGTCTTTAGATCAATTCGTCATATCTCACTATTCTCCAAGAGAACGATAAGCCCGCCGGTCTTCCCTTTATTACACTATAATTGTTAGGTACACTGCATAGGGGATGTAAAACTTAAGAGTTGCAAACTTCACATCAACGGTCATGTGGATGTGTTCTATCATCTCTCTCAAACTCGTTGATATGGTCATCGATGATAGTGCAACCGCTTATGGTTTTTGGGAACATCTAAAAGACTTTTTCCATGATAATAAGGATGCTCATGTTATTCAACTTGACAACGAGATTCGTAACATGTTTATTGGCAATCTTTTCGTGAATGACTATTTTCGAGAGATTAAGTCCAAAGCTAATCGCCTTGCTGATCTTGGTTCAAATGTAAGTGACTCGAGCCTTGTTACTTATGCCATCAATAGACTTTGTAGCAAATTTCCAGATGGATCATTCGTCATACGAAAAAGCTCCCTACTTTTAATACCGTGCCTTCAATGGTACTTCTTGAAGAGAGTGATTCGGTTGCTCAATCGTATGCTACATCATCTTTTCACTCTACATCCTCTTCTCCTACCATTCTTGATGTTACCAACACGAGTAATGATCAGACTAAACTTTTGAATACCTTGGGAATTGATCAATGTCGCAATTTTTGATGTGGTTTGTTGTAAATTTATATATGGACTTAATGACTTTCGGCCACGTCCATGGTCCACAGCTAACACTTCAAATGGCATAAGTTTCAGGACTAGTTCCAACAATACACGTAACTCTTACAAAAATGCAACTACTGGTCGTGGCCTAAACTGTCCAATTACTTCTTTTCAACCCAATGTGGCCCAACAGGTGAATAACCATCAATATTTTAATTTTCCTATTGTCCTATGCCTCGGCCCCTAATTACACGCCCCAAGCCAACATGGGGTATGTATTTTTTCAGTCGGGTTTGGGTCCAGTTACTCCATCGGTCCAGTAGCACCCTACGGCCCCACCTCAGTAGCTGTTAACATGTGGCCTTCGACTAAATCTGGTTTTCATCTTTTGTTTGGTGCGTTTGGAACAAAAAAATTGGGACAGAAAGTTTGCAACAAAATAAACAATCTTAGAAACTGATAAACAAGAGATTGAATATAATTAATAAATCGAACATGTATTGGATATATGTTTTGATTACAGACTTGACCTTTATATACTTAATGAATTGGTGCCGTTGATACATCTTGACTGTTAGAGAAGAGGCATACCGATTCAATAAAAGTTGTGACCCTCTAAAAACGGTTTACACCGTTATCCTATGACCCAACCCAACAAACTAATTGTGTCTACAGAATTAAGATAAATACATAAACATATTATATACTGAGTACTCTAACTTTGCTTCTATAACATTATTGGTTCAATATTCACCCCCTAATGTTATGGACGACAATTGAGTCTTCTTCACTTAACTTCATGAGATGAAGTTCTAGCCTTCCCTTTCCTGGTTGATGCTCGTTATCTGTTCTCAATCGCGACTTGTATCCTCTATATCAACTTTATTGCCTTGCTCAGACGTCATTAAAACCTCGTTGTTTCCTATCACTAGGCAATTTTCCCTAATATAATCATTTGCACTTGTCATCCCTACTTTCGCTACTTCAAAGTAAGTTTATGGGATCAGTAGATAGTGGACATAGATTTCTTTAAACCTGAGTCCATACAATCCCGAGAATCTAAAGCCTAAATACATTTCATCCCATTTTTTCTTGTAGATTAATCTTTCATATCCACCAAAGCATTTAACCAATTTGTAAAGATCGAAGAGGCAAATTTCATATCCACCAATCGTTGGAGATATGAGTTTAGTTACATCGTCCTTGATGTAAGTATTGGGGAACCACTTAAGCATACACTCGAAACATTCCCTAAAGATTTCTCTATGTTTCAATACAACATAGTTGTTGTTTGCAAGTTTCATGAACCGTATAAAGCCTTCAAATGAATTAACATTAAGTTCGAGTTTTCTTGTATCCTGGTTCCCTGAGTAAGCATCTTGATTAGAATCAATATCCAAACAATCCCATTTAGTGCATTCTGAATTCCCTTTGTCACTATCTAATCCTTTTGCTTTGGAAGACTTGAATGGCATCTCAACTTCCTGTTTGATTAGATTAGTATCAGCACACTCCCTTCCTTCGTTGGTTGTGGATGTAATAAATTCTTAAAAATATTTTTCAAGATATGCATTGTGAATCTCGAGTACTTCCTCCATTGTCATCCCCTCATTTGCTTCTTCAAACATTCTTCTTATAACACACTTTGTACCGTTAACCTGAATTTCAAAACCCTGGCGGCTAATTGGTGTAGGCTTAATATATTTATTCCTATTTCGGGTACAAATGACACAGTTGGTATTTCGTTTATTTCTTTGTCAGTTCCTATCAACACGTCTCCTACTCCATGGGTGAAAATAAAAAAGTGTTTGTGGGATTTCGAGTCTATCTCAAAACATCCCTTGAATCTTACAAATAATACTCTATTTGGAGATATATGTTTTGTATATTTATTACTAACACAGATTTTCTTCCAATCGCCCTTGTCCGTTCCTTTCATGAGAAAATCTTCCTATAGTCCAAATGTGTTGTAATGCAATTGCACATAATCTTTATCTATTCTGATTTGATTGTTGGCCATCAGTTTTTCGTCCATAGGATCATTTGCAACTTGCTTTGTAGGACAATTCTGCCTTGTATGCCTTCTTTTTCTGCATATGAAACATCTTTTCCTTGGGATGCGCCAGCCTTGTGTTGTACGAGGGTTCAAGGACAATTTGCTCATGTCTTTCACAAAGTTGTCTCTGAATTGATTCTTGTAATTCCTTCTATGTTGCCCTCCTGATGTTATGATACCACTGTTAACATGTGGCCTTCCACCAAATCTGGTTTTCATCTTCTGTTTGGGGCGTTTGGAACAGAAAGATTGGGACAGAAAGTTTGTAATAGAATAAACTATCTTAGAAACTGATAAACAAGAGATTGAATATAACTAATAAATCAAACATGTATTGGATATAGTTTTGATTACAGACTTGACCTTTATATACCTAATGAATCGGTGCCACATGATACATCGTGACTGTTAGAGAAGAGGCATACCGATTCAATAAAGGTCGTGACCCTCTAAAAACTGTTTATACCATTGTCCTATGACCTAGCCCAACAAACTAATTGGGTTTATACAGAATTAAGATAAATACATAAAACAGATTATATATAATATTAATTACCCTAACTTTGCTTCTATATCATTATTGGTCCAACAGGCCCATATGGCCACTGCCGCGGTCCACTACAACCAGCCAATTTACCAGCTCCATTCACCGGTTCACCGGCCCACTATCCAGTCAAAAAGCCCCGCAAGTTGTTAATGTTTTTGGTCTAGGGCATTATTCATACAGTGTTCCAACATGGTTCAATCCCAGGTTACTATGCTATTACCAAATCTATAATATTGTACACTATATGATGAACTGTTTATGGGAAACCATATTATAATAATTTTAGCCTTTGGTATCATATAATTGCTGTGCTCTATCGTCCTGTATTTTATTTTCCCTTGATATCCTCTATGAACTCGCACAAACGCTTTATTCCAGCTGTCAACTGTGTGATTTATTGATGGAATGTTATTGTGATTAATGTCGAATGCTTAGATTATTGAAACAGTTATTTCATTGAATTATAAGCTATTGATCATTACACGTCCAACACAAGTTACAATTTTAATTAGGAAATGCTCAAATATGATATGCTCGTGTGTAGCAACATCATTTTATTCATATTCTTATAAGTCTAGTTATTCAAGAAGAATAATCAAGATACTGATCAATTCCTTAGTGAGTGGACGGAGGAGGTGGAGAGCCACCATCTGCAGGAGGAGATCCACCATCAGCTGGAGGAGGTGGTGAGCCACCATCAGCGGGAGGTGATGGAGAGCCGCCAGCAGCTGGGGGAGGAGCTGCACCAGGAGGCGCTGGTGTCGCTCCAGGAGGCGATTTGGAACAGTCAAAGTAGCAAAAGCAACTTTCTTTACCGGCTTCTCTCTTGTGACAAGCACCATGTTGTGCTTTCTCCCACTCTATACACTTTTTGTCACATTTCTTGTTGTCGCACTTACCCGAATACGTCTTGCTTGTCTTTTCACACAGCTTTGAACCAGCGGCCTCAATTTCTGTTCATCGAGTTAAATCATCAAATATGTATCAAGTAAATGAGACAAGGATTTGTCATAAGTAGTTTTTACTAAAATGTACATTTACTCTACATTGATATATGAATAATCAAACTGTTATTAGTAAGTAAGACTCAATAATTAGAAAGAAAACTAAGAGAGGCCTAAATAAACGATTTCTCACCTCCGATCGCAAGTATGAAAATCAGAAGAACCGCACAGAAAACATATGAACACTTTGCCATTTTTGAATTATGACGATGCTGATCGAACAAAAAACGCTTTGAGTTGGATGAAGTGAATGTTAAGACGATAAGGAGTATTTATATATAGGAGATCGAATGAGTTTCGAATAAGATACGTGCGTGTAGAAGTTGAACGTAGTATCTAAAAATTTCAACATGTGCTGTATGTCCAAAACCACCACCTTAATATGTAATATGAAGTTTAAAACGAAAGTAGACACGTTTTAGAGTTTTGTCATGCTTAGATTTTCTCATCACGTATATTAAAACACCCTTGCTTTACGAATCGACTGTATTGATCTTATATGTATTTTGTACAAAATAGTATTTTGTACCCTTCATAATCTTATTTTCTTAGCATGCATGCAGATTAAATAAATCGTTGCTCTATAATAACAGAGGTAGGAAACTCGCTCAAATAATAGCAAACTCTTTTATTTAGGTTGATTTTTTTTATGTTTGTGTATCAACACTCTTCAATAAAAAAATATTTTTCTAACAGACACTCTTGTACTAAATCATTTCAAAGTATCTAATAAATGAGACTAATAAAAAAGACACTAAATCACCAAAATCTTGGTACCCAAATTATTCAATGTAATTCTGGTTTCTAGATCCAACAAACTGCATCCAAATGTAGCATCAAAGAACTTAACTTGGAAACAATTATGTAAGATTTTGTGTTGAAAAGAGATGTCCATCTTAATTTAACATATAATAGATAATTAAGAAACCAAATCAAAGTTTGTTTAGGAGTTTTTGTTGATCTAAACCTTTTGAGGAATTAAACTCGCAGGTTCAAAATAAACTACACTATATATGACATGTTCAAATTGTATGTTAGGATAAATACCCAACTAATATGAACATAACGTGTGATATTCATAAGTAGGCCAAAGGTCGTTGCAATCCTAAAGTTTGGCACAACGAAGTCCAAGAAGTTCTATTTAATAAAACTTTGCATCCGGGTTAAGTCTTGATCAATCGAAAGCACCAATATATACGTAAGAGTTTTTCCGTAACAGTTGTAACAACTTCAGAAGTGTTTAAGAGTTTTATGTTAATTGTATGGAATTTATAAGAATTATATGTAATATACACCTTTGATCTTTATATGTTCGATTATTAACCTTAACGTCAGTTAAAAAAAAGTTTAATACAAGCGAAAAAATACACTATTGCTTAGTCAAATTTGAAAATCATGTAAATGATTGTCGAAGACTATTAACTAATTCAAAGTCTCTTAAATGTACATTGTGGTCATTTTTGATCGTCTTGCTTAGGGCATCAAAAAACTATCTCACCTAGGTCATCAAATAACTTAGGACCGGCCCTCAAGATTGTTGAAGACTATTTAACTAATTCAAAGTTTAGGTTTTCTTAAAAGTTTAAATGGTTTTATACATAGAGATATTCAGAACAACGTGACCACGAGAATGCAAAATAAACAAGTTAGAGTTGGGGACAATAAATGGCTATGTGATGACCGGTGGAGTCCAGGATTTATCCACCAGATTACTAAAGGTGTCACGAATGGTTTTGTCCACCAGCTACAACTCCTTTTTTTGTGTATGACTTGCATGCAGCAAGCATTGTACGTCTATCTGTTTGAGATAATTTCTAAAAAGGCAGTGAATGCATCTTTAATCTATAATACCAGTTCCAAAGTAAGTGGAATCAAATATTCAAGATTTGTTGTTTCTAAAAAAACACGTCCATTGCAATTTGAGGTGAGTAATTTCTAAATCGGATTGAAAAAATATACCGAGTACATTTTTAATTATTCTTCTAAAAGTATGTCGTTTTTTATTTGTTACGAAAGATGATCCACCTACAGTTCAATCAAGAACAAGCATGTGACATTAGAAAGAAGTTTGAAAATATATTTAAGAGGTTAAATCATTTCCGTTAAAAACTTATTACAATATGGATTGCGTGGCACATCACATCTGGTGATGGTCGAAACTGTTTTACATCAGCAAGCATATTGGGCTAGATTTGACCCTGACCTCAAATAATATGGGTTTCCCAGACCAGACTAAAAGTTCAAATAATTTGACGAGAAATTTGCGGCAAAAGAGATCCAACAAGACTAAGAGTATATGCTAGGTTTCGAATGTTAGACGACACATTGCTAGGCCATGTTGGCCCACTCATAGTTTATCTTATGCCTAACCCATATTAGTTTTTCTAGATTACTTTTGGGTAATTATATACTGTGGAGATATTTAATAAGAATACATGTAATTTTAATATTCAGTATGGTGTCATAGCTTAATATGATCCTGCAAAATCTCTTCTCTCCTAAATAATCTCATCTTAACCTCCCATCCTTTTATGTCACCAGACATATTACGAACTATGAAATTAATGGCAGTAGAGTTTCACTGGCACTGACTCTGGGCTATCCTTTTCGCAATGGGATTGGTCGGCTCGCAGTTTCGAGTTAGAAACTCAAATGTATTGATATTTGATGAGGTGCAAAATTATAGCATTTTGAGGGGTCATTTAACCCTTAACTTCATGCACTTTGCATCATGTATTGCTTAAAATAATTTCTATTTGACTTTTAGGTCTTTTACTATGCATTTGTCAGAATCGTACAAGATTTAGGCTCATTTGGACGAAGATTTGACAAAAAGCCAAAAGTTTCAAAGTTGTCATATAGCCCTAGCTAATGTCATACGCATATTCCACGTACATCCACTACTAGAAATCATGCCAGTATCAACGGCCGATATTCGTTGGTAAACACCAATATCTGGTTGGTAAATGGTGTTACCAACCAACCAAGGTTGTGGGGAAAAGGTTTGTCGCTAATTTCCCTCCAAATAAAAAGTGTGTTCCAAAGGATTTACCAACAATTACGTCGTTGGTAAACTATAAATTTTGCTTTTCTTATCTTTGTTGGTAAAGTAGTAATTTACCAACGAATCGATGATTGTTGCTGAAATTCGGTTGGTGTTGGCATGATTTCCAGTACTGATCCAACTTTCGGGCTTCTCATCCTAGACCTTAATGAAGGCCTTACCTTTAACACACAAGCATCTACAAAACAGTTAAACAACTAAGCCGTAAGCAAAATGCTTAGTAAGTAATAGACATAACAAGTTATCATATATCATTTAACATATTTGCATCATGAACTTCACATACTAGTCCAAGAGACTATTTCACCCAAATGCTTGCATTCATCCAAATCAATCATAAGCTTCACATACTTCTACTAGTATAACAACTGTGCAACTAAACATCCTAACTAGTTTAACCTACTAGCTTCATTCTAAACTTTGTCCAAGCACACTATACCTTAAGCCTTCTATATCCTTAACACCATTAAACACATAGCACACAACACATCATACACAATATGATAAAGTTAACATAACACCTTGTTATACTCAAATTACTTACCTTAGCTCTAAAGCTAAGTTCACCAACAAGTTACCATCCTCTTATTTGCTTGCTTCCCTAATCAAATAATCACGAACACATATTTTAACATTTTTAATTTACATAATAATTAAGGGTTTCCTAACTCACCCATAACTATGATCATTTCATGATCATAAGACAAAATCACTAATTTTGCTTAAATCATTAAAAACCTTAACCTTTTATCATAAACACCTTAAAACTTAGTTTAGACCCCCTAATTTAGGTATATGAACTCTAACTCATAATTTCATTAATTAACTCTAGACAGGATTACTTACCTCATGGGAACATTAGTTAGGATTGAAGGCTTGCAAAACACCATTAGTTCATTATCCTTAATTCATTATCTAGTGACCACAAAAGCTCAAAGTTCTTCCCTCCCTTTTCCCTATTTGGTTCGTCCCACACATACCCACAAATACTAGACACATCAAGAAATGTGTGGAACTTCACGTCTCATTTTTATCAGGTACCTTAGACCCCAACTTTTCTTCCAAACATAGTAATTGGACCACCACCAACAACAACCACTTACAAATCGATCCCTACGGTGTACCTATTATATCTAATGTTTTTCCCATAAAGCTTAGTCTTGAAAAGTCTAATTATAACTCATGGAGTTTGTTTTTAAAATACGTCTTAGAAGACTAGGTGTAAAGAAACACGTTGAAGATGCCTCGGTAAGCACAAACACTATGGATCCGGAAAGGAACAATAACGTAATCATGATGAGGATTCTTGGAACGTTATCCACAACCTATGTTGTTCACTAACCCTTCCCTCACCTCCATCTTATAAATTTTTAGACATTTCACCATCCCATGTCACTCGTCACCTTATTTATTCCCCAGTTAATTCTACAAAGAATTTACTATCCAAAAATATGACCCCCATTAACCAAGCCCAATCTCATTCGTCCCCAGCCCAACAATAACATCAGTCAACATAAACTTGAGCCACTAATGGGCTACCTCCGACAACTTCTCATCAGGCCGGTCCACCCACCCTTATTAAGCCCCACACCCAGCTACCTTACAGAACCTATATATACCACTCGCAACCAAACCAACTCGTGCTCACCCTATGGACACTCGTGATCAAGTGGGCACAGTTAAACCCACTCAACGTGTTTCTTTACACCTGTATCATGTTTCTCCGGTTCCTAAATCTCCTTTCCTTGCTCTCAAATATTAGCATTGGTGAGATGCTATGTCTGATGAGTATAAGTGTTAATTAAAAATAATACATGTGTTCATATGCATTGTCCTC
Source organism: Artemisia argyi (assembly GCA_030686995.1). Classification (NCBI taxonomy): domain Eukaryota; kingdom Viridiplantae; phylum Streptophyta; class Magnoliopsida; order Asterales; family Asteraceae; genus Artemisia; species Artemisia argyi. Next base: position 17,095,309 of record CM060677.1, read on the forward strand.
CTAGTGCCAATATGATCCATTCTATGTTGTTATTCTACAACAAGTAGCATGCGAATTGGAGTCTGAGTCATTATAAGGCTTGATTATTTGCTAATGGCAGCAACGAGCATGCAACTTGGTATTTATTGTGATAAGACATTTAAACCTTCTGTTAAACCCGCCACTATTAAGACAATTCTTAGTCTTTTCTTGTCTCGGAAGTGGCCTATTTACAAATTGATGTTAAGAATGCCTTTATTAACGGTGATTTATTCAAGGCCGTCTATATGTAGCAACCACACAGTTTTTTGGATTCCAGATTCCTGTCCCATGTTTTGCACTTGCAATGATCATTATATGGACTAGAAAAGGCACTTCATGCCTGGTTTCAAAAGTTTACAGGTATGCTACTAGAGTCGGATTTTCTCACACTCGATGCGATTCATCATTATTTATTTAGAGACATGGTACTGACATTGCTTACTTATTTATTTATGTGGGTGATATTGTTCTTACTACCTCCTTTACAGTTTTGCTTCAACGCATTATATCTTCTTTGCATGAGGAGTTTGACATGACTAACTTGGGAGCCCTTAATTATTTTTTGGGATTTTTGTTTCTCTTGACAGTGCATGGATGTTTCTTTCTCAGCGCAAGTATGCTTTTGACTTACTTTAGAGGGAACATATGGTTAAATGCAATCCCACGCGCACTCTTGTTGATAAAGAGCCAAAGCTTGGTCCAGATGGTGATCCTATCTCAGATCTCCCACTTTACAGTATCCTTGCATGTGGTTTAAAGTATTTGATATTCACTCATCCTGATTTGTCTTATGTGGTTTAACTGGTTTGTTTACATATGCATGATCCATGGGAGCCTCACCTGGAAGCTCTCAAGCAAATTTTATGCTATGTTTAAGAGACACTGGATTTTGGGTTACAACTATATACTTCGTCTACTACTTCTAGTGTTGTTGACAGGGCTGATTGCCCAGTACTTGTCACTCCACCTCGACTTATTTTGTGTTCTTGGGCAATAATTTGTTATCGTGATCATCCAAACGTCACCATACTTTCTTCTACGGTTTCTTGCTTTGATGTAGCTTAATTTTCTTTGGGGTCTGGGTTCCAAGCTCTGAGTGAAGTCCCCAAAAAGGCGTAACCTCAGAGCATTTGAACCAAGGGAAGTGACCCGCATAGAAAATGTTTAACCTTAATAAGTAAACAGCAGATAGAAGCTAGTTCCCCTACGGTTTGTTGCTTTGATGTAGCTTGATTTCTTGTTGTTGATCCTCCCCGCGAAACTCATCGAGCAAAAACAATGGCTTTTCAATGACCCGACATTTTTTGAGTGTTGAAATTGAGTATCATAGTGTTGCTTATGTTGTTGCTAAAAAGGCTTGGGTTCGTAATTTTCTTCGTGAGTTGCATACACCTTTACACACTACTACTCTTGTCTATTGTGACAATGTGAATGCGATTTATATGTCTACTAATCAGGTCCAACATCAATGCATGAAGCATATCAAGGTCGACATTCATTTTGTTCGGGACATGTTCAAGTTCATGTTCCATCACGCTACCAATATGTTGATATCTTTACTAAGGGGTTGCCTTCCGCTTTATTTGAGGAGTTTCACTCCAGTTTTAGTGTTAGGTAATCTCTGCTTTATTTGAGGAGTTTCATTTCAGTTAAAGCTTGCTTCTAGATTACTATTGTGTAATTAGATTTTGTTGAGATGTTTGATGAGAATAGAGGGAATTCTAATATTCAATATCAGATTTGAAAATTTGGTTCATGTATAGATATGTAAGAAATTCGGGGATCCACTTATGTATGAAAATGAGACATCTCTGAATTTTGACAAACATGATTCTCTCTTTATTTGATCATAGAATAACGAGGATGCTATAGAGTGCACAGATGTCAGGAATGGGCCATATATAAAAAATCTATTGAAACTCGTATGCCTGTAAAATTTTAACCAAATTTTAAGCCAATTTTAGGCCGACCAAAAGTCTAGATTCAAAATTTATTAAAGTTATAGTCTAGAGTGTGTGAGATGATAACTTTTTGGTCTCCTGCCATAACTTTCTCGAGTTTATCCTTCTTTTCAGTTGGACACGATATGATTAATCTCTATCCAATAGATGGTCTTCTCACCACAATAAGAGATAGGATTGCTTATTTTTAAGTGATTATTTTTCTTTTAAGAAAACTGTTTATTCAAAAATAACTTTCTCTTAACAACTTTGATCTAGTTTTGATCTACTGCTATGTGAGTTTCTCATCAAGGAATATGTTGTAGGTTAAAATCTTGTTGAAGATATTTTTTAGATATATTGTGACATTTTTTAACCATGATATAAACGACATATATTACCATGATATATATAAAAGATGCATTATATGTGAAATCTTTTGGGAAAAGACTTTTGAGATCATAAATTTTCTCGTGATTATCATGATATATATTGGAGCTTGACTAATATTGATATTTCACTCTCACTTAGTTTATTCTGGTACAAATTATGAAAATGTGGTCTTTGGGTTTTGGTAATATGAAAATGTATAGGGTGTCTGGTTACACATTAAAGTCTTGATGGAAATAGATGATTTCAGATCACATGGTTATGAGAGGATCCGCTTGGTTGTGAGGTTAGGCCGAGATCGACTAGGGTTTATTTGTGTGTTTGTACTTTATTGTGTGAGGTTAGGCCGAGATCGACTAGGGTTTATTGGTTGTGAGGTTAGGCCGAGATCGACTAGGCCGAGATCAAGATTATCTCATGTGAGGGTTTCGGTTTTAACAATTGTGACAGCCTGCTAGCACTACAAAAAACTAATTGAATTCTCCACACTTTAAAGGCCAAATGGCCACATTTAAAAACGTGTAAAATTATTGATTCCACACTTTCTCAAGTGTGGTAAAAATGGGTGTGACAAATTTTGCTACACATATAAGTGTGGAGATATTATCCAAAATGTCTATAGTTAAAAGTGTGGAAAAATTCTTTGAATGTCCACACCTAAAAGTGTGGCAAAATTGCAAAAAAATGTTCAAAAATAAAAGTGTGGAGATATTTGCTACACCTATAAGTGTAGCTTTATTGTAATTATACACACTTATATATGTGAATTATTTTTTAAATATTTGTCACACCTATAAATGTAGCAAAATTATTATCCATATAAAAAAAAGGTCCACGGTTGACCATACCGTGGCAAAATAAATGTGGAGAATAGCACTATTTTTTGTAGTGTAGGTTAGAAAATTGAAAACTTTTGTCATGTGACACAGACCATGTTCGCGTTGTTTCCCATCCTTTTAACCCTCGACAAACATAGTTTTTTTTTTTTATTTACATGGGCATTAACTACTAATCTAATACTATTACATTAAATCATTCAGCTTCAATCTAATACTATTACATTAAATCATTCAGCTTCAACAAAACTAGTTAGCAGATTTAATTTAACAATTATATATAGTATATCAAATGAGAAAACTCAATATTACATTTTGGTAGCACCTGTGCTTTAGTAATAACAAGTGTTACATTACACACTACACATGTTAGCAAATGTTAAATACCTTCGGTAGAAATCATTTTTCATTTTACAAGAAGAGAATGACACATTCTGTAACTTTTATTCATGATCATTTATAACTTATTCGTAATGTATCGTGATATCCGCTTACATCTTATATTAGGTTAGCTAATCAACAATGTGTTTACACGGTTTATCCCCTGGCGGCGGTGACCCTCCTCCACCACCACCCCTACCAGCTCCACCACCACCACCTGCTCCTCCTCCACCACTAGATCCACCGCCACCACCTGGAGTTCCAGATCCTCCGCCACTACCCGGAGCTCCAGATCCTCCTCCGCTACCTGGAGCTCCAGATCCTCCACCGCGACTACCTGGAGCTCCAGATCCTCCTCCGCTACCCGGAGCTCCAGATCCTCCTCCGCTACCCGGAGCTCCAGATCCTCCTCCGCTACCTGGAGCTCCTAGAGTTCCAGATCCTCCTCCACTACCTGGAGCTCCTGGAGTTCCACCAGCTCCACCACCACCACCGGCTGCGCCACCTTTAGAAGGAGGCTTTGACTTGTCTTCTCCTGGAGGTGATGTTTTTGTACAATCATAGTAGCAAAAGCATCCGTTTTTTGCTTCCCGTAGATGACAAGCACCATGGGTTGATTTCTCCCAACCTTTGCACTGTTGGTCACACTTCTTGTTGTCACACTGTCCCGAATACGTCTTACTCATTTTTTCACATGTTAATGTTGGTTGAGCTGCGGCCCCCTCTATATCTATTTAACAAACACTACAAAAAATTAGTTGAATTCTCCACACTTTAAAGGCCAAATGGCCACATTTAAAAACGTGTAAAATTATTGATTCCACACTTTCTCAAGTGTGGTAATAATGGGTATGACAAATTTTGCTACACTTATAAGTGTGGAGATATTATCCAAAATGTCTATAGTTAAAAGTGTGGAAAAATTCTTTAAATGTCCACACCTAAAAGTGTGGCAAAATTGCAAAAAATGTTCAAAAATAAAAGTGTGGAGATATTTGCTACACTTATAAATGTAGCTTTATTATAATTGTACACACTTATATATGTGGATTATTTTTTAAATATTTGTCATACCTATAAATGTAGCAAAATTATTATCCATATAAAAAAAAAGTCCACGGTTGACCATACCGTGGCAAAATAAATGTGGAGAATAGCACTATTTTTTGTAGTGATATTTATATATTTTTGTCGGGGTGTTGTTGAATTTTTCTAAAAGGTACTGTTCGTTAGTAGTTTTTGGGCGATAAATGTTACTCGTATTATGTAAATTGTAAACCAAATCTTCTAATTTTTTTTTTTTTTTTTTTTTTTTTTTTTTTTTTTTTTTACATTGAAGTTTACTAATTCTCAAAATTCAAGTATTCTAGATTTTGGCTTAAACTACAAAAGTTTAAGGCTAATAAGATTTTGATATTTAGGTCGGGTAAATATGGAATTAACCCTTATTTATTTCATTATACATAAAATTTCCATTAAAAGATTTGGATCTTTATGCTTTATGTACGTGATTACGATAAATATATACACTTTTTATTTTTTTTAAGAATAACATACTACATCTAAATCAATTATAAGACATGCTTTAAATATTCTTTTAGAGTTGTCTTTATCTTTGGCAATATTTCCTCTAAGCTCATTCTTCCACCTATAAATACTTTCAATCGTCTCGATTATTACTACACCCAACTCATAAACGAGTATTCGTCATATCTCAAAATGGATAAATGTTGTTTAGTGTTTTTCTTTGCAACTGTTTTGGTCCTTTTCGTTCTTGTGATATCAGGTGCTTAATCAACTTATTTAGTTTCATTTCAAATTTTTGATTACTAGTCAGCCCACTACAAAAAATAGTGCTATTCTCCACATTTATTTTGCCACGGTATGGTCAACCGTGGACTTTTTTTTTATATGGATAATAATTTTGCTACATTTATAGGTATGACAAATATTTAAAAAATAATCCACATATATAAGTGTGTACAATTATAATAAAGCTACATTTATAAGTGTAGCAAATATCTCCACACTTTTATTTTTGAACATTTTTTGCAATTTTGCCACACTTTTAGGTGTAGACATTTAAAGAATTTTTCCACACTTTTAACTATAGACATTTTGGATAATATCTCCACACTTATAAGTGTAGCAAAATTTGTCACACCCATTATTACCACACTTGAGAAAGTGTGGAATCAATAATTTTACACGTTTTTAAATGTGGCCATTTGGCCTTTAAAGTGTGGAGAATTCAACTAATTTTTTGTAGTGTATCAAATTAGTCTTCAAACATAAGCTTTATACTTCATATTAGGGGAGAGCATCGGGCCGGAACCGATCCCGTCCCGACCTGTCCCGACGAAGCCCGATCCCGATTGTGGCCGGAATTCTAAACCGACTCCCGATCCCGATTGTGTTCGGTTAGTCGGTATTGGAATCGCTCGGTATCGGTTAGTCGGTATCGGTCGGATTAGCTTGTTATTGATCGGAATCATCCCGTCCCGAACCGACTCCCGAACCGTTTGATAGTCGGGATCGGAATCGGGCCGGCGGGTTGGTCGGAATCGGGCCGGAAAACGGGCGGCGGGCGGTTTTGCTCACCCCTACTTCATATACTTTTAAATCTTGTTATACAACAAAATTAAAATGTATATATATGCAATTTCCCTTGTTTGTTTAGTTACATTACTTTCCCTTGTTTCTTTTTCCGATTTTAACCTTAATTATTTTTTTTTTTTATATAATAGTTGATAAAAGTATGTCAACATAAATCCATTTATATATTTTGCATCAAATATTATATAACAAAAAATAATTAAAGTCAAAATTGTAACAAAAAGACTTTGAAAAAGTTAAAAAAGACTTATATTTTGAGACGGAGATAGTAACAATTTTTATTAAGAACACGCTATTGTTAATATTTCGTAATGACAGAAATATTTTTTTTTGCAACCGTTGTAACGTGCAAACAAAAGCAATCCCTAGAATAGAAACTAGGTTTTGATAGTACGTAGCATACTAGGCACCTCAAGGTTACTTTTGTAGTTTGATGTTATAAACTTGTTTATTTTGTACTTGTATTTTTCAAGAAGAGTTCAATTAATTTATAACAATTGATTGTTATTGATTGAGGATTTAAGTTATGATCAAATGAAAAATGAAAATATAATTAAGATGTGAAGATGAAAAGAAGAGAAGAAACTAATGCCATAAATTTTATTTCTCCCTTTCATATTTAAAATATATGACTATCCTCTTACCATTCTTCTTTCAATAACTATTTTCACTATATTCATCCACCTTACAACTTCTATTTTACACATTTACACATGCCTAATAAGAATATTGATTCCCAACAATCACTACAAAAAATAGTGCTATTCTCCACATTTATTTTGCCACGGTATGATCAACCGTGGACTTTTTTTTTATATGGATAATAATTTTGCTACATTTATAGGTGTGGCAAATATTTAAAAAATAATCCACATATATAAGTGTGTACAATTACAATAAAGCTACACTTATAGGTGTAGCAAATATCTCCACACTTTTAGTTTTGAACATTTTTTGCAATTTTGCCACACTTTTAGGTGTGGACATTCAAATAACTTTTCCACACTTTTAACTATAGACATTTTGGATAATATCTTCACACTTATATGTGTAGCAAAATTTGTCACACCCATTATTACCACACTTGATAAAGTGTGGAATCAATAATTTTACACGTTTTTAAATGTGGCCATTTGGCCTTTAAAGTGTGGAGAATTCAACTAGTTTTTTGTAGTGAATCTATCTCTCCTATACAATTTGAGATTCAAACCCACACTTATCTTAAGATTTACCATAAACATGTGTTAATGATTAGCATAATTAATTAGGGAATAGATCATATAAAAGACAAAAATCAATAAAAAAGATACAAATGATTTTATTTTATAAAAGAGTTATCAAAAAAATTCCAAAAAAAAAAATAAATAAATAAATAAATAAATCCACAAAACCATGTTGGTGTATAAAAAAGTTGTGAAAGAAGTTTTTCTAAAAGTAAATATTTTTGCAGAAACAAATTATGAAAAAAGAAAAAGAAAAAAAAAATAACGTTTTTGCATTAATTTAATTTATTTATTATTATTATTATTATTATTATTATTATTATTATTATTATTATTATTATTATTATTATTTTGCAATAAAAATTCGTTTTTATACCCAATTTCTTTACTTTTTGTATTAAAAATTTATCGTCCATCGCACTTTAACAAGTTGAAAATTGTGTGCATCAAAATTTTGTTTTTGTGCATTAAAAAATGTATAAAAATTCAAAATTAGAAAAATTTCTTTCACAACTTTCGGAACTTATTAGAGAACTTTTTTTTTAAATCTTCTATATCCTTTTTATGGATATTTATCTTTTTATTTTAAATTTACACTAATTCATTATATCTTTTCTTTAATATGGAGAATAATAATGTATCATTTGTTTACCTTATCTAAACATCTGCCATTATTTAAACTTTTACAACTAGTTGACGTATTATAAAAAAATAATAATAAATAAATAAAATAAAATAAATAAATAAATTATAAAAAAAATTAAAAAAAAATCAACTATATGCTAAATAAAAATATACATTTATGTATACGAAATTTGTGTGTGAATAGTTAAAATTAGACGGGAGAAGTAATTGATTATTATTAGGTATAGTAAAAGGAATTGACGTGTCGTACATGTATGTCTTGACATGGATTGTTTGCACCCAAATTCCATCGTAATACCAACTTTTTTAGGCTACGAATGAATTCTGCTTTTTACCGCTATTCTTTTGCATGTGAACAACACAAGACAAATGTTTTAATACTAAATTTTGTTAAGCTTCTTTTATCAAACCATTTTAATGGCATACACAATCGTTTAGAATTATCAAATAAATTTTATGGAACTTTGAAGAGTGTAGCCATATTAATAATAATTAATATGAGAATGAAGATATCAACCCTTAATAATAATAATAATAATAATAATAATAATAATAATAATAATAATAATAATAATAAGCGAGGTCGTTGCCCCCAAACTCATGAAGAAATTGGCAGATATATATTTCGATCGGGTTACCCAAACTGTTGAATCTACATTCCATCTTTCTCCTCGACAGATGGCGTTATGGAGCTCTCTAAAGGAGGATCATACTTCAGATTGGCTCAGGGTGGCTCCTATATCTGGATTGGGTCAAACTATGAATGCCCGGACATACCGTTGTGTGTTGTGTTATCGGCTGGGTGTTCATCTTTTCACTGTTCAGGTACCGTGTTCAGTTTGTTCTCGTGTTTTTACTGGAGATATTTATGGGGATCACGCGGTTTCTTGTGCGGGTATTGTTGGCATTAAACATCGGCATAATATTGTGCGTGATGTTTTTGTTGATATATGCTCTCGGTCCGGAATTTCAGCTCGTAAGGAGGTGGATATTGGGCTTTATGGTGATAGGGATAGATCTTTGCGCCCAGCTGATATATTACTTTACTCTTGGGATGGTGGGCTTGATGTTTGTGTTGATCTTACGGGGTCGTCACCTTTGACGCAATCTGGTATGATTGATTTTATGACAGGTCGTGCGGTTATTGAAGCTGCACAACGTAAACGTGTCAAGTATGAGGCCAAATGTGTGGATATCGGATATGGGTTCATCCCCTTCTCTTTCTCCTCTTTTGGAGAACTTGAGAAAGATGCAGTAACTCTTCTAAAGCGTATTCGACGTTTCTCTACGACTCAAGACATTGGAGTGCGGGCTGCCGTTCATATTTTTAATAGGATTGGTTTCGCTATTGCTAGAGGTGTGGGGGCCCAGTTGGTTTCTCGACTCCCCACAAATTTCTTGTAAAATCCTATTTATTGTTAATAAAAGTGATGGTTTATAATAATAATAATAATAATAATAATAATAATAATAATAATAATAATAATAATAATAATAATAATAATAAATAAATAAATAAATTGAAATAAATAGTAAAACAAGGCTATTATTGTCTTTTTTTTATTAATTATAGTTATGATAAACCTTCATATCAATTTGATAGATGTTTTATTTTGTAGCAACTCGCACATTTTATGTCACTATTTAACTATATACTTTTATTTATTCTTACTTTAATTTTAAAGTAAATACTTTTACGCATAATCTTCAATATACCAAAAAAGTCTCCACCCTGGCAATTAATAGGTGGCATTTCATCATGATCCTAATCAATTTCTGATCTACTACCTTCTATCTGTAACATTCCTGGTAGGCCTTATTGTTCTTGAGTGCTATCACGCTATGATATGATCTCCGATAATGAAGTTCTTACAAGTTAGTTTGCTTTGGAACCATAGGGATCGAATCTTGTTTTGGTGATATATGGCAGCTTCGTTCCACTAGGGTTTTCATAAAAAAAAATATATTTTTTTAAATTATTATTTTAATCAGAACCCTAATTGTTCTAGGGTTTCTTTTGTTCCTTGATTATGGGTTCTTCTTCATGTGGTGGTTTTAAGTTTTCAAATGAGACGTTGTTGGAAAGATTATCGTGCAATATTTTCATTATGAATTTTCCATCACACCTTACCGCTAAGGATCGAGTTACAGAAAACTTGTGCGCAGCATGCAACGATTTTGGATGTCTACATGCCGAATAAACTATCCAAACAAGGTAATCGATTTGCCTTTGCACGTTTTAATAAGCTTAATGATGTTGATTTACTGATTCGTAATCTTAGATCAGTTTGGTGGGGAATTTTCATTTATATGCCAATGTAGCTCGTTTAATAGGGATTTTCCTAGTATTACTTCTGCTCACAACTCGAAACCTAAAGCTCCTTTTCATGGGACTGATCCTTCCTTTGTTAATATTGTGATAGGAAATGAGGTTCAAGAGAAGCATGATGAGCCTGTGTTGGTCCTTGAAAAGGGCAATTTGAATTATGTTGGAGATCCTGTTCTTTTTTGTTGTGTTATATTTCAAATCTCTATCTAATATTCACAACATTTGTTCCAGTGAGGGTTTTAATGGGGTAAAAATCAGTTAACTTGGTGGCTATTAGGTTCTTTTGGAGTAAGAATCTTCTCAATCATGTGAGAAGTTTCAAAACTATGTTGGTATTAACTCGTGGTTCTCCACTATCAAGGAGTGGTCTACTCATTTGGAAGTGCCGGATAGGGTTTGTATGGATTGATGTGGAAGGTATACCACTGCAAGCTTGGTCACAGTCTATGTTTAACAAGATTGCATTTAAATGGGAGGAGCTTGTCTACATTGATGACTCTAATAAATCTAATAAATATAGTATACGTCTACGTGTTAAGACTAAGTTGCAGAAGTTAATCGCGGAGTCATTTAAAGTTACTTTGAAGGGGAAATATATGTTTTTCGTGCAAAAGAGATCACAAGATGGGTTCCTAATGTTGGGGTGGAAGATGTTAAATCTGAGGATGAGAGTGACAGTTACTCAGTTGGTCTTCATAACTGGGTTGAAGATGATGATCATCATGTCATTCCAGATACTCCCAAAAGTAATAAGGATGTTTGTGAGGAGAAATCCTCTAATCAAAATGTAGACCTATCTGAGGACCCTTTGGTATGCTAAACCATTAATGCAATGTTTAAAGAATGGATGGATGTGAACTTTCTTTACCAAGATGAGATGACTAAAGAAACCAAGTTAGAGCTTTGGCTTATCTGGAATGACTTGTTAAGAAAGAAGAGAAAGAGTTGGAAGAGAAATTTAACCCGTATACTGCTACATTCGATGAATGGTTCGAACAAACTCATGGAAATAATAAAAACATGTGTGGTAGAACTAAGGCTAGAATTTGGTTTCAGTTGCATGAATTGTATCAGAATGGAGAACCAGGAACGGATGATGATCTTGATTATATGGAGGAATACTTTGAACCAAAGTCTGATGCTTATTATGTTAATCCTGGTGAGGAAGTTTATAAACAAAAGAGATGTGAATTACTAGGAATGCTGATGACATTAAATAAGTACATATTATTGTCATCATTTATTATATTTATGTGACTTGTTTTATATTATTATCTATGAGAATCGATACTTAATGGTTTACTTTAGTAATTCTCATGTAAAAACAAGCAATTGATGAAAGTTAGTGATTTTGGACAAAATATGAAGCTAAATAATCAAGATTGGAAGAGTCTACTAAAAGATGATTTAAATGCCATTGTCTGACTTTAAAGAATGAGCCTCATATAATTTATTCGATGCGCCACATCTAATTTCATAATTCTTAGTTATAAGTGATCATTAAGGGTTTACTCGCCTATAGTAAAAAAGCAACGAGAGAGAATAGTTTACGAAACTCATCATATAAAACTAGCAATAAAAGAAGTGACAAGCTACTTAATCATTAGTCAGGCCTTCTTTCTGTTTATGTTATATATCCGTGTACGTGTTCGCCATTTGCTGTATTCTGCTCAATAGTTTTATTTTAGTTTAATCAAACCAAATCGTGTCAGTCTCTCAGACTGAAAACCCCCTGAGTTAGATTAGATTGTAAAGCTAACTTATATATTAAAATACTGATAAACATACTAGTTATTAACATTCCATTCTTAGTGATTGACGCTCTACTTACCAACTAGGCTACATTGATCGGGTACACTGCTCGTTAGTGTGTGCTATAGGATAACTCGGCTATTATAAATTTAAAACTTAAGTAAGAACATTCTACAACGACATAGCACGTCACATCAAGTTTTTGGCGCCATTACCGAGGAGTGAATTGTTTAATATCTGTTTATTTATTAGTATTTTAATTAGGTTTTCTAACTTATTTAGTTTTTGTGTTTTTAGATTTTTAACTACTAATTTGTTGTGTATTAGTTTAATTGCATTCATGTAACATTTTGCATATTTATTATTTTCTATTTAGTTCATTTTCTGTATTTTTGTAATTTTTGTTTTTCTTTGTTCTTCTGCATTGTTTGTTGTCTGTTGTATTTTGCTGATACAAACGATGTAGCGCATCTAATTTTTCAGATACGGTTCATTGCGTTTTAATTTTTTTATGCAACGTAATTATTTAATAATTCGAGTACGGTGCATCTATCCCCTAGTTGCGACGTATTCTGTTTTTAATCAGAATTTTTTTCAAAAACCTTAAACGCCGTATGGCGCATCTGTTTTTACAGATATGGCGAACTGATCATTTATTAAAAATAGTTAACGAATTAATTAAATTATCGAGAAGCGGCGCATCGATTTAATTGATACGGCGCATCTTTATCTAAATCAAAAATCTTGTATTTTGAAATATAACTAAGATACGGCGTATTAGCTTTTGCTTATACGACGCATTTAACTTTTATAAATATAATTGATTTTTGATAGTTATAAACATACGGTGTATTAACTCTCTTTGATACGGCGTATTAATTTTCTGAATAAAATTCTGATTCAATTTTTAACGAATTAGGATACGGCGCATCCTTTTTATAGGATACGGCGCATCGTCTGCAGATATCAGCAAACTTTTATTTTACTTTTATTGTTTCACTCTTCTTTTGCGCGAGTAAGTTTTATTTCAGAATAATGGACGAATCATACGTCACTATGGAAGAATATTTTGTGAATATAACAGGAGAAGCTTGTTGGAATGATCAAATCTTCGACAACTGAAAAATTGCAATGAACGGTAAGATGAGAAGGGAACTCAATGAAGGTAACGTTGAGTGTCTTCCATTCTTTGAAACTAAATTTCCAGCTATTGTTTATGATGATTCACTTAGTTATAAAAAGGATTCTTTACCAAATTCCTTCCCGATATTTAATGATAAATGTGAATCAACTTGCTTGAAACTGAATGTCACGAAGTCAGGTCTGAAAAGAAAATTTTAAAGAAAAGATTTGCTTAAAAGGAAAAGTTTAACATCTTAAACATTGATGCGAATCTCTTTTCTTATGAAATGCCAACCTTTGAAAACTCTAGATTTAAAATGAAAGTTGTAATTCCAGTGAAAATTTTTCAGACTATGTCTACATCGCTTACAAATCATAATCTCAACCTTTATGAACATGAAACATTATCTATTTCAAATTTTGGAATATTTTATTCACATTGGAAAGCAACTTGTAACGAGATTATGATGTTGTGGCACACTAAAATGGTCATACCTATTAATGCAATGAAGAATTTATATATACCATATGGTATACCATTTGACCTCAAGCTAGTGTATAAGGAATGATGATGTTGGAGCTGAAAGTGAGTTGTGAATACAAATGATGTGAAAAACGTCATTTGCATTATTCGGTCTCTACATGTTTTGATAATCACAAAATATGAAAACACGATACGTAAAGTTACGGTTAATAAGTTTTTACTCGAGAAAATTTGTTTCAACTACGTAGCTACTACAACGTCACTTCAGGTATGTAAAAACTTCATATAGATACTATTAAGGTGATCAAAGAATTTCTATTTTTACTAAACCTTACATTTTAAGTGTGACAAAATATTTTTCACAAAAGTATTTTTGTGCTTTTAAAGAAATGTTTTATTAAAAATAAAAATTCAAGTTTCAAAAGTATAACAACTACTTTTCCCGCCTAAAACCGACAGAAAACTTTCACCAGATAAACCTTCACCACATCAGGACAAAAAGAGGAGCGTTTGTCTGGACGGTCCCTTAAATGGGTTGACAGTCCCTTATTGATAAGGGACCATCAGGTAGATAATGGATCGCCCACGCTCCTCCTGTTGGCTATAAATAACAAACTCTTCTCAGTCCAAAAGATGAGGTCCTTTTCCACAAAAATAATTTTGTTTATTCCTCTCTTGTTCTTTGATCATTCTAACATATCAGTATGTGTTTATAAGTGATCCCTGGATCCTCCATATTATACTGTAAGACAAGAACACTCGAAGAATTGATTTGTTATTGACTCCACACACAAACGTAACTAGTGTTACAATTCTATTCTCCCTCCAATTCTATCATTTGTAAATATTGTAATATTGTGAATCCGACTTGTGTGTAAGTCGCGACTAGATGTGTTAGGGAAAACTTGGACATTGGTGATATTCCAAGAAGTGTTGTATCTAGATTAGTTCTTGTAATATTTGTATGTTGTGGTGTGAAGACTAGAACTTAGTGGAGTTCTAGTGTGAAGATTCAAGTGAACGGGAGTGCTCGTTCGTGTGAAGACTTATATTGTATGTCGAACCAAAAAGGACAAGAGTGCTTGTTCGTGTAGCCACGTGGGCTTTGGTGTAGATTGGTTCTAGTGATGCGTAGGGATTGCACCAGGCTTTACCTCTCAAGGGATCTCGAGAAGCTTACAACCCCCACCAGGCAGTGTACCTGATCGATGTAGTATAGTATAATGACAAGTACCGGGGGATTGATCGTTCAGCTAGGAATAGTGTCGCTAGGATTAGAAAACCTAAAGACTAGGTCTAGAGATGAAAGATGATTCTTTTTGTATTTTTTTAGTTTTTATAAAAACAAATAAAAATCTCAGTTTTGAAGGAGTTGGGTGGAATTAGTTGCTAATCAACTAACCCAATTACTAAGATGCAATCAAAATAAAATACTAAAAATGAAAATAAACTAAATTAAACTAGTGGTGTGAACAATATATGGGAGAATTGTGTTTACTTAGATTTCACTACTCCCTAGATATCTTTTACATGTTAATTACTTGTTACAGTTGCGTGGATGACGGATTGTATTCCTTAATACCATTCATGGGGTGGCGTACTTACTTCCCCAATCCTATAAGCGCCTACTTCACTCCTATGTCGAGCCGGCTAAGAAGCTCCTAACATGGGATCATTATAATTTGCTCATGCATTAAATACAACCAATAAAACCTAGTACACATCGGTTCATGTTTCCTAAGACGTTCAAGCATGTTACACAATGGAGATCTGCCAGTTTTCTTAAGCCTAACATTGAAATCATTCATCCATTACAACTATAAACAAGTAATCAACATATAATTAACATCTAGGTTTCATTACACCTAAGCAAACACATGAAAGATCTAGCCTAGCGTGTTGAAATCAAGACAAGCATAAGATATATTCAAACAACACATAGACATATTGAATGAATTGAAAGATGACTTATCTCAATTGAACATGAAAGGTTTCAAGGGGTAAAAACCCTTGAAAATACTGTAAAATACGACCTAGGGTTTCACAAGTTCGGTCCTAGTATTCTCCACACAAGTTCCTCTCTAATGAATGAAAAATAGAAAAGTATATATAGTTTTTCTGAGGTGATGGCGTCAAGAACAAATGTTTGACGCCGTCATCTCGCCGCCAAATAATTTCTCGGACTGCCTAGATCTGGGTTTGACGCCGTCATGTGTACTCCTTATGCAGGCCGTCACCAAAAATACTCTTGACGCCATTCTCTTGACGCCTTCAGGTTTTCACTGGGTCGTCACGGATTTTACTCCTGACGCCGTCACATTTTTCCTCTTGACGCCGTCAGGTACTGTTCTCAGCATGAAAAATCAAGTCTTTGTCGTTCTCTTCACTTTTATGCTCCAAAAACGTCCAAAATGCTTTCTTTTCCAGAATTCACTCTCAAAGTACCTAAAATCACAAAAGGAACGATTTAGGGCAATATTTGATCAAATAAATTCAATTCCGGGCTTAAATGACCCCTTAAAAGTGGTTCATTTTTTGCCTCATCATATACCCTTACACTTGAGATTTGCTTGTCCTCAAGCAAATGCGCTTTTATTCTAATCAAAATACAAGTTAGGGGTCATTTAATACTAATATAAAAGTAATTACAACAAATAATCGTTCCACTAAAGACCAAAGACAAGCACGGAGGTCATATACTAGCACCTTACAAATAGTGTTTAGATACTCACATCTCTCGGGTGTAATAAAGTAATATTACAATATGGAAACGGAAAATATCTCTCACTACCTGTCATAGCAAAATAGATTACCATAGGCTTGGGAAAGGATCAAACCTCCACCACATGGCGTAAGCACCTAGGATAAACTATCAAAGAGGTCTTTTAAAGGGTTGTAACGTTAGGTGTAGGGATATGGAATACACGGTTTTGTTGGATATAGGCAGTCTTTACTGGTGGCGAGTTAACAATCTTGGTTAATTACATGTAAAATATGGCGTTGCTAAGCCAAGA
The DNA here is from genome assembly GCA_030686995.1 of Artemisia argyi. Classification (NCBI taxonomy): domain Eukaryota; kingdom Viridiplantae; phylum Streptophyta; class Magnoliopsida; order Asterales; family Asteraceae; genus Artemisia; species Artemisia argyi. Next base: position 17,112,062 of record CM060677.1, read on the forward strand.
CTAGACTCGACTTAAGCTAATAAATGAAAAATAACAAAAACATAAAATAAACATAGAATGAAACGGGATGGTAGTCCGTATATTTTTTCTCTTTTCTTTTTCTATTTTTCTTTTTTCTTTTTCTTGATTTTTCGATGATTTTTTTTTTTTTTTTTTTTTTTTTTTTTTTTTTTTGCATACACTCTTACCCTACCATCCAAAATAATACATCATAGGGAATGTAAATTCCCCTTACACTTGAATTTTTACATACTTTACAATAAACTAATCTAATGACTCGAATTAAGATAATTAAAACACTTGGAGTACTTTTAAGATTAACGCACATATGGGGGTAATAATATGATTTTCTTCCCCATTACTTCATAAAATAAGTACTTTACCCATGAGTCCCAATCGTCCCAAAACAATATGTACAAGGATATGACTCGACTTAGCAACCATTTAATCAATTAGATAATTAACTAAGGGTTTAACAAATAACAATAATGCACTAAAGATGAGTGCATACATGGAAGGCTAAGGCGATTTGGTTGTACATTTAAGTGGGGTGTAACAAATTCTTCCTTTAAGTAAGATGCTTAAAGTTAGAAACGAAAAGATAGGCTCGGAAGGGTGTACTAGGAGTTTCGTGTACTAAAAATGAGTACAACGCTAAGGTGTGGGAAAAATTAGTTGACTTAACTAGCCAAGTAATATGACTTAAATGGTCAAGTAATTATGATACGGGTTTAACACAAGGGTGATCCTAATGCCTCTTATCATGTAGTAAATCCTACTACACGAATGTAGTCTCACTAGCGGTCTCGGGATGCATCACTAACGCAAGTTCTAGAATCTAAATACTACCGGTACACTCATAAGCACTAATAGTGAATGCTTTTCCTATCAAATCTAAAGGCGAACCTCACATATTTGGGTGGAAAATTTTTCTGAATGGTACGGTTTTGTGCTAGTCATACAATCTCCTATCCATGAGACGCTTGCTATGGCTAAAGTTTCACTCCTAAATGTTGTAAAAAAAATTAAATTTGGCTCTAAAATTACACTAACAAGTATTTCTCGTAGTTTTATTACACATCTACTATCAAACAAACAAACTCAAGCGAAAGTGTATTTGTAAGGTATCATCATTTTACCCTCCCCTTACACTTAGGATGAACATTGTCCCCAATGTTCAAGTAAAGAATGTAAAAGTGAAATAAGTAAAACGAATGAAATCAAATACTCCCCTGATTCGCTCGGTATGGATAATAAGGTGGCTAGGTTAGATCTTTGATCTAGGCTATTTGACTTTGTTGACCATTCCTTGGTCAATACAAGTTAGGTGGTTTGGCATCAATCAACTTTTGGCGCCGCTGCCGGGGAGGTTGTGTGCGTATCTAAACGGTTTTTCTGATTAGTGTCTTTGGAATTCGTTCCATTGTACATTTATCCACCCTTTTTCATATTTTCATAAAAACAAAAACACAAAAACATTTTCCTTAATCATTTGTACAAAATGTTTATCCAAAAACCCAAAAATATTCACCCTACCCCTCTATGAACCTTTGATTCTTTTCTATGTCTCATCCACACTTTCTGGTTTGCCAGTGGTGTGGTAATCCTCATAATGGTGGCAATTGCCCCAGCTGTGACATGGTAGAGTCGGGAAACGGGTCTGTCTATAACCAGAATCCCTATTCCTACCATGACACAACTGATTCATTCCATCAGTTACCACACCATCAGTCTCAGCAGTTTTACTGTTGTGAGTACTGTGGTGGTTCACACTACAGTTCTGATTGTCAATCGGGAAACACGCTTGTCTATGAGCAGTTTCCTGATAACGGTTATGACTCTAGCACGTACAACCCACAGCCTCAACAGTTTTACTGTTGTGATTACTGTGGAGGTCCACACTCTAGTTCGGATTGTCAAACAAGGAATCCAATTCCTTGTAACAATTACGACTATTCGTTTTCAGACCCACCTCCACAGTACGATATGATTCACACAACTCCTCAAGAAACCGAGCAAGACCTTTTACTAAAGGCTCTTGATATTTTAAAAGAACTTAAGGAGGAGTTGGTTACTGCACCGTTTCAAGACTCTCGTGAGAAATCTATGGCAGAATTACTTGCTGAAGAACGAGAGGCTAGAAACGAATTGAGTATGGAGGAATTACTTGTCTTAGAGCAAGCAGCTATAACACGTGCCAAATTTCGTCAAGCTGCTCTTCTAGACTGTGATGATGATAGTGATAATGAAGATACCCTTGATGTCCTTCAATTTTATAAGGGTTCGTCAGATTCATCATTTGTGATTCCTCCCACGAAAAATCAGGGAGAAAACAATGAGACGGGGAAATTACTAGCCGCTGAACAAATGGAACTTGAAAATTCCATGAATGCTAGCTCCTCTCATCTCCCTCAGTCTGTTGTTATCACACCCGAAGTTCACACTCACTCTCTAAACATGGGGGATGAGCATCTTAGCACTGTTCCTAATAAGGAATTGGACGAATTAATAAAGTCTAGTGTTGAGATCCTTGTCCCAATCCCGAGAGAGTCACAGGGAACTTTGGATGATATGTGTGATATTCCTTCCCCTATTGAGTGTCCTAAAGATCAATTTGAGACTTTCTCAGATTTTAGCGATGATTATATATCTTATGGAGACATCGAGTATGTTGAGGCATCAGTTCCACAAACTGATGCTGATCATCTTCTTGAGGAGTTCGCTGATGAACTTGCTCACATCGATCCACTTTCATTGGAAAGTGATGATGGTCTCCTTGACTTCGAAGCCGATCTGGGAGAAATTGAAAGTCTCCTATATCATGATCCGTCACTCACTTCTGATCCCGACAATCCAATAGAGAATGATAATCTCTTTGTTCCCAAAACATTCGATACGACTCTCACCAATCCTCTATTTGAATTCGATTCTGAATTCACTATGATTTCTAATAATCCAATCTTTGACGAGGATTGTGATGAGTCCACAATGGAACATGAGTCCACAGATTCACATCTTGTGAATGATTCTCTTCATGAGGAGTTCTCCGGTGAACTCGCTCATCAGTTTGATAGCCCGGGGGAGATGCACTCAATCATGAGAATTTGCAAATTCCCACCCACCCTCCCGGGTTGTTTACGAGCTTACCCTTTGAAATCCAAACTCAGGCTAATGAACCTCCTCTCGAGGAAGAAGATCAAATCATGCTTTTTATCATGATTTTCTTCCTTTTCTTCACCTACAGGGTGACTTCTTCTCTTCTTCACTCCTTCGGGAGTGAGGACACTATATTTGATCCCGGCATTTTCATGTATCATTATCTTGAGCCGGATACTTATCTCTTCGGTGTGGAACTTTCACGTGCTTCATATGTTTGTCCAAACATTTTGAATGAAAGTCCGATTGAGATTGTTTCTTCCACATCATGCTTCCCCAAGGACAAATGAATTCGGGGTCGAGTCAAGCTAGCGACTCGGTAAACAAAAACAGTAGCATGTTTATAGGGTTTTCACCCTAAGTGTGGGGGAGTCCCCCATGCTATGGTTACTTATGATGTGAAAAAAAAAAACAAAATGGTGTTTTCCACGCTTAGCTTGTAATGTTACCCTTTTACGTTCAAAATGTCGGCATAATAGCCGGGATTTTGAATATTGAGGACAATATTCCTGATAAATGTGGGGGGTATTCGCTATTCTAGCGAATTTTATCACATTTTACCATATAATACCCTCGTTTTTGCCAAAAATTTCAAAAATTTTAAAAAATTTTCACTGGTGCTTCAAAATTTTTATGGTAATCAGTCCGCCTTGTCTAAGCGACAAAAGGGATTGGCTAGTCCAGGAGCAAACGGCTCTTGGTAAAGACAACTCAAATCCGTTTACGGCTGGCAATTTGCCCAAAATTGTACGGTTCCTCAACTCCCCGAAAACAAATGAGTTGGCTAGCCCGCAAGATTATGGCTTGTGGTAAAGGCCGTGGAAAATCCATAATTGGTAATCAGCTCACCAAGATGTTGAATATTCCATCAAGAGCTGGCTAGTCCAGAAGCAAACGGCTTTTGGTAAAGACTACTCAAATCCGTTGACAGCTGGTGGTTTGCTCAAAATCACACGGTTATCAGGTGTGCCACAGTTCTTACACCTGGCTACTCCAGAAGTGATGGCTTTTGGTAAAGAGTTTTTCAAATCCATCAAGTTTTCAAAATAGTATTGCTAGGGACTAGCAATAGTTTAGTGTGGGGGATTGATGAGTGCTCAAACACTCATCATTTTTGGTCTTATCTGAACTGCAAAACATCCAAAAACACTCAGAAATGCATCAAAATACCAAAAATATTTCAAAATTGTGTTTTATATGTTTTAGATGCAAAATAAGCAAAAACAAACGAAAAACGCACAAAGTTTGCAAAATTGGCAGTTTCAGTCCCGCAACTTTCATAAAATTACAAAACTAGTCCCTGGATATTCAAAAAAATGGAAAATTATCACCAAAGGTCATTTTGAAATCATAAAATGTCATATTTAGTCCTTTGGTGAAAAATTGGAAAGTTTTGGAAATTTACACGTTTGGTCCCTGGAGTTTCAGATTTTGGCAGATTCAGTCCCTGGTGGGATAATTTTGAAAGAAAAATCACTTTTGGTCCTTGGAAAGTTACAAAAACCATTTTTAGTCCTTGGGGTGAAGTTTGAGAAATTTACAAGTTTAGTCCCCGAGATTTGGAAATTTACACATTTAGTCCCCGGGAATTTCAAAAAAATGAAAAATTGCAAATGTGGTTCTTGGATTATGGAAAATAGCATTTTTGGTCCTTGTGAACACTTTGTGAGAATTACAATTACAACCCACAACTTTCTGAAAATTACGAAAAAGGTCCTTGTGAAAATTTAACAAAACCAAACGGATCCTTTTTTTTAATCCAAACAACAAACCATAACCCACCAAACCCTTTACCCCTAGCCCACCTGATCCAGGCCCACTCCCATCCTCACTTTAGCCCACCCCCCCTTTACCCGGTTCAAAATAATAAAACTCCCACTTTGACCCTCGTTGACTCCCACCATTTCCACCTCAGCCTGCAAACTCTGCCCCCCTCATCATCTTCACACTCTGTCACACTCAAACTCACCCACACCTCTTATCCACTCCAAACAAATACATCCAAGATGCATTTAATGTAACTCTCACCCTCACAAGCAAACCACACACTGCCAAAATCCATTTCCCGCCAAATCTCCATTTGAACGGTGGGGATCTAATAAAGCCATCCTACGGTCCAAATTAAGTGTGGGAAAGATAACAAAGACTTCCAGGAACTATAAAAGTAAAGAAGAAGGAGGAAAGAGATATAGTTAGTTTTTATTTTTTTAGTGTAATTTAGTGTATGTCGAATTAGTTTAATTAGTTAATTTCATTGTAATTTCCAGTTTCAAAACATTGTATTCAAGTTCTCTTTTGTAGTTGAAGTTATTTCAAATTATTAAATACAAGTTTTCAGTTGTTCATTTTTATTTTATGATTATTCCACAAATCTCAAATGCAATTTCAATGTAAACATTGCTAAGAATAGTTGTTAAGTGATTCAGAAGTTTATTAAGGTTCATTATAGCTTATTATAGCTAGTGGTGAGCTTGTTGTTTCCATTATACTGCCCCATTCTCTAAAACCCAAGAAAGTCAACATAAGTCAAACAGGTGGAACAAGCAAGTGAAATAAGCTCATTGAGCTTATTTAAGCTTGGTTAGCTCTGACAAGGGATCTTTGGTGCTTTCAAACCTGTTAAGTTCCTAATTCCTCATCATTTGCATTTTTACCAAGTTTAACTTATTTTGAAATTGTTCATGTGGAACTGCTTAGTATATGCTTAAATCAGTGCTTAATCTATGTTTTTGTCTATGCTTATCTACTGTAGTGGATTTCATTGGTTGCTTGTTTGGTGTCTAGCATTTAACTATGTCCATAACTGTTAGCTTTTCCTTATTTAGTAATAAATTAGCATTATGTTCTTTAGTTTATCCTAGTGTTTAATAACTGTCATTTTAGTTTGTATGATCTTACTTTAGCTTAAGTTCCAAAGTTGTACTCATATCTCAGCTTAAACCAGTTAAAGTTATTGCAAACTCATAACAGTTTGAGTATTAAAGAGTGTTTGGGTCAGTGGGTGTTAGGGTTCTCTGGCCAATGTTTGTTATTAGCTTCTTTTAAAACACCTCATTATAAGTTGATTTAGCATAGTGAAGTCATAAAATATAAGTTTTTAACACCCAAAGTCAAAATTTGAAGGCAAGATCATCAACTGCCTATCTGTTGTGTTATTCGGAACCAAGATCCTTGATCTCAGCTTAGAAATAGTTAGGAATGTTTGATTTAGTTGTACTTAGGTTAGATATAACTTAATTAATCAACAAAGCTCAATATAAATCCATAAAAGTCAAATTGGTGCAAAACATTTTGAGAAGTCAAAGCTTCATACTCAGATTTATGGACAGAATCTCTTGGTCACTTCTAGGGTCTAATTTAGGTTGGAAATAAGTTATATTAGTTGTTATATGCTGATTGGTAGCTTGTTTATGAGAATCAAAAAGAATTTTTAGGTTTGGGATTCATTTACCCATTGAAATTTAGGTTTGAAGTTGCTCATTTGACCCATTGTTCTGCCCTGCACCCAGCACACCCCACTTTGACTCATTTTCCTTTGCCTTCAATTTGTTGATTAGTTGAGCTTAGAACCTAAAATTTTATGCTATGGGAAGCTTGGTACTCTGTCTTATTTGGCTTATGCTTGATCTGTGCTTATCTGCTTATATGCCAGTTTAGATTAGCCTCCCAAGTTACCTCATACCCACTGTTCATGCTGATGCATCAGTGGGTACTTGAGTTTGTTTGATTTGTTGATTTTGCTTGAATGTTGGCATGTTAAAGTTTTATCTCAGCTTGCATATGGTTGTTTGGGATGAGTTGATGAGTTGTTTTGGTTCTAGCTTATATCCAAACCTGTTTAGCTTTTAGCTTGTTTAAAATAAAGGTACTCACCTAAACCTTAACACTCCACTGTAGATAATTAAGCTTGCATAAGTTTGTTTGAGTTTGTTTGCCTGTTAGTTTTAGTTTATTAGGTTAGGTTAAGACTAGCTGTAACTCATTGCACCCTAGGAATAGCTTTTGGCTTATGGTTTTTCAAGAATCTCACTGAATCAACTCACTGGTTCAGTGGTGACTATGCTTCCTTCACAAGCTCATAACTTGCTCTAAACTTAAGCTCACCCTTTGATTCTTGGCTCAATTGAGAGCTTACCACCCCAGCTTCTTTGATTAGGTTCTAGTTTGGATCATTGATCACTCAGGTGGGCCCCACAGGCATCCCAAGTTGCCTCAGTTGCCTGTTTGGTACTAAGGTTGGGTGGTATTGCTTATTGCTTATAAGAGCTTATCTGCTTGTGCCTTTCAATTCCATTGGCTTATTTCAAGTGAGTCATTGTCTGTTTTAGCTTATACACCCCTGTGGTAGCTTATGGTTGGCTTTTCCAAAGATACCAAGTCCTAATAAGCTTAATGCTTCATCTGCCAAATCCATAAGCTCTTTATCTGCTTATTTTTAAGTTCCAAGCTAAGTGTTTTCACAAAAGTTTCATTTTTACAGTTGTTTAATAGTTTGGTAAAAAGAAAATCCCAGAAAAACCAATTTTAAAAATAAGTGATAGTTTCTATTTAATTTTATTTATCTTTTAATTTTCATTTTTACATTTTTATTAAGTACTTAGCTATTTTATATTTTTCTTAAATTCCTATTATATTAAAGTATTTATAATAATTTTCTCAGTTTTTTATTTTATCATTTACTATTTATTAGAATTAATCTTAGTTTAATTAATAATTAATTAATATGTAAGTTTTAAATAGCATAATTAATTTTTATATAGTAAGACCTAGTTTTTATATTTTTCCTAGCCTTTATATATCATAATATAATTTTAGGAATTTTTCTAGAATTTTTACTGTTCATTTGTTATTTTTCTTAATTTAAAATAGTTAATTAGATAATTAATAATTAGTTAGTAATTAATTAATAGAAAATCCACAAAAAGACAAAAACACTTATTTTTAATTTTAAACCTTATTTTTAGTTATTTTATAAGTTTAGGAGTTTTATTTTTACCTTTTTAGTATTTAAATAATATTGTAAGTGTATTTTAGTTATTTAAATATTAATAATAAGTATTAAATAGTTTTTAATTAATATTAAATAATTAAATAGTGTAAAAAGTAATTTTAATTTTCTAAAAAGTTTCTTTTATTATTAGGATTGTAAAAATGTGATTTTCACTTTTGTAAGTATTTTATTCTGCTAAAACTCGCGTTTTATTTCGTACGTCTACGTTTTATTCAAACATAACGTACGCATTTTTAGGTTTAAATCGTTTCTGGTTTTACTTAGCTTCCCGTCTACGTTTTATCCAAACCACCTAACTTGTATTGACCAAGGAATGGTCAACAAAGTCAAATAGCCTAGATCAATGCTCCGCGGAATATAGTGGTTTCCCCGGGTCGTTATGTCCCGACGAGGTGTGAATTGTAAACAAACGGTTATTTGATCGGGTGAATTTGGATGAGAAAGGGGTTTGTGTGTGATTGAGCTATTGAATCTACAATGAAATAGCTTAATCAAGCTATTTGAATAAGACGGGAAGCTAAGTAAAACCAGAAACGATTTAAACCTAAAAATGCGTACGTTACGTTTGAATAAAACGTAGACGTACGAAATAAAACGCGAGTTTTAGCAGAATAAACTACTTACAAAAGTGAAAATCACATTTTTACAATCCTAATAATAAAAGAAACTTTTTAGAAAATTAAAATTATTTTTTACACTATTTAATTATTTAATATTAATTAAAAACTATTTAATACTTATTATTAATATTTAAATAACTAAAATACACTTACAATATTATTTAAATACTAAAAAGGTAAAAATAAAATTCCTAAACTTATAAAATAACTAAAAATAAGGTTTAAAATTAAAAATAAGTATTTTTGTCTTTTTGTGGATTTTCTATTAATTAATTACTAACTAATTATTAATTATCTAATTAACTATTTTAAATTAAGAAAAATAACAAATGAACAGTAAAAATTCTAGAAAAATTCCTAAAATTATATTATGATATATAAAGGCTAGGAAAAATATAAAAACTAGGTCTTACTATATAAAAATTAATTATGCTATTTAAAACTTATATATTAATTAATTATTAATTAAACTAAGATTAATTCTAATAAATAGTAAATGATAAAATAAAAATCTGAGAAAATTATTATAAATACTTTAATATAATAGGAATTTAAGAAAAATATAAAATAGCTAAGTACTTAATAAAAATGTAAAAATGAAAATTAAAAGATAAATAAAATTAAATAGAAACTATCACTTATTTTTAAAATTGGTTTTTCTGGGATTTTCTTTTTACCAAACTATTAAACAACTGTAAAAATGAAACTTTTGTGAAAACACTTAGCTTGGAACTTAAAAATAAGCAGATAAAGAGCTTATGGATTTGGCAGATGAAGCATTAAGCTTATTAGGACTTGGTATCTTTGGAAAAGCCAACCATAAGCTACCACAGGGGTGTATAAGCTAAAACAGACAATGACTCACTTGAAATAAGCCAATGGAATTGAAAGGCACAAGCAGATAAGCTCTTATAAGCAATAAGCAATACCACCCAACCTTAGTACCAAACAGGCCAACTGAGGCAACTTGGGATGCCTATGGGGCCCACCTGAGTGATCAATGAGCCAAACTAGAACCTAATCAAAGAAGCTGGGGTAGTAAGCTCTCAATTGAGCCAAGAATCAAAGGGTGAGCTTAAGTTTAGAGCAAGTTATGAGCTTGTGAAGGAAGCATAGTCACCACTGAACCAGTGAGTTGATTCAGTGAGATTCTTGAAAAACCATAAGCCAAAAGCTATTCCTAGGGTGCAATGAGTTACAGCTAGTCTTAACCTAACCTAATAAACTAAAACTAACAGGCAAACAAACTCAAACAAACTTATGCAAGCTTAATTATCTACAGTGGAGTGTTAAGGTTTAGGTGAGTACCTTTATTTTAAACAAGCTAAAAGCTAAACAGGTTTGGATATAAGCTAGAACCAAAACAACTCATCAACTCATCCCAAACAACCATATGCAAGCTGAGATAAAACTTTAACATGCCAACATTCAAGCAAAATCAACAAATCAAACAAACTCAAGTACCCACTGATGCATCAGCATGAACAGTGGGTATGAGGTAACTTGGGAGGCTAATCTAAACTGGCATATAAGCAGATAAGCACAGATCAAGCATAAGCCAAATAAGACAGAGTACCAAGCTTCCCATAGCATAAAATTTTAGGTTCTAAGCTCAACTAATCAACAAATTGAAGGCAAAGGAAAATGAGTCAAAGTGGGGTGTGCTGGGTGCAGGGCAGAACAATGGGTCAAATGAGCAACTTCAAACCTAAATTTCAATGGGTAAATGAATCCCAAACCTAAAAATTCTTTTTGATTCTCATAAACAAGCTACCAATCAACATATAACAACTAATATAACTTATTTCCAACCTAAATTAGACCCTAGAAGTGACCAAGAGATTCTGTCCATAAATCTGAGTATGAAGCTTTGACTTCTCAAAATGTTTTGCACCAATTTGACTTTTATGGATTTATATTGAGCTTTGTTGATTAATTAAGTTATATCTAACCTAAGTACAACTAAATCAAACATTCCTAACTATTTCTAAGTTGAGATCAAGGATCTTGGTTCCGAATAACACAACAGATAGGCAGTTGATGATCTTGCCTTCAAATTTTGACTTTGGGTGTTAAAAACTTATATTTTATGACTTCACTATGCTAAATCAACTTATAATGAGGTGTTTTAAAAGAAGCTAATAACAAACATTGGCCAGAGAACCCTAACACCCACTGACCCAAACACTCTTTAATACTCAAACTGTTATGAGTTTGCAATAACTTTAACTGGTTTAAGCTGAGATATGAGTACAACTTTGGAACTTAAGCTAAAGTAAGATCATACAAACTAAAATGACAGTTATTAAACACTAGGATAAACTAAAGAACATAATGCTAATTTATTACTAAATAAGGAAAAGCTAACAGTTATGGACATAGTTAAATGCTAGACACCAAACAAGCAACCAATGAAATCCACTACAGTAGATAAGCATAGACAAAAACATAGATTAAGCACTGATTTAAGCATATACTAAGCAGTTCCACATGAACAATTTCAAAATAAGTTAAACTTGGTAAAAATGCAAATGATGAGGAATTAGGAACTTAACAGGTTTGAAAGCACCAAAGATCCCTTGTCAGAGCTAACCAAGCTTAAATAAGCTCAATGAGCTTATTTCACTTGCTTGTTCCACCTGTTTGACTTATGTTGACTTTCTTGGGTTTTAGAGAATGGGGCAGTATAATGGAAACAACAAGCTCACCACTAGCTATAATAAGCTATAATGAACCTTAATAAACTTCTGAATCACTTAACAACTATTCTTAGCAATGTTTACATTGAAATTGCATTTGAGATTTGTGGAATAATCATAAAATAAAAATGAACAACTGAAAACTTGTATTTAAGAATTTGAAATAACTTCAACTACAAAAGAGAACTTGAATACAATGTTTTGAAACTGGAAATTACAATGAAATTAACTAATTAAACTAATTCGACATACACTAAATTACACTAAAAAAATAAAAACTAACTATATCTCTTTCCTCCTTCTTCTTTACTTTTATAGTTCCTGGAAGTCTTTGTTATCTTTCCCACACTTAATTTGGACCGTAGGATGGCTTTATTAGATCCCCACCGTTCAAATGGAGATTTGGCGGGAAATGGATTTTGGCAGTGTGTGGTTTGCTTGTGAGGGTGAGAGTTACATTAAATGCATCTTGGATGTATTTGTTTGGAGTGGATAAGAGGTGTGGGTGAGTTTGAGTGTGACAGAGTGTGAAGATGATGAGGGGGGCAGAGTTTGCAGGCTGAGGTGGAAATGGTGGGAGTCAACGAGGGTCAAAGTGGGAGTTTTATTATTTTGAACCGGGTAAAGGGGGGTGGGCTAAAGTGAGGATGGGAGTGGGCCTGGATCAGGTGGGCTAGGGGTAAAGGGTTTGGTGGGTTATGGTTTGTTGTTTGGATTAAAAAAAAAGGATCCGTTTGGTTTTGTTAAATTTTCACAAGGACCTTTTTCGTAATTTTCAGAAAGTTGTGGGTTGTAATTGTAATTCTCACAAAGTGTTCACAAGGACCAAAAATGCTATTTTCCATAATCCAAGAACCACATTTGCAATTTTTCATTTTTTTGAAATTCCCGGGGACTAAATGTGTAAATTTCCAAATCTCGGGGACTAAACTTGTAAATTTCTCAAACTTCACCCCAAGGACTAAAAATGGTTTTTGTAACTTCCCAAGGACCAAAAGTGATTTTTCTTTCAAAATTATCCCACCAGGGACTGAATCTGCCAAAATCTGAAACTCCAGGGACCAAACGTGTAAATTTCCAAAACTTTCCAATTTTTCACCAAAGGACTAAATATGACATTTTATGATTTCAAAATGACCTTTGGTGATAATTTTCCATTTTTTTGAATATCCAGGGACTAGTTTTGTAATTTTATGAAAGTTGAGGGACTGAAACTGCCAATTTTGCAAACTTTGTGCGTTTTTCGTTTGTTTTTGCTCATTTTGCATCTAAAACATATAAAACACAATTTTGAAATATTTTTGGTATTTTGATGCATTTCTGAGTGTTTTTGTATGTTTTGCAGTTCAGATAAGACCAAAAATGATGAGTGTTTGAGCACTCATCAATCTTCCTCCAAGAAAATGAACAATCAAAGCTTCCCTTCCAGAATATAAATCATCTTCTTGTCATACATAACCTGTAAAACCTGAGAAAACAGACAAGGCAACCTCGCGTAAAATCGGCGACAATCTATATATGCTAATAAAACCTAGAAAACAAAATATGATATAATGCTTGTGGAATGATGTTTGCAGATCTCCTGGAGATTATAAAACTAATGATTCAACAAAAACTTTAAGACTCCGTTAGAAAAACAAAACTGGTAAAATTTCCAGAATTTTACACGTGATGCCGTCAAGAGTAAACTCGTGACGCCGTCAGAAGTGATCTGCAGAAATTCTTATGTTGAGTTTCCGAAAAATTTCTGGAAAAACTTTGTCCTACTTCCTGGAAAATCCTGCAAAACATCATTATGACTCGATACAAGTATTTGACTCTAACAAATACGAATATACATGTTCACTTAATATTGTGGAGAATCATGATCGAGTTTGTTACTTAAAAACATATTTGGGGTTTCCCCTTACACTTATCTTTTGCGGAATACCTTTGGATGAAGTTAAGACTAAGCCAAATAACAAAGTAAAGTATCTTCACCATTTTAGTTTGAAACATGATCTACCAACAATAAAAATAAAGCATGCATACGGAAGCAAATAACAATTAAACAAAATAAAAATCACACAAAACATAGGTTGCCTCCCAAGAAGCGCTTGTTTTTGTTCGAGTCACGAGCCTGACTCTACCCTTATTTAACGGAAATAGGGGAGGTTTTCCCTACACTTAGGATTAAGTGCGGGTGAAAGTAGCGATACACACCCTTAGGGTGGAAATATGCCTCATGAGGAAAGAGTTGTGGATGAATTATATGCTCAAAGGGCTATGATCCTATCATCATAACCTTACCTAATTCAATCGGGTTAATGGGTGTATTATGATTTTCTCCTAGAAAGGGATCATTTTCTATCAACTTCAAGAGACTACTAGTTGGGGATCCATCTTGACCTAATAAACCCGGTTTAAACCCATAATGTTTCTTGTGATCAATCATAAATGGGCGATGTAAGCGTGTAAGGTCATTTTCCACTCCTATATTGGCTTCCTCTCTACAAGGCTTAGAGTCCACTACCTTTATCCTAAGACTACCCGGACTATATGGTTTGATGGGTGGATCGGAACCTATCTCAATTCCTAAATTCACATCCAAGGATGGAAGATTAGGTAACGGTTTTGGTTGAGGCTCTGGTTCATCAAAACTAGGAACTTCCCTAGAACTAAGAGTAAGGTTATCATTATAAGTATTCAAACCTATATCCTCTAGTTGTTTTTGGTTCAAAGGTTCTACCTCAATTTGGATTCCTAAAGTCTCATCTACTTCATCCGAATAAGTTACGGGCGGTGTGTATGCCTCAAATGATGGTAGGACTTGTGGGGTACTTGGTGGGCTTATGTTATTTACTTCATCATTCCTTATGTCAAGATCACCTATATCCTCAACATGTGTTTCATTATAATCCAACCCTAACATTTTCCCAAGTATCTCAAGTGCTTCTCTAGGCATCTTAACTTCTATTTCTGAATCATAAGGATCATCCTCAATACTTTGACTGCTATATTCATCATGTGTTTCTTGAGATTCATCATCATCGATCATAAAACCTAGGTCTTTTTTATCAATGTGATCATGTTCGGCTAAATCCTCCACTACATCAAGGTCACCTATGTGTTCAGCTTGTATTGTGGTGAAATCAAACCACTTCGTGCACCCAGTTATCTCATCTATACGTTTATCCCCAAACAATCTTCTTGCTTGTTCCCTTAAATTTGCTATCAATTGATCCGTAACAACGTTTGTTGGGTTTTCCATTTTTTTTTGCAAGTATGGCACAATTCTCTATGGTTTCCCATGCTTCATTAACACTTAATCCCCAAAGGTCCCCATCTACGGCATGGTCAATGTCCATTTTGGTATAGTGGTCGACACGATGGTAAAATATTTCAATTTGGGACCACAGATCGAAATTATGATGAGGGACTTTTCGGAGTAAATATTAAAGCGCGAAGATTGTTGATGTCAAAGGGTAGAAAAAGTGTAGAAAACCGAAAATGTGTATGTAGACATGCTAAATGCTTGATGTTAACTGGTTTTTACTTGTACATTACTGGAAAATATGCTAAATGATTGATTAATAAATAACATTTGACTGATGAATGTAGACATTGAAATATCTTGTTCTTTGCTTCAGTTTTGGTCTATTTTCTAGTTTGCATCAGGTTTTCGAATATACATATTTGTATGTAATTTCTTTTATCTTTTCTTCTTTCAGAAAGTATGTCCACACTTTTTGTAACACCCCCAAAATTTGATACAGCGGAAGACTCATCAAGCTTTCGGGGTGCTACGGGGATTGGTATCCAACACAAGACATAATAGAACGAGATAAAGTAAACATAATAAAAACACAACCAAAACGGGGTTTTAAGTTTACATTTATCCCAACATCATTCAGAGTCAGGCCCAAAATAAAATAACAGTAGGTCCATAATTCAATATCAGAGTTTAGAAAAATAGATCCATAAACCGAGAGCCTTAGCCGAGCCTTCCATTCCAAGCATTCGCATCATCACTTAATTACCTGAGAAAACGTGCTAAAAGTCAGCTTTCGCTGGTGAGATCATAGGTTTAAATTCATCTAACAATAGAGTGGACATATACGCAAAACGCTTGCTAGCTAGACTAAGGATTCACTAAAAGCCTGTGGATACCCTCCGCTCCAATCCTAACACACGGATAACCTCCAAAGTATCATTAACCTATAGGTGCACACTACAGTATCTAAATAAGCCAACCTTGAATAGTACACACGATCCGTGTGACTAAAGCTGACAATAACCAAATAAGTCAACCTTGAATAGTACACATAAATTATGTGACTAAAGCTGACAAAACATCCTAGTCTATACGCATAGCAAGTTTAGAAAGAATATAAAAGCGATAATAGTCCACATAAAATAATTTGCACGTTTCTCACCCCAAGTATTGAAAACATAGTTCAAGAGTAAAAAGTGGGGCTATGACTCACCTCAAGTCCAGAAAATAACAAGAAGAAGTCGGTAGAAATAAGATGTATAGTAACTCACAAAACAGCAACTACGGACTCGGCACGACCTAACAATATCAACTCGTTCAGAATCATTTCCTCAAATTCAAAATATTCCCAAACCCGGACGTAATCCGTTTTATTTTCCGAAAATCCATTTCGTATTAGTTTGGTGTATCTACGTTTGGTATCCATACGGGTGGTGTGTCGACACAAAACAAACCAAAAAGTCACACTAAGAATAATAAAATAAGCTATAGATCTAATATTAGCCCAATATATCATTTAAATAAATCGCCGAAGTTTATCAAATCCGTCGATTTGATAAGCTCCATATTTACTTAAGTAATATACCGTTCCAAGATTACACCCATTCCTAAAGCACATAGCACATAAACACTATATGGTATATATCGTAGTTTAATGAATTCCTTATATACATCGTCAAATTGGCTAGATTTCCCGATATATATATTCGCAATTTATTACCCTTTACATATACCACAACCTATGGGCGTCGTAGGATACGATGCCCATTAATATATTCATTTCGTATAGCCAAATAACCCAGTTCAACCCTTCGGTTAAGTAGTTATTTAGTTATAGAAAACGCTTATATTAATCGTCATATATCCGTGACAACACGAAAGTCACAAATAAACTTACTTGAACTCGTGTGACCACGACTCCGCATAACTCGATAAGTTTACTCGTTATATATATATAAATGACCCTTTTATTTAGTGTTTAGTAATTGTCGAGAGTTTCTCGTTTTATAACACATTTTTATAATAATAATACGTTCAATAATATTACGCTACTCTCGTAGCCTAATATATATCTAGTCGTATTATTTATAATATGACTTGTGATTATTATTATTATTATTAATATACGCGCTTATATAATTATATATCCGTTATTCACGTCTATACATTCATATAAACGTTTATATTACTAATAACTATTATTACGAGTTTTATTATTTATGTTTTATTTGTAAATAGTTATCGAGTCATACGAAATGGTCACATGTCCGAGTCATGACTCTCGGCTCATTGTCCAAGTCCAAAGTAATAAGCAATAGTCATAAAAACAAATGCATCTCCGTCCAACACAATCCCAATCCACGTGCTACAACAATAGGGTCCGACTACGGCACCCGACTAACCTATCTCCGTCAATCTAAGTGACCGTCTCACAATCGGTCCCCAAAACCACTTCTCGTCAACACAACTCCAAAATCAAATAAGCCACAATAATGGTAACCAACAATAATCAAATAACCATAAAGTAAACTTAGCCGAAATATGTATATTTCGACATCACAAACGGTTCTAAAAAATAACCGTATTCGGGTAAATACCAAGTCAAATTCATATACTAAGAGCCACGTGGGTCCCACCCGAGACCACCATGGTCGCGGCTAGCTCACAAGAGCTCGACCCAAATGAAACAAATCGACCCATATGGGGTCTTCGGCTCCAACATGAATCGACCAACACCCATAACCAATCCAAATCCAACTAATCAATCAAACAAAATCAAACAAATAATCACAATGACCAAAAGTGGTCAATAATCAAGAAAACGGGTCAAAGATGACCACCACGACCCGGAATCAAATAAAGTCGAGGGTGAGACCTCGGCTAGGGGTCGACCACGCAACAAAAACCCAACCAAACTTCAAAACCCGGATACCAAACCAAGATTTAACAAGTTTTTAACAAAACCCATTATTATTTTTATCCATTTCTTCCAAATCCGACCCAAGTTAATATAAATTCGTTGGTTTGGGTTTGTTTTTCAACACAATCGATGCACCTCATGCACACTTACCCGTGGATCTACAAAATCAACCAAGAAAAATGATGGTGGTGAGGTGGGTGGCGTCGGTGGTGTTAGAACGAGGTGGGATGATGGTTTTTGGGCGCGTGAATCACCACAAAATAACAAGGATGATGTGGGGAGTGTTTTGGGAGTGGCGGTGTGCAGCGGTGGTGGCCGGTTTTTGGGTGACCGGCGGTGGAGAAAGAGAGGAGAGGGAGAGTTGTTAGAGTGAAAGTGATAATATGAGGTTAGGGTTAGGGTTTAAATAAGGTATTTTTCACTTTAGGTCCCTCAACTACATTTTCTTATTATTTGCACACCAAATCTTTTTACCTCCAAGTTTAATTAATAAAAACGTCCCCTCACGTAAGTGAAAACTTACGATTAAAATATTAAACGTCCCCGAAGCTCGTTATATCCACCATTTGACGGACTATATATATATTCCACCGAAATTTATAATAAATACGTGACTAAAAGTCCAACGTATTAAAACTCGTAAGTTTTTAAACTTTTAAGTTCCCTAGTGCCTGAGTCAACGTAGTACCAAGTGAGAATTAAGAATACATCACCGAGCATAAAAATTCATGATGAATTATTAAAATAATTCACCTATTCCATAACGTCTAAAAATATAATTATCCATAAATATTGGTCTAACAAGTTCGTTGCGAATAAAAATTTTAAATAAAAATTATTAACGAACTCTAACGTAATGCGGGTTTTCAAAATAACTCCCTAAATTGCCGGTTGTCACATCCTCCCAGTCTCAGAAGAAACCCGTCCCGGGTTTCTCTCGGAACAAATTGTCTACGAAGTGAAAAGCTTCGGATATTTCTTCCGGAACTCGTCCTCACGTTCCCACGTAAATTCTGGTCCGTGTCGGGAATTCCAACGAACCTTGACGAGCGGAATGCGACTTCGCTTGAGTCGTTTAACTTCACGATCTAAAATCTCAATTGGCTCTTCCACAAAATTCAATTTCTCATCAATACGAATATCCTTCATCGGAATAATAGGCATCTCATCAGAAAGACATTTCTTCAAATTACTAACGTGAAACACGTCGTGAACTTTACTCAGTTCATGTGGTAATTCCAACCTATAAGCCACGGGCCCAATTCTTTCTAAGATAAGAAATGGTCCAATGTAGCGTGGGTTGAGTTTTCCACGTTTCCCGAAACGTATCACACCCTTCCAAGGCGAGACTTTCAGCATCACTTTGTCTCCAACCTGGAACTCTAAGGGTTTACGTCTCTGATCGGCGTAACTTTTCTGCCTATCTCTGGCTGCTTGCAACCGATCACGAATCTGAGCTACTTTCTCTGTAGTTTCCAAGATAAGTTCAGGGCCTGTGAGTTGGCTATCTCCAACTTCTGCCCAACTGATAGGCGAGCGACACTTTCTGCCATACAAAGCTTCAAATGGTGCAGCTTTAAGACTTGTGTGGTAGCTATTATTATAGGAGAATTCTGCAAGGGGTAAGTATTTCTCCCAGCCTTTACCAAAGTCTATGATACATGCACGAAGCATATCCTCTAACGTTTGAATGGTCCTCTCACTTTGACCATCGGTTTGGGGATGATATGCAGTACTCATATCAAGTCTCGTCCCCAAAGCCGTTTGAAGTGATCGCCACAAAGCGAACGTAAAGCGGCTATCGCGATCAGAAATAATCGATATCGGGACTCCATGACGTGAAATAATTTCCTTCACATACAACCTCACAAGTTTATCCACACTATCATCTTCACTAATTGCTAGGAAATGAGCAGACTTTGTCAGATGATCCACAATTACCCAGATAGCGTCACAACCACTAGCTGTCCTCGGTAATTTGGTAATGAAGTCCATTGTAATCTGCTCCCATTTCCAAACTGGAAGTTCTGGTTGCGTTAGTAATCCTGACGGTCTCTGATGTTCGGCTTTAACCCTAGAACATGTCAAGCACTTACTAACATACGATGCTATATCCGCCTTCATGTTTGGCCACCAATATAACTTCTTAAGATCTTGGTACATCTTGTCAGATCCCGGATGAATAGAGTACCTCGACTTATGCGACTCATGCATAATTAACTCCCGAATTCCTCCATATAAAGGTACCCAAATCCGATCTCCAAAACATAGTAATCCATCAGAACGTTTAACAAATCCTTTCTCATTCTCAACCATCCCAAATATATTCTCAGCAGATCTGTTTTCTGCTTTCAACGCTTCCGTTTGAGCTTCAAGTATTTGAGACGGTAATGGCGATACGATAGTCATTCCCAATGACCTAACTCATAGTGGTGGTATTCTTTCCTTTCGACTAAGAGCATCAGCAACAACGTTTGCTTTACCAGGATGGTAGCGAATTTCACAATCATAATCGCTTAGCAACTCAATCCAACGTCGTTGTCTCATATTGAGCTCTTTTTGATTCAAGATGTGTTGTAGACTTTTATGGTCAGTGAACACAACACACTTTGTTCCATACAAGTAATGTCTCTATATCCTTAAGGCGAAAACCACAGCACCTAACTCCAAATCATGGGTGGTGTAGTTTTGCTCATGCTTTTTGAGCTGTCGGGAAGCATAAGCTATCACCTTCTCTCGTTGCATTAACATGGCTCCCAATCCCTTATGTGAAGCATCACAATAGACGACGAAATCCTCGTTACCTTCAGGTAACGCTAAGATAGGAGCACTACACAACATCTTCTTAAGCAATTGAAATGCTTCATCTTCTTTATCTCCCCATTCATACGTAACACTCTTTTGAGTCAATTTGGTTAATGGTTTAGCTATCTTCGAAAATCCCTCAATGAATCTTCGGTAATAACCGGCTAACCCTAAAAATTGACGAACCTCTGTTGGGGTCGTAGGTGCAGCCCAATCTTTTATTGCCTCAATCTTAGCAGGATCCACATGGACTCCTTGTCTATCAATCACATGACCCAAAAATTGTACCGTCGGAATCCAAAATTCGCATTTAGAAAACTTGGCATAGAGTTTATCCTTCCTGAGCAATTCTAATATAAGCCTTAGATGCTCCTCATGCTCCTTCTCACTCTTCGAATAAATCAGAATGTCATCGATGAACACAATCACGAACATATCTAAGTAAGGCTTACACACTCGATTCATGAGATCCATGAATATCGCCGGTGCGTTAGTCAACCCAAACGGCATCACCTGAAACTCGTAATGCCCGTAACGGGTTCTGAAAGCCGTTTTCGGAATATCTTCCTCGCGAACTCGAAGTTGATGATATCCCGATCTCAAATCGATCTTCAAATACACACTCGATCCTTGAAGTTGATCGAACAAGTCGTCGATCCTCGGTAACGGGTATCTATTCTTCACCGTTAACTTGTTCAGCTCTCGGTATTCAATGCACATACGGAACGATCCATCCTTCTTCTTGACAAATAAGACGGGGGCTCCCCAAGGTGAAGAACTTGGTCTTATGAATCCTTTTTCGGCTAACTCCGCCAATTGTTTTGACAACTCTTCTAGCTCGGTAGGTGCAAGACGATAAGGCGCTCGTGCTACAGGTGCAGCACCAGGTATCAACTCAATCTGAAACTCCACTTGTCTAGTCGGCGGGATTCCCGGCAAATCATCGGGAAACACATCAGGAAAATCACGAACTATAGGCACATCTCCAATGCACCTTTCCTTTTTCTTCGTCCCTCCTTTCTCAGAAATTTGAGCTAAGAAAAGGTAACATCCCTTCTCCATTAGCTTTGGTAACTTAGTACAAGAAATAACTGCTAATCGGGATGGGCTCCTTGAATCCTTCCGATCTCCTAATATATTTAGGACTTCCTTTCCGTAAGGTACACGCACGATCTTCTCGTCGCAAAGTATGTGAGCACGATACTTCGACAACCAATCCATACCAATGATAACATCAAAACTTCCTAACGTGACGGGTAGAAGATCTATGTTGAAAGGGTGGTTCAAGAAATTTAACGTGCAATCGCGAATGATGGTATTAATCCTTTCTATATTCCCATTTGCTAACTCTATATCATATCCAATTCCTAAGGCCATCGGGGGTTTCTCTAGTAAGGGTGCAAACGTAGTGGACACAAAACTCCTATCGGCACCAGTATCAAATAGTATGGAAGCATAACGATTATTGAGAAGGAACGTACCAGTAACGACGTTCGGATCTTCTCCTCTCTCGTTCCCGAGTGCATACACTCTTCCCTGAGCAGCTCCAGCTTCCACACGTTGGTCCCCGTTATCTTATCGTCCACGATTTCCTCCAGCTCCACGGTTTCCATGATTGTACCCATTACCACCCGAGCCTTGATTTCCTCGGTTCCACGATTCTCTACACTCATTCCTATAGTGTCCCTTCTTTCCACACCCATAACAAGTAACATCCGCCTTATTTCTCATTTCAGGGGCAGCTTGAACCATAGCAAGAGGTCGAGCTCCACAGTCTTTAGTTGTGTGTCCTTTCTTTGAGCAGTTCTGGCATTTCACACTACACCATCCAGTATGATGCTGGTGGCAACGACCACACTTGGGTGCATCACCGTTCTGGTTCTTCTTATCTCCATTCCCAATAGCATAAGCCTTAGCTTGTCTCTTTCTTCGGTGATCATTCCCCTTAGAGTGTTGGTCTCTCTTTCTCTTTCCATTCTTCTCCTTATCAGCTCCTTCTAATTCCAACGAATCCATAAGTTGTTGAGCAATAGTGATTGCCTCATGGATGTTTGCAGGCCTACCAGAAATCACATCATTCCTTGTAGCTACAGGCAACCCATCAGTATACCTCTCGATCTTTTGAGTCTCGGTTTTTACCATATCTGGGCAAAGCAAGGCGAACTCCTGGTAACGACGATTGTAAGTCGTCATATCATTACCTTTCACTTTGTGATTCCAAAACTCAATCTCTAGCTTCTTGACCTCATTCCTTGGGCAATAAGTCTGAATCAGCAGAGACTTAAATTTCCCCCAAGTCATGGCATAAGCTACATCACTCCCAACTGAAGTTCGGTAATTGTTCCACCAAGTTAAAGCTTCATCCTTGAAAGTAAAATAAGCAAACTTTACCTTCGAATTCTCCGCACAACCACTGACATTGAACACTGACTCAGTCTTCTCAATCCATCTGACCAAGTAAACCACTCCTTCAGTTCCACCAAACTCAATGGGTCCACAAATCTTGAACTCCTTGTATTGACATCCATTAGCACGAACAGGTGGAAAAGTTCCAGCAGAATTGTTGGAATGATTTGACTCGGCTAGCAGTTCAGCAACTCTTTGCTCCACAAGTTGATTGACCATTGCTTGATCCACAGTAGGTGCATTAAGTGGAACATGATCATTGTCTCCCTGAACGTCAACATTTTGATTCCTGTTGTTGCGGTTAGTAGTGTCCAGGTTGTCAGGAGTAGGGGTTTCAACATTTCGAGTAGGACGGCGTCCTCGGCGACCAGGGGTAGTCACTGCAGGACCGGTTCTGGTAGCTCTAACAGGGTTTCGTCGTGGGGCCATTGATCTGAAACATCATACAAGTTCATGAGTCTCCAATAGAACTTATCACTATGCTCAACAAAAGTAATTCAACGAAGGCAAGTCATGGAAAGAATAGCAACAATACACCACGTAACATCAATAAAGCGAATAGGGACTCAATTTCCATAATACCCAAAATCACATAATACCATATATTAATAACCATCAACCATACAATAGAGATCTAACATAGTTCCAACTACTGGAAAACACAAAACATACTAATCATTCCAAACGAGACGAATACTGAACAAATACATCAAAATATGATAACTAGCTTTACTAGCCGAACACTCCTCGGGTAGAAAGCAACAAGACAACATAACCCAAGCAACTAGCCATGCTGCTGGCGGAGGCTCCTCAACTCCTGCCTCAAGCCATCAAGATCTCTCCATAATGATCCTAGCTCCACGCTATGGGTTTCTCGGTCTCTCTTGAGGTCTGCCACCTCCTTCTCTAGCTCGGCATTCCTTTGCCATAGCTTGCGGTCGGCCTCTCGAGCAGTAACAAAACCTCGCTACAAACTATCGATATGCTCATGAACCTCCATCGAAACTCTCCTCATCTCAGTAGTCCTGCCCACAACCACAGTCATATCAACTCTCAGATCCGCTATGAACTCTCCAATAACCCTCTCAAGTCGATCAGATACACGTGCAACTCTCTCACCAAGCTTACTAATCTGAGCCCATAACCTGCCAATCTCACCTAACTCTGCATGCTCAGCAGAAACCTCAGAAGATGCATCCGACCCATCGGGACTACCAGGTGGCAACTCAACCAAAAACGGATGATCAGGCGAATCAGGCTCAATCAGATGTACAAGTGAATCAGGTGAATCAGCCGGGGCTGGTGGTACTAACACATCATCATCATCAGGCATCTCATCCTCCTGAGGGTCATCCTCCTCCTCAGGGTCATCAGCCTCATCCTCACCCTCGTACTCCTCCTCCTCCTCATCGGAAGAGTACCTCATCAATCGTCGTCTCCTAATAGGTGAACCATGTGGAGATGTGGTAGGTGATCTAGGACGACGACGCAATGATGTGGGTGGCGCCTCTGACAGAAGAGAGTGAGCATCAATCTGTAAAGGTGATGGAGTAGGGCGTACCGTAGCTCGGTGGGCAAAGCGTAGGGCCACACGAGCCAAAGCCTGATGAAGAGTAAGCTGCCTCGATGTACCAGGGAGCCCTAGAGAAGATGAGGGTCCCTGCGTAGATGCAGCAGGTAGTGCTGAAGTAGAACCTGTCGGTGTCACAGTAGCTGAAAGCATGGCAATCTGGTAAGGATCATCAGATGCCATAGTGAACTGTGCTGGTAATACCGGTGCAGTAAGAATATCCTCGACAACATCGGGCATATGGGAGGCCATGGTCTGTGACAACGGCGTAGGGTAGGTGTAAGTGTTTCAAAACAACTAAATCACAACTCAAAATACCATACCACAAATCCTCATCAAATAATTCAATCATATAATCTCAATAAAGAGTTTCAAATACCACATTACTAAAATATTTATAAAATATTTAGACCATATAATTCCTCGAAACGCCATCTTATTACTAAATCCATAAACCTCAAATCATCTCAAGAAATTCCAAATCTAACAATCATCTCAGATATCTGATAATACCTCAAAATAATAGAAGATGCTTCGGCTTGGCGGGCTGGCGGGCAGTGGTCAAGGATCATTTTCTATAAAAATTCGGTTATAGTTTAGGCGTTTATTTACCTAGTTCTCTATAACCTTGGCTCTGATACCAATCTGTAACACCCCCAAAATTTGATACAGCGGAAGACTCAACAAGCTTTCGGGGTGCTACGGGGATTGGTATCCAACACAAGACATAATAGAACGAGATAAAGTAAACATAATAAAAACACAACCAAAACGGGGTTTTAAGTTTACATTTATCCCAACATCATTTAGAGTCAGGCCCAAAATAAAATAACAGTAGGTCCATAATTCAATATCAGAGTTTAGAAAAATAGATCCATAAACCGAGAGCTTTAGCCGAGCCTTCCATTCCAAGCATTCGCATCATCACTTAATTACCTGAGAAAACGTGCTAAAAGTCAGCTTTCGCTGGTGAGATCATAGGTTTAAATTCATCTAACAATATAATGGACATATACGTAAAACACTTGCTAGCTAGACTAAGGATTCACTAAAAGCCTGCGGATACCCTCCGCTCCAATCCTAACACACGGATAACCTCCAAAGTACCATTAACCTATAGGTGCACACTACAGTATCTAAATAAGCCAACCTTGAATAGTACACACGATCCGTGTGACTAAAGCTGACAATAACCAAATAAGTCAACCTTGAATAGTACACATAAATTATGTGACTAAAGCTGACAAAACATCCTAGTCTATACGCATAGCAAGTTTAGAAAGAATATAAAAGCGATAATAGTCCACATAAAATAATTTGCACGTTTCTCACCCCAAGTATTGAAAACATAGTTCAAGAGTAAAAAGTGGGGCTATGACTCACCTCAAGTCCAGAAAATAGCAAGAAGAAGTCGGTAGAAATAAGATGTATAGTAACTCACAAAACAGCAACTACGGACTCGGCACGACCTAACAATATCAACTCGTTCAGAATCATTTCCTCAAATTCAAAATATTCCCAAACCCGGACGTAATCCGTTTTATTTTCCGAAAATCCATTTCGTATTAGTTTGGTGTATCTACGTTTGGTATCCATACGGGTGGTGGGTCGACACAAAACAAACCAAAAAGTCACACTAAGAATAATAAAATAAACTATAGATCTAATATTAGCCCAATATATCATTTAAATAAATCGCCGAAGTTTATCAAATCCGTCGATTTGATAAGCTCCATATTTACTTACGTAATATACCGTTCCAAGATTACACCCATTCCTAAAGCACATAGCACATAAACACTATATCGTATATATCGTAGTTTAATGAATTCCTTATATACATCGTCAAATTGGCCAGATTCCCCGATATATATATTCACAATTTATTACCCTTTACATATACCACAACCTATGGGCGTCGTAGGATACGATGCCCATTAATATATTCATTTCGTATAGCCAAATAACCCGGTTCAACCCTTCGGTTAAGTAGTTATTTAGTTATAGAAAACGCTTATATTAATCGTCAAATATCCGTGACAACACGAAAGTCACAAATAAACTTACTTGAACTCGTGTGACCACGACTCCGCATAACTCGATAAGTTTACTCGTTATATATATATATATATATATATATATATATATATATATATATATATATATATATATATATATATATATATATATATATATATATATATATAAATGACCCTTTTATTTAGTGTTTAGTAATTGTCGAGAGTTTCTCATTTTATAACACATTTTTATAATAATAATACGTTCAATAATATTACGCTACTCTCGTAGCCTAATATATATCTAGTCGTATTATTTATAATATGACTCGTGATTATTATTATTATTAATATACGCGCTTATATAATTATATATCCGTTCTTCACGTCTATACATTCATATAAACGTTTATATTACTAATAACTATTATTACGAGTTTTATTATTTATGTTTTATTTGTAAATAGTTATCGAGTCATACGAAATGGTCACATGTCCGAGTCATGACTCTCGGCTCATTGTCCAAGTCCAAAGTAATAAGCAATAGTCATAAAAACAAATGCATCTCCGTCCAACACAATCCCAATCCACGTGCTACAACAATAGGGTCCGACTACGGTACCCGACTAACCTATCTCCGTCAATCTAAGTGACCGTCTCACAATCGATCCCCAAAACCACTTCTCGTCAACACAACTCCAAAATCAAATAAGCCACAATAATGGTAACCAACAATAATCAAATAACCATAAAGTAAACTTAGCCGAAATATGTATATTTCGACATCACAAACGGTTCTAAAAAATAACCGTATTCGGGTCAAATACCAAGTCAAATTCATATACTAAGAGCCACGTGGGTCCCACCCGAGACCACCATGGTCGCGGCTAGCTTACAAGAGCTCGACCCAAATGAAACAAATCGACCCATATGGGGTCTTCGGCTCCAACATGAATCGACCAACATCCAAATCCAACTAATCAATCAAACCAAATCAAACAAATAATCACAATGACCAAAAGTGGTCAATAATCAAGAAAACGGGTCAAAGATGACCACCACGACCCGGAATCAAATAAAGTCGAGGGTGAGACCTCGGCTAGGGGTCGACCACGCAACAAAAACCCAACGAAACTTCAAAACCCGGATACCAAACCAAGATTTAACAAGTTTTTAACAAAACCCATTATTATTTTTATCCATTTCTTCCAAATCCGACCCAAGTTAATATAAATTCATGGGTTTGGGTTCGTTTTTCAACACAATCGATGCACCTCGTGCACACTTACCCGTGGATCTACAAAATCAACCAAGAAAAATGATGGTAGTGAGGTGGGTGGCGTCAGTGGTGTTAGAACGAGGTGGGATGATGGTTTTTGGGCGCGTGAATCACCACAAAATAACAAGGATGATGTGGGGAGTGTTTTGAGAGTGGCGGTGTACGGCGGTGGTGGCCGGTTTTTGGGTGACCGGCGGTGGAGAAAGAGAGGAGAGGGAGAGTTGTTAGAGTGAAAGTGATAATATGAGGTTAGGGTTAGGGTTTAAATAAGGTATTTTTCACTTTAGGTCCCTCAACTACATTTTCTTATTATTTGCACACCAAACCTTTTTACCTCCAAGTTTAATTAATAAAAACATCCCCTCACGTAAGTGAAAACTTACGATTAAAATATTAAACATCCCCAAAGCTCGTTATATCCACCATTTGACGGACTATATATATATTCCACCGAAATTTATAATAAATACGTGACTAAAAGTCCAACGTATTAAAACTCGTAAGTTTTTAAACTTTTAAGTTCCCTAATGCCGGAGTCAACGTAGTACCAAGTGAGAATTAAGAATACATCACCGAGCATAAAAATTCATGATGAATTATTAAAATAATTCACGAATTCCATAACGTCTAAAAATATAATTATCCATAAATATTGGTCTAACAAGTTCGTTGCGAATAAAAATTTTAAATAAAAATTATTAACGAACTCTAACGTAATGCGGGTTTTCAAAATAACTCCCTAAATTGCCGGTTGTCACACTTTTAGGTGTAAATATTTAATAATGTTTCCACACTTTTAATTGTAAGCATTTTTTTGCAATTTTGCCACACTTTTAAGTGTGGACATTCAAAGAGTAACTCCACACTTATATGTGTAGCAAAATTTGTCACACCCATTTTTACCACACATTTGCAAGTGTGGAATTTATAATTTGACACATTTTTAACCGTGGCTAATTGGCCTTTAAAATGTGGAAAAATTAACTAGTGTTTTGTAGTGATTCTATTGTCATACAGATAATCTATACTATATATAATGTAGGAATGAATCTCTTTCCTCTTAGTCTTAAAATTTAGGGGTAATTGCATATATACCCACTAAAACTTGCATATTTACATATTTCCCCAAAACATGCTTAAACATCATTGTACATTATGTATTTAAAACTTGGATTTTGAGGAATATGCAAATATGCAAGTTTCAGTGGGTATATATGCAATTCTCCCTAAAATTAATACTTACAAGCCATAATGCTTATTGTACAATACACAAAGCACTATAAATGATCTTTCCCATCAATCTTAATTTTAAGACATACACGTCTTAAAGCTTAATGTACAAAATACAAATCACTATTAATGCAATCAAGATATTTAATGTAGTCAATTAATTAACGGACCAATAAATACAATTAATGTCGTTATTAAAACACCTCTTACATAAGAAATACAAATTATCAAGCATATTGTACAACTATCTTAAACACAATTCCTGCATTAAATGTCACTAATACAAATAATAAAGCACATTACATAAATATTCAAGCTCGAAGAGACACGGGCCAAACGGGTTAATGTTATACGAATCGCTTTAAAAAAGACCCAAAAAGACGAAATAAATTCCTTAAGCGTAACACCCCAGCTATATTTAAAAAATTAAATATATTATATGTTTTTCTTTAAAAACGATTGTAATGTTCTACAATTGATAGAAATTATGTATCTGTTAGTGCCATTTAACTTTTCAATAGGTAATACATGCCCAATTAAAAAAAAAGGCGAGGGCAAAATATGCCCACATCGTTTACAAATTAGCCAATTTTTTTTCTTATTTTGTTCACAAATTGCCACCTCTAATAATTATTATCACATTTGTATAATTAAAAACATTGTCATTAGTTAATGAGTTAAAATATGTCACATGCATGCAATTCTTGATATCAATAAATTTATTATAAAAAAAACATAATATACTAGAATACATGATTTTCCAAAAATAATTATTTCAGGGTACCCGTCGCTGCAACGCGCGAGTACCCTGCTAGTATATGGTGATCTATTGAGAAATGTTATACAAGAATTAAAGAAGGTGCTTTTGCCATGACTGCCCGACAAGTCTCGATGTTTAGCAAAATTACCCATTTTGATCAAGTACCAAACCTACCGAGTGTGAATTGTTAAAAAAATGCTCACTGATGAACCATTTCCCCCCTACGACAATTAATATAGAAATAAATGTGTTAGACTAGCATTAGAGCATGCGCATTCATAACCCAAGTCGTGCGTTAAAGTGACTTTAACTCAAGTTAAACTCGTGTTAACCATTGCGGGTGTCCAAGTGAAGAGCGCGTTAACACCAGAAGTTAACCCCTTAACGTTGAGTTAAGGTGGTGTTTGAAAAAAATAAAAAAAAAAATAGTTTCACTTTCCCCCTTAAATGAATGAGTGTTTTTGTAAATTGTTGTTGAGTTAATGTTGAGTTATGAATGCGGGTGGTTTTTTTTTTTTTTTTTTTTAGTTAAGGTAAAAATGTTAAAGCTGATGTGACGCTGACATAACACTGTGTTAAACTTTAACTCAAGTTATGGTTGCGAGCGCTCAATTGCAAGATTTTTGTCGCCAATGATCACATAAGGTGTGGCAATCTTTAATCGAGCGTATATTCATCTTTTAACAACTTAATTTTGGGGTTAGAGTATCTTTGTATTTTGGTGATATTTACATATTTAACATTATCATTGTTACGTTTCTAAGGGATCATCGACATGCTATTATGAAATATACGTTACTATTATGAAATGATGCCTATTTTTACAGTATCATGATTTGCTACGTACAGTTCTCAACATATGTTTCCACACTTGGTCCGTAATTAACCATATCCATAACCATCTGTAAAAAAAATATTTCACGAATACATTGGAATTTAATAAACTTCATCAAGCAAACCGAATCACATGTAAAAAACATGGGTCATATAATTAACTAGTTTAGCCTAATAAAAAATTGGCCCATCAAAAAACTCAACAGCGGCATAATTCATATCAACAAATCTTGACCCAAAACAATCAGATCCATGTTAACTTTACCCAAGTTAATTAATTATGATGTGAAGAATAATATTTATTTGGTACTTGTAACCGTCTCCCCCCTTTCATATTTATTTGCCATGCATAATTCTTGTTTTTATCATTATTGCACTGATATAAAATTAATTCGTTTGTAATTACATAATAGTTAAGGGGTCCAACTGAAACACTTTTTATTTTTATTTTTTTTATTTTTTTTCCTTAAATAAGAAAATGGCGGCAGTTTTATAACAGAAGAAGAAAAAACCTATTTTTCGCTCTCAAAATCATATTCAATTTCGAATCATATGAATTCATATTATCAAATTCTTCTTTGATCAGATTTCTTTATTGAAGGTGACTTTAGATTCACACATAAATTCATTAGTCCTATGTTTAATGAAACTCTACTTAAAGTTCTTATGTTTTGCTTCATTTCTGTTTGTAGATTTTAATCTAGTCACTGTATGTATGTAGCATTAAATTTTTCCCTAACACTTCCATATGATAGTTTGTGTGGAATGAGAAAAACATCTGGATTTTGGTGTTTTTTGCGTGGGAGATTTTTTTTTCATTTATTTTTATTTATTTATTTTTTTATTATTATTTTTTTTTTATCAAGTGAAATCCCGACTGACGAAAAATTTGACATGTCAATACTTATGTGCAAAACCTACATGTTTGTTACTTTTTAGCCCAAGGGATAGTATTTGGGATTGCTTATTGAAAAGCCTTTTTATATGATTAACCTTCCTATTGTGTTGTAAAATAAGAGTTTTAGACGAGGACTCTATTTTTTAATAAGCAATTCCAAACACCCTTTAGAATGTCATAACAACAAAACCATGGAGTTTGGGCAAAGCAAGGCGAACTCCTGGTAACGACGATTGTAAGTCGTCATATCATTACCTTTCACTTTGTGATTCCAAAACTCAATCTCTAGCTTCTTGACCTCATTCCTTGGGCAATAAGTCTGAATCAGCAGAGACTTAAATTTCCCCCAAGTCATGGCATAAGCTACATCACTCCCAACTGAATTTCGGTAATTGTTCCACCAAGTTAAAGCTTCATCCTTGAAAGTAAAATAAGCAAACTTTACCTTCGAATTCTCCGCACAACCACTGACATTGAACACTGACTCAGTCTTCTCAATCCATCTGACCAAGTAAACCACTCCTTCAGTTCCACCAAACTCAATGGGTCCACAAATCTTGAACTCCTTGTATTGACATCCATTAGCACGAACAGGTGGAAAAGTTCCAGCAGAATTGTTGGAATGATTTGACTCGGCTAGCAGTTCAGCAACTCTTTGCTCCACAAGTTGATTGATCATTGCTTGATCCACAGTAGGTGCATTAAGTGGAACATGATCATTGTCTCCCTGAACGTCAACATTTTGATTCCTGTTGTTGCGGTTAGTAGTGTCCAGGTTGTCAGGAGTAGGGGTTTCAACATTTCGAGTAGGACGGCGTCCTCGGCGACCAGGGGTAGTCACTGCAGGACCGGTTCTGGTAGCTCTAACAGGGTTTCGTCGTGGGGCCATTGATCTGAAACATCATACAAGTTCATGAGTCTCCAATAGAACTTATCACTATGCTCAACAAAAGTAATTCAACGAAGGCAAGTCATGGAAAGAATAGCAACAATACACCACGTAACATCAATAAAGCGAATAGGGACTCAATTTCCATAATACCCAAAATCACATAATACCATATATTAATAACCATCAACCATACAATAGAGATCTAACATAGTTCCAACTACTGGAAAACACAAAACATACTAATCATTCCAAACGAGACGAATACTGAACAAATACATCAAAATATGATAACTAGCTTTACTAGCCGAACACTCCTCGGGTAGAAAGCAACAATACAACATAACCCAAGCAACTAGCCATGCTGCTGGCGGAGGCTCCTCAACTCCTGCCTCAAGCCATCAAGATCTCTCCATAATGATCCTAGCTCCACGCTATGGGTGTCTCGGTCTCTCTTGAGGTCTGCCACCTCCTTCTCTAGCTCGGCATTCCTTTGCCATAGCTTGCGGTCGGCCTCTCGAGCAGTAACAAAACCTCGCTACAAACTATCGATATGCTCATGAACCTCCATCAAAACTCTCCTCATCTCAGTAGTCCTGCCCACAACCACAATCATATCAACTCTCAGATCCGCTATGAACTCTCCAATAACCCTCTCAAGTCGATCAGATACACGTGCAACTCTCTCACCAAGCTCAGTAATCTGAGCCCATAACCTGCCAATCTCACCTAACTCTGCATGCTCAGCAGAAACCTCAGAAGATGCATTCGACCCATCGGGACTACTAGGTGGCAACTCAACCAAAAACGGATGATCAGGCGAATCAGGCTCAATCAGATGTACAGGTGAATCAGGTGAATCAACCGGGGCTGGTGGTACTAACACATCATCATCATCAGGCATCTCATCCTCCTGAGGGTCATCCTCCTCCTCAGGGTCATCATCATCACCCTGCTCAGCCTCCTGAGGGTCATCCTCCTCCTCAGGGTCATCAGCCTCATCCTCACCCTCGTACTCCTCCTCCTCCTCATCGGAAGAGTACCTCATCAATCGTCGTCTCCTAATAGGTGAACCATGTGGAGATGTGGTAGGTGATCTAGGACGACGACGCAATGATGTGGGTGGCGCCTCTGACAGAAGAGAGTGAGCATCAATCTGTAAAGGTGATGGAGTAGGGCGTACCGTAGCTCGGTGGGCAAAGCGTAGGGCCACACGAGCCAAAGCCTGATGAAGAGTAAGCTGCCTCGATGTACCAGGGAGACCTAGAGAAGATGAGGGTCCCTGCGTAAATGCAGCAGGTAGTGCTGAAGTAGAACCTGTCGGTGTCACAGTAGCTGAAAGCATGGCAATCTGGTAAGGATCATCAGATGCCATAGTGAACTGTGCTGGTAATATCGGTGCAGTAAGAATATCCTCGACAACATCGGGCATATGGGAGGCCATGGTCTGTGACAACGGCGTAGGGTAGGTGTAAGTGTTTCAAAACAACTAAATCACAACTCAAAATACCATACCACAAATCCTCATCAAATAATTCAATCATATAATCTCAATAAAGAGTTTCAAATACCACATTACTAAAATATTTATAAAATATTTAGACCATATAATTCCTCGAAACGCCATCTTATTACTAAATCCATAAACCTCAAATCATCTCAAGAAATTCCAAATCTAACAATCATCTCAGATATCTGATAATACCTCAAAATAATAGAAGATGCTTCGGCTTGGCGGGCTGGCGGGCAGTGGTCAAGGATCATTTTCTATAAAAATTCGGTTATAGTTTAGGCGTTTATTTACCTAGTTCTCTATAACCTTGGCTCTGATACCAATCTGTAACACCCCCAAAATTTGATACAGCGGAAGACTCAACAAGCTTTCGGGGTGCTACGGGGATTGGTATCCAACACAAGACATAATAGAACGAGATAAAGTAAACATAATAAAAACACAACCAAAACGGGGTTTTAAGTTTACATTTATCCCAACATCATTCAGAGTCAGGCCCAAAATAAAATAACAGTAGGTCCATAATTCAATATCAGAGTTTAGAAAAATAGATCCATAAACCGAGAGCCTTAGCCGAGCCTTCCATTCCAAGCATTCACATCATCACTTAATTACCTGAGAAAACGTGCTAAAAGTCAGCTTTCGCTGGTGAGATCATAGGTTTAAATTCATCTAACAATATAGTGGACATATACGCAAAACACTTGCTAGCTAGACTAAGGATTCACTAAAAGCCTGCGGATACCCTCCGCTCCAATCCTAACACACGGATAACCTCCAAAGTATCATTAACCTATAGGTGCACACTACAGTATCTAAATAAGCCAACCTTGAATAGTACACACGATCCGTGTGACTAAAGCTGACAATAACCAAATAAGTCAACCTTGAATAGTACACATAAATTATGTGACTAAAGCTGACAAAACATCCTAGTCTATACGCATAGCAAGTTTAGAAAGAATATAAAAGCGATAATAGTCCACATAAAATAATTTGCACGTTTCTCACCCCAAGTATTGAAAACATAGTTCAAGAGTAAAAAGTGGGGCTATGACTCACCTCAAGTCCAGAAAATAGCAAGAAGAAGTCGGTAGAAATAAGATGTATAGTAACTCACAAAACAGCAACTACGGACTCGGCACGACCTAACAATATCAACTCGTTCAGAATCATTTCCTCAAATTCAAAATATTCCCAAACCCGGATGTAATCCGTTTTATTTTCCGAAAATCCATTTCGTATTAGTTTGGTGTATCTACGTTTGGTATCCATACGGGTGGTGGGTCGACACAAAACAAACCAAAAAGTTACACTAAGAATAATAAAATAAACTATAGATCTAATATTAGCCCAATATATCATTTAAATAAATCACCGAAGTTTATCAAATCCGTCGATTTGATAAGCTCCATATTTACTTACGTAATATACCGTTCCAAGATTACACCCATTCCTAAAGCACATAGCACATAAACACTATATGGTATATATCGTAGTTTAATGAATTCCTTATATACATCGTCAAATTGGCCAGATTCCCCGATATATATATTCGCAATTTATTACCCTTTACATATACCACAACCTATGGGCGTCGTAGGATACGATGCCCATTAATATATTCATTTCGTATAGCCAAATAACCCGGTTCAACCCTTCGGTTAAGTAGTTATTTAGTTATAAAAAACGCTTATATTAATCGTCATATATCCGTGACAACACGAAAGTCACAAATAAACTTACTTGAACTCGTGTGACCACGACTCCGCATAACTCGATAAGTTTACTCGTTATATATATATATATATATATATATAAATGACCCTTTTATTTAGTGTTTAGTAATTGTCGAGAGTTTCTCGTTTTATAACACATTTTTATAATAATAATACGTTCAATAATATTACGCTACTCTCGTAGCCTAATATATATCTAGTCGTATTATTTATAATATGACTCGTGATTATTATTATTATTAATATATGCGCTTATATAATTATATATCCGTTATTCACGTCTATACATTCATATAAACGTTTATATTACTAATAACTATTATTACGAATTTTATTATTTATGTTTTATTTGTAAATAGTTATCGAGTCATACGAAATGGTCACATGTCCGAGTCATGACTCTCGGCTCATTGTCCAAGTCCAAAGTAATAAGCAATAGTCATAAAAACAAATGCATCTCCGTCCAACACAATCCCAATCCATGTGCTACAACAATAGGGTCCGACTACGGTACCCGACTAACCTATCTCCGTCAATCTAAGTGACCGTCTCACATTCGGTCCCCAAAACCACTTATCGTCAACACAACTCCAAAATCAAATAAGCCACAATAATGGTAACCAACAATAATCAAATAACCATAAAGTAAACTTAGCCGAAATATGTATATTTCGACATCACAAACGGTTCTAAAAAATAACCGTATTCGGGTCAAATACCAAGTCAAATTCATATACTAAGAGCCACGTGGGTCCCACCCGAGACCACCATGGTCGCGGCTAGCTCACAAGAGCTCGACCCAAATGAAACAAATCGACCCATATGGGGTCTTCGGCTCCAACATGAATCGACCAACATCCAAATCCAACTAATCAATCAAACAAAATCAAACAAATAATCACAATGACCAAAAGTGGTCAATAATCAAGAAAACGGGTCAAAGATGACCACCACGACCCGGAATCAAATAAAGTCGAGGGTGAGACCTCGGCTAGGGGTCGACCACGCAACAAAAACCCAACGAAACTTCAAAACCCGGATACCAAACCAAGATTTAACAAGTTTTTAACAAAACCCATTATTATTTTTATCCATTTCTTCCAAATCCGACCCAAGTTAATATAAATTCGTGGGTTTGGGTTCGTTTTTCAACACAATCGATGCACCTCGTGCACACTTACCCGTGGATCTACAAAATCAACCAAGAAAAATGATGGTAGTGAGGTGGGTGGCGTCAGTGGTGTTAGAACGAGGTGGGATGATGGTTTTTGGGCGCGTGAATCACCACAAAATAACAAGGATGATGTGGGGAGTGTTTTGAGAGTGGCGGTGTACGGCGGTGGTGGCCGGTTTTTGGGTGACCGGCGGTGGAGAAAGAGAGGAGAGGGAGAGTTGTTAGAGTGAAAGTGATAATATGAGGTTAGGGTTAGGGTTTAAATAAGGTATTTTTCACTTTAGGTCCCTCAACTACATTTTCTTATTATTTGCACACCAAACCTTTTTACCTCCAAGTTTAATTAATAAAAACGTCCCCTCACGTAAGTGAAAACTTACGATTAAAATATTAAACATCCCCAAAGCTCGTTATATCCACCATTTGACGGACTATATATATATTCCACCGAAATTTATAATAAATACGTGACTAAAAGTCCAACGTATTAAAACTCGTAAGTTTTTAAACTTTTAAGTTCCCTAGTGCCGGAGTCAACGTAGTACCAAGTGAGAATTAAGAATACATCACCGAGCATAAAAATTCATGATGAATTATTAAAATAATTCACGAATTCCATAACGTCTAAAAATATAATTATCCATAAATATTGGTCTAACAAGTTCGTTGCGAATAAAAATTTTAAATAAAAATTATTAACGAACTCTAACGTAATGCGGGTTTTCAAAATAACTCCCTAAATTGCCGGTTGTCACACTTTTAGGTGTAAATATTTAATAATGTTTCCACACTTTTAATTGTAAGCATTTTTTTGCAATTTTGCCACACTTTTAAGTGTGGACATTCAAAGAGTAACTCCACACTTATATGTGTAGCAAAATTTGTCACACCCATTTTTACCACACATTTGCAAGTGTGGAATTTATAATTTGACACATTTTTAATCGTGGCTAATTGGCCTTTAAAATGTGGAAAAATTAACTAGTGTTTTGTAGTGATTCTATTGTCATACAGATAATCTATACTATATATAATGTAGGAATGAATCTCTTTCCTCTTAGTCTTAAAATTTAGGGGTAATTGCATATATACCCACTAAAACTTGCATATTTACATATTTCCCCAAAACATGCTTAAACATCATTGTACATTATGTATTTAAAACTTGGATTTTGAGGAATATGCAAATATGCAAGTTTCAGTGGGTATATATGCAATTCTCCCTAAAATTAATACTTACAAGCCATAATGCTTATTGTACAATACACAAAGCACTATAAATGATCTTTCCCATCAATCTTAATTTTAAGACATACACGTCTTAAAGCTTAATGTACAAAATACAAATCACTATTAATGCAATCAAGATATTTAATGTAGTCAATTAATTAACGGACCAATAAATATAATTAATGTCGTTATTAAAACACCTCTTACATAAGAAATACAAATTATCAAGCATATTGTACAACTATCTTAAACACAATTCCTGCATTAAATGTCACTAATACAAATAATAAAGCACATTACATAAATATTCAAGCTCGAACAGACACGGGCCAAACGGGTTAATGCTATACGAATCGCTTTAAAAAAGACCCAAAAAGACGAAATAAATTCCTTAAGCGTAACACCCCAGTTATATTTAAAAAATTAAATATATTATATGTTTTTCTTTAAAAACGATTGTAATGTTCTATAATTGATAGAAATTATGTATCTGTTAGTGCCATTTAACTTTTCAATAGGTAATACATGCCCATTTAAAAAAAAAAAGGCGAGGGCAAAATATGCCCACATCGTTTACAAATTAGCCAATTTTTTTTCTTATTTTGTTCACAAATTGCCACCTCTAATAATTATTATCACATTTGTATAATTAAAAACATTGTCATTAGTTAATGAGTTAAAATATGTCACATGCATGCAATTCTTGATATCAATAAATTTATTATAAAAAAAACATAATATACTAGAATACATGATTTTCCAAAAATAATTATTTCAGGGTACCCGTCGCTGCAACGCGCGAGTACCCTGCTAGTATATGGTGATCTATTGAGAAATGTTATACAAGAATTAAAGAAGGTGCTTTTGCCATGACTGCCCGACAAGTCTCGATGTTTAGCAAAATTACCCATTTTGATCAAGTACCAAACCTACCGAGTGTGAATTGTTAAAAAAATGCTCACTGATGAACCATTTGCCCCCTACGACAATTAATATAGAAATAAATGTGTTAGACTAGCATTAGAGCATGCACATTCATAACCCAAGTCGTGCGTTAAAGTGACTTTAACTCAAGTTAAACTCGTGTTAACCATTGCGGGTGTCCAAGTGAAGAGCGCGTTAACACCAGAAGTTAACCCCTTAACGTTGAGTTAAGGTGGTGTTTGAAAAAAATAAAAAAAAAATAGTTTCACTTTCCCCCTTAAATGAATGAGTGTTTTTGTAAATTGTTGTTGAGTTAAGGTTGAGTTATGAATGCGGGTGGTTTTTTTTTTTATTTATTTAAGGTGAAAATGTTAAAGCTGATGTGACGCTGACGTAACACTGTGTTAAACTTTAACTCAAGTTATGGTTGCGAGCGCTCAATTGCAAGATTTTTGTCGCCAATGATCACATAAGGTGTGGCAATCTTTAATCGAGCGTACTTGTCGTCCCAATGCGCATTTATATTAAACACCACTTTTATATTCATCTTTTAACAACTTAATTTTGGGGTTAGAGTATCTTTGTATTTTGGTGATATTTACATATTTAACATTATCATTGTTACGTTTCTAAGGGATCATCGACATGCTATTATGAAATATACGTTACTATTATGAAATGATGCCTATTTTTACAGTATCATGATTTGCTACGTACAGTTCTCAACATATGTTTCCACACTTGGTCCGTAATTAACCATATCCATAACCATCTGTAAAAAAAATATTTCACGAATACATTGGAATTTAATAAACTTCATCAAGCAAACCGAATCACATGTAAAAAACATGGGTCATATAATTAACTAGTTTAGCCTAATAAAAAATTGGCCCATCAAAAAACTCAACAGCGGCATAATTCATATCAACAAATCTTGACCCAAAACAATCAGATCCATGTTAACTTTACCCAAGTTAATTAATTATGATGTGAAGAATAATATTTATTTGGTACTTGTAACCGTCTCCCCCCTTTCATATTTATTTGCCATGCATAATTCTTGTTTTTATCATTATTGCACTGATATAAAATTAATTCGTTTGTAATTACATAATAGTTAAGGGGTCCAACTGAAACACTTTTTATTTTTATTTTTTTTATTTTTTTTCCTTAAATAAGAAAATGGCGGCAGTTTTATAACAGAAGAAGAAAAAACCTATTTTTCGCTCTCAAAATCATATTCAATTTCGAATCATATGAATTCATATTATCAAATTCTTCTTTGATCAGATTTCTTTATTGAAGGTGACTTTAGATTCACACATAAATTCATTAGTCCTATGTTTAATGAAACTCTACTTAAAGTTCTTATGTTTTGCTTCATTTCTGTTTGTAGATTTTAATCTAGTCACTGTATGTATGTAGCATTAAATTTTTCCCTAACACTTCCATATGATAGTTTGTGTGGAATGAGAAAAACATCTGGATTTTGGTGTTTTTTGCGTGGGAGATTTTTTTTTCATTTATTTTTATTTATTTATTTTTTTATTATTATTTTTTTTTTATCAAGTGAAATCCCGACTGACGAAAAATTTGACATGTCAATACTTATGTGCAAAACCTACATGTTTGTTACTTTTTAGCCCAAGGGATAGTATTTGGGATTGCTTATTGAAAAGCCTTTTTATATGATTAACCTTCCTATTGTGTTGTAAAATAAGAGTTTTAGACGAGGACTCTATTTTTTAATAAGCAATTCCAAACACCCTTTAGAATGTCATAACAACAAAACCATGGAGTTTGGTTAATCATGGAATTTTCATCCCTTTTTTGCAGAGTTTTAGCGACAGATATGGATCCAGATGAACTACAATCAGATTTACTCGCCTTGCGAAGATTATTTGGCCTTCTTATAAACGACAAACAATATGTAGAAGATGCAAGTTCTGAAAACGTAAGTCTATTTATCTGTACTATTCTACTCCAAAGTTAAAATTTGATGCAGATTTTGAATGTTCCCGTTTAAATACTACTGTTTCTATTAATTCAATATTGATATTGATTCTAAAGGTTTGTTATCGAAATTTGACCACTGCATCACACTTTTTTTTTTTTTTTTTTTTAAACAAAACAACATATTGAAAGTGTTAGGCTAAAGGCGATGATAGTAACACGAAACAAATAGGAAAGCAGGCACACAGGGATTTAAGTAAATTTGTAACTAGCCATCTGACGGAAGCAAATAAAATATGTACATATTATAATAAACTTAGTACTCATGCTATCAAGAATTCAAGACATAAAAAAATTGATACATATTATATTAGTTTTGAGTTATATAGATAACAAATAATCACCATCAATATGTGACAGTAATGATCCGAAAATGTAAAAAGTGTGTTTTGCAATTCTCTTGTTAAATTAAATAATGCAAAGTTTTTATTTTATGGAGAATTTGATAGGAAAAAATTGATTTGAACGCAATCTATATTTTTCTTACATTGTACACAAAACAATTTATGAAAAACAAGGGTGTTTTTACATCCTAATCAACAGCGTTATGTTTCTTCTGAAACAGCTGGACAAGAATGCAAGACAACTACTACTAAATTCCCTAAATGTTGCTGTCGATAAAGCTTTCGAGGCTCATGCAAAGGTATGCAATCTTTTTTGTAGCATTTTTTTTTTTTTAATCTGATACTTCTTTGCATTTGCATTTAACTATTAACTAGAATCATAACGAAGTTTCTATCAGATGCTAGGTACCCAGTATAACACATCTTATACCCCGTGGTCAATGCCACAAGAGCAATCAAGTGATGGACTAAATCCACAACCTTTTTCTCCTAGCAATGCACCAAATGATTTTCCGAGTCAGCAGCAAGTTGACTATTTAACCGGTGACTCGATCTTCAGTGATCCCAAGAATCAGATGGTTTTTCCAGAGCAGACAAATAGTGAATACAATGTTAGACTGAAACGGTGCAGGGTATGTCAGAAACCAAAGGTCAAACAGTTGACTAAGGAAATGAGCATTCAGGATAGAAATGTGTTGACTTTGAATAACATAAGTCAACAACAGAATCGTAAAAGAAGTTGGGAAGGTCAGAATGACCCTAGCAGAGTTGAAGATTCGGCATTAACATTCGACTATGTTAAATCTCTAGCTTTGATTAATCTAACAGACGAAGAGGATCAGATATCTAGAGAAGCTTCTACTAAGATCCTTCAAATAGAATCGTGCATTTCCTCTTTGCAAGTAGCGGTTAAACGCGTAAATCTTTTTGATTTTGATTTAGAAAGTCAAC
The DNA here is from genome assembly GCA_030686995.1 of Artemisia argyi. Lineage (NCBI taxonomy): Eukaryota > Viridiplantae > Streptophyta > Magnoliopsida > Asterales > Asteraceae > Artemisia > Artemisia argyi. The sequence goes on from CM060677.1 coordinate 17,154,298, forward strand.
CAAGTCAAATGGGTCCAACAGTAATGGGTCAAACTGGAAGCTTCGTTGAGGGGAGAAGTGACCCGACTAATAGCAAAACGGGTAGGAGGACTTGGAATCCTGCTAATGAGTTGACCCTTCAAAGTCAACCATTTGATACAAGGACTGTGTATACAATGTCTTCTGGTAGTCAAACAAGTCAAGCAGCTGAAAATGTTGGTCTAAGAAACCAGCATAATTATATGCCAGGGGAAACTTATGGTTATTTTCATAGTGGTGTGACTACTTCAAATTTGAATACGAATCGTCCTTTATATAGAGAACAAATGGATCAAAAACACATGGATAAAAAGGAGGTAATGGGTTCAGAGATAATGGAATGGTTAAATCCAACTGATAGAACGACCGCTCACGGTAGACATGACTATGAGTATCAAGAAGCTGAATTTAAAAGGGAAAAGAGAGCTGGTAAAATGTATAAAGATCAGATGAATCATTACAAAGGAATTCATGGGAAACATGAGATTGTTAAACCAATAAGTATGGTTTCTCCATCAAGTCAGTCGCTTTCAGATAGTCCGATTTCTAGCTCAGTCTCTGATACAATTAGTCAAAGTGAAAGTGAAAGTCTAAGTGAAAGTCAGCAAGGTTCTACCAGTAGTAGCGACAGTGAAGGATCTTTAGGTGAGGTGTACTCGGGGTCAAGCGGAAGTGGGGACGATGAAGAGAGCGAGAGTGTGATGTACTCACTTTCAAGTCAGGATCATAGTCCTGACATGAGTAGCTCAACTGATTCTTCAGAATCAGAGCCAAAGTTAAGGAAGACGGTTCCTAAGAAAGGTCAAAAAAGTGGTATTAAGAAAGAACTGAGCATGAGTAGTTCAAGTGAAACTTCAGGGTCAAAATCAAAGTCAAAGTCATGGAAGACGGTTCATGCAAAGGGTCACAAACATGGTAATAAAGAAGCACCGAAAAGTAGTTCAAGCGAGTCTTCGGCATCAGAGTCAAAGTCGAAACCAAAGTCAAAGGAGACAGTTCCTACAAAGAGTCACAAAGGCGGTAATAGAAAAGAACCGAAAATAAGTTCAAGTGAATCTTCAGGATCCGAGTCAAAGTCAAAGTCAAAGCCGAAATCAAAGGAGATAATTCCTACAAAGGTTCCCAAAGGTGGTAATAAAAAAGAACCAAAAAGTAATTCAAGTGAATCTTCAGGGGCAGAGTCAAATTCGAAGCTAAAATCATTGGAGATAGTTCCTGTAACGGGTCATAAACGTGGTACAAGTGAATCTTCAAAGTCAAAGTCAAAATCTAAGAAAACGATTCCTACAAAGGATCACAAAAAAGATGCCAAAAATGAACCGAAGATGGATAGTTCAAGTGAATCTTCAGGGTCAAAGTCAAGGAAGACGGTTCCTACGAAGAATCACAAGAGTGAAACTAAAAAAGAACCGAAGATAAAACAAGTTGGGACGTTAGCGAAACTTAAAGACAAGCTAGCAATAATCTTCCATCAGCATCACCACCACCATCATCACCATCACCACCATCCTAAAGACGAAGACCATCAACAAGATCCTGTCGATAAAGACCATCACAAGTATCCTGATGATAAAGACCACCACCATCACCCTGATGATCAAGACCATCACAAGCATCCTGATGATAAAGAACATCATCACCATTCTGATAATAAAGACCATCACAAAAAATCTATATGGCAAAAGGCGGGAAAAGCCTTTGGTCATAAGAAGCGAAAAGATGAGGCTTACGCTGAACAAGCGGTCAACAAGGTTCATTCAAAAGCGATTGTTGTTCATAAATTAGAAGATAAAAAACAGAAAGGTCACTTAAAGACACTTGTGGGTGGGGTGGGCGGATTGATAAAACACGCTAGTCATGCCAAGAAGTCCAAGAAATCTAGAAGTGTGTTAACAAAAATCCCGAGCCGTAAAAGTGGGAAAAATGGTGGTGGAAAAGTGGGAAAGAAAATGCAATGGTGGGATATGCTGCGCCGCCAGAGAAAAATAAAGAGGGTTGAGAAGTTACGTGGTAAAATCGCTAAGTAAGACATTACTTTTATGTTGTATCTAGTCTGCGACAAGTAAATACCAAGGTCAATATTCCATTTAGTGTACAGTTCATCAGATTATGTTATATGATGTAAACGTGAAACTTTTATGCAAAATGTAAATTCCTGATCTGACAATAGGAGCTTTATTCATGTAGCTAGTTCTGTAGTGCATCATACTTTGAGACGCTAAATGTCTTTACTTTTTAGGATTTATGAATAATCAATGTCTTAAATATGCTTAAGAAACTATATTCATACCATTGAAAAATTTCAAATTAAATGGTTAGGTTTTTCCGGTCGAATACATAAAGTTGTAATTGAGATCAAATACTAGTTGACACTATCAGCTGATATATTATCAAGCAGAATCTACATGTAAGTTTCTGTTTGTAGAAAGAAATGCTACATGTAAGATTGAAATGCTAAAGCATTAGTATTCTCCAAGCAGAAGTGACTTCAAAATGGTTTCTTTCTTACCATCATAACTTGGTACGAAATGACCAACACCAGGAAGCTCATGGTAGTGAATCCACGGTAGCTTTTTCGCTATATATCTTTGTAAAAGCACAGGTACAAGCCCATCTTCTTCGCCATGCCATAAATGAACACTGCCCTCATTGTTTGGGAAAGGGTTATCTATCTCCATTGGATCGAACTCCCATTTTCCAAACCCGACTCTCATGTCTCTAAGAATGGACTCCGCTAATCCTTGTTGCCTTACGTACGCCTGTCCCAGGATAATATATAATTTTATCTCCCATGCAAAAAAAATAGATGTAGTTTTGTTTGATTGTCGTTACTAGAGGTGTACTTATATGTTATACTTTCAAATATTAATCAGTCTTTTCCTATAACACGTTTTAAAGTCTGTAGGCACTATAAATAATTTAGGGTCTCTTTCAAACTATTTGAGCAGTTCTAAATAACCATGTTTTAAATTTTTATCTATTTGACATGTAACATGTTAAAGGTAAATTAACCACGTACAGCCAACACAAATTAGGTAACAGGGTGATACTGCTACTTCTAAATATTACGAAAGTATCTAAGTAATTTGTTTCACCTTTCGCGTTGGGATCGGTGTTGGTCCCCCTTCAGCACGACGTTTGGCCAAGAGATCCAAATCAGAAGGTGAGAAATTAGGCTTCCCGGCTATAACGCTAGAGAATGGGAACCATGTCTGAGTGTTCCACCAATAAACCAGCCATGGCGCATAATGTGCCACCCCGACTGCCCATTGGTCTTGACGAGGTTGTAACTTGTAAGCCTCTATCATTAGTTTAGAAGGAAAACTAGACCACCAGTAGTTCACAACTGGAGCTAACAATGCCACTCCTGCTAACCTATTAGAGAAAAACAGATCCCATAAACCATTTAACTCCTGAAAACTTTATCAATCAATATATAGATTTTAGGGCTTGCTACATTTTGCATGAAACAGTTATATACATATTGCCTGGTGATCCACAAACAATTTTTTCGTTTTTGCTTAATTCTATTACAGAGTACTATTCTAAAACAAATTTAGAAAGTTCTAAAAACTTGAAGTTGTTACTTCTAAACCTTTTCGCATTCTTACACGTTTCACTCTCTGTCTATATGGCATAATCTAAGTCATTCGATTTTGTATATGTAAATTAGAAAATGACCCTCGAGTTGTACTATAACCAAAAACTGCTAATTCATGACCTATATAAATTGGATACTAACTGCTACAAACTTGTACCATGATTCTTATCTACATGTGCTAGAAAAGAAAAAAGGTGATCTATATATCATTCCATGATAGTGTTAAAAGGCTCTGCCAATCTACACGACTTAAGCCAAAATCTTTAATACTATCATCTAATCTATATAATTATAACTGTTAAATGTTTGTGTCGTTTAAGTGTTTATGTAGGGAGTGAAGGCTAAAAATGGCTTGATGAACCGTTCCGTTCACCCACGTACCGGCCCCATTCACTTGGTTATCGTAGAGGCTGTAAGTACACAGTGCCACACAACTATGAATAGTTTGCAATTTAGTGGTATCCAAATGGACTAGCAGTAGCACACTTTATCAAAGTGCATTAAAGGTTTGTATGGTCCAAGTGCACAACTTACCAGTGTGGATCACATATAAAAAAAATTGTTGGGACAATTTGACATCATGATCTTTGCCACCCATATGAACCAGTAATAGTGACTTATGTGGGTCAAGTAGGTATGGTATACCTCAATCTTTCATGATAACACAAATTTATTCTTGGCAGGTACACCAAAATACTCTTAAAAAAATAAAATAAAAAAAAAAAAAAAAAAAAAAAAAAAAAAGTACACCAAAATAAATCAATGCACTAGGAAACAATGGGTTGAGTGTATAAAACATACCTATGTGGGATGTACTTGAGGCTGCCCCAACCACCTTGTTGACCCATGGAGTATGCAATCACATAAAATTTAGAACCAAGTTCCAATTTATCAGCTAGATTTTCCATATCCAATGCTAAACTTTTAACCGTTCGTTTCGGGTCCGGGTCACTTTCTCCGTAACCCGGCCGATCGAATGTCACCATGTATATCTTAAGTTCCTCAAACAATTCCTACAAAAGTTACAAATGTTCAGAATCATAATTTAATTAATGTACCCATGGTTTCAGAGTAATTTTGTATGCGTGTTTAAAAAATAAGCCCAGTCCAAACAGCTAAGTTTAAGCGCTTATTACTTTACAATAAACACATTAAAAGTTGCATTTAAACTCTAGTAACGAAATGAACTCCTAAAATAAGCAATCTTAAAGTCCTTCTGCCTTTTGAAATAAGCTAATTTAAAAAATTACTTAACACTACTTATCTCAATACAACATATTCATTGCATTTGAGTCTGCTTATTCCAATGTACTTGACCCACCAACTTACTTTCAAATGCATTTCTACACTAAAATAAGCATAAAGTTAACTTTATATAAAAGTTCACAAGTGCTTATCAGGTTCATATAAGTAAGTTAATAAACAGTAAAAGAAAAGCAATCCACATTTTTTCCAAAACACCCTCTAATAAGATAAAACAGCTTATTTTCTTCACATTATATCAAATTCAGATAAGCCCATAAACCAAAAAATAAGCTAGTCTTCGAAACTACTTATCGGTAGTATCAAAACACATACAAGAACCAAATATAAAAAGTTGAGAGTTATGGATGATATATACTTACAGGATGATAAACAGATTCGTCAAACCGACAAGAACTAAAACCATGAACAAAAACAATCTTATACTTAGCTACATCTCTAGAAACCCCATATTCATTATAAGCAAGATGTCTACCATCTGTAAGGACAACACGAGGTCCAGTCACAGGTGGACCACTAGGTGAACCACAAAGTAAAGGTGGTGGAGGGAATAAGTTTTGATATGCCCATGCTAATAATCCAATGAATAACAAAACAACAATGTTTCTTCTTCTAAGCATTTTGGTTTTTATCTTAAGTTTGATGAGCCTTCAGTTGACGGTGAAGTATTGGTTTGCAGGTTTCCTTTATGGTTTGTGCTACCCAGAAAGTCAACTTAATACACCTGCAATTAAGAAAGGAAGAAGGCCTAATTCGAAATAAGCCCAAACTATAGAAAGGAAGAAGTATATATGAGCCCAAGGTGGTACTAGTTACTAATAAAACGGTTATATAAATGATTTAAATTTCTAAAAGTCAAACTTATGATATTTTTATGTTCTATGTTATAGCACTTGGTTTCAAGTTAATTGTTGATACAAAAGTTGGACATTCTTTGTTTGAGTTCCTGCTCTCGTACCAATTAAATCTTAATGCTTGAAACATGCGCAATAAAAAATAAACAAACACCGTTAGGCTTATCGTGGGATTGTCTCCCACGATTATCCTCCGGCGTGAGAGTAAGTAATCGATTTTAGAGTTATGTAGAAGAGTTTGGGTTGTGAATCGTACCTTTAACGAGAGTTATGGTTTTGTTTATATAGGCACGGAATCCTTATTGGATACGTGTGCCTTACTCTTTGGTATATATCCGGTTTGGATATATATCCCTTAAATAAGAGATATCCATATCACAACTATAAATAACTTTGGGCTTGGGCTTTCGTGAGCCCAAACCGCTAGCGTACTGGCCCAAATCATTATTTTGATAGCCCACTCGTGGCGGGCTTGGGCGTTAGTGATGTGTATCAATTGGATTCATGACCCGAATATAGACTATACGTTATCATGTCCCCCTAGTCTAGTATGCGTGGAGGTTGAACACGGATGCTAGACTTACGCATAGTAGCGGCAAGCGTGGCGGGAAGAATTCAAAATATCTACCGCCAAAAATTGGAACTATGTATCTAGTCCCAAAATATCTCAAAGATACCTCGAGAAATGGGTAGGCCATCCACGTATGCTTCGGAAGACGTGAAAAAGTGCATGTACCTCATGGTATTCTAGCCACACGATGGAGGTAGTGGGATCCACATGGCATTCATCCGAGGCAAGAGAAAACCCTATATAAGGGGTACCCATTTTCACTGTGTTTACCACAGTGTAAAAATACAACTTCCTCCCATTCACGAATCGTTGTGCAAGAAAAAACTAGTAGCGTCAAAGGTAATTGCGTGTGCATACCAATAAGGAAAATGGTTCGTCAATTAGAGGAGTTCCATTCTGAGATGGACGAGGATGAACTACGTCAGTTCTCCTCCGATTACTTTATTCCGTTAGCGGTGCATTCGGAGGTACCGGATGCGGATGCATGTATTGTGGACTTCCTTGAGGGGAAAATAGGGGTATACACGTGCTTTTTTGATTTCGCAAACCAGCACGTGCCTATATCCCTATTCTTGAGCGATGTGCTCAACTTTTACCGCCTCCATATTTCGCAGCTGCACTGTATAGGTGCGGCAAAAATAACGAATTTCGAGGTAAACTGTCGCTTACTCGCGGTGAAACCGACTATCAATCTTTTCCGCGCGTTTTACCACACGTCGTGGTCGAACGGGTGGGTGACGTTTTCCAAGCGCCCAGGGCCCTATCAGTGTTATGCTGAGAAGGTAGATTCCCTTAGGGATTGGAGGGAGAAGTTTTTCTGGATAGATGATAGGGTATTCACCACACTCTCTAGGTTTTTTACCCAAGGGACGCTTCCAAAGGATGAGTGCCCGGACCCCGGTATGTACAACGTAGGAGATGCGGAGACTATTAATAGTAACCGCATCCCCATCAGTCCCTATCCCGAGGAATTTTTGGTTTACATGGGGATGAGTCACAATTACTTCGGGGCAAGCGATGAGGTGCCGACATTTTTGGATGAAGACGGCCGAGGTGGGTGCTTGTCCTCTTTTATCCTCGCCTTTATAATGTAAGCTCTTCTTGTATTTTTTAGCTTTATCAACTAACTTGTTCTTCTTCTGTTTGTTCATGTGTCGCACAGAAATGGATCTATTTGCTGTGGTGAAATTGAAGAAGCCTATGCAGGTGACTGTGGGCGTGCGCCCCCTGAGGGAAGGTGAAGTGCCTGTCTTGGAGGCTTCTGCTGGACGCCTTCTGGAGCTTGCCCGGGAAGAGTCTTCTGATGCCTCACAGCCTATTGTGAGAGCGACACCAGTGCAGACTGTTCCTGCGCAAGGGGTGGTGGCAACTGAGCTTGCACGTGCTGAGGCGTCCACGAGTGCTGGGATCCTCAAGGTGGATACGAACTCTGAAGAAGAGCGCCAAGGCGTGAAGCGTAAAGTTGCTGATGATGGTGGTGAGGGCACCTCAAAGCGCATACGTCATACCATCATTGTAGATGAGTCCACATATGAGGAGACATCATCTTCTGTTGCTGCGCTGGGAAATGTTGGGACTTCTCTTCCTTCGTAAGTGATATTTGAGTATTTATATTCATACGTGTTATACGCAGGGCCACTCTTTGACTTCTTTATGTTTGCGTGTAGTAACAATGCTGCAGGGGGTGATGCAGCGTTTGTTGAGGGGTTGGTGCCACCCCAAGCGGCGTACAAGCATGTGGAGGAGCCGCTGAAGGTGAGTGAGGAGCTGTCTGCGCGGCAGGCTGAGTTGGTCACTCAGTTGAAGGCGCGATATGTTGGTGAAGGTAGTAGTCTCACTCAGAAAGATGAGGAGATTGCTATGCTGAGGGCGTAGTTGGCTGATGCGCGAGCAGATGTAGGATCTACATCTGCATATGCTAGGAGGCTCGCAAGTGAAAATTTGTCTTTGATGGTTGAGGTAAAGCGAGAACGCGCTGAGACTGACCAGTACATTGTGGTATCCATAGGTGGTTGATCAGCCATGGTCTGTGCTTGGCAGCTATGGGCACGCTGGAGTCCCAGGAAGTCATGGAGGCTTTTGGGAAAGTTGTAGAGTGTGCCGTGGCGCGTGGTAAGGCGCAGGCTGCAGAAGAGCTTCATGAGAGCAAACTGCTGACGGTGCCCCTTGCAGAGGTGCCTGGGTATAAGGCGGATGCTTTTGATGAGCTGGTGGAGGCCATGGAGAAGATGAAGGTTTTTGACTTTCCTCACATCGCCCGTTTGGAGCGTGATCAGGATTATCCGATTAGTGTGATCATGCAGGGCCTGACTCTGGCCAAACATATAGCTGAAGATGCAGAGGCGCAACCTGACTTCTTCTTGAAGCAAGACGAGTCGCAGCTGAAGGTGCCTGTATTTGCTCGTTCCCGCCACATGCTCAATCCCTTCGCTCTTGAGAAGGAGATTTCTTTGAAGAAATGCTTAGAGGCGCATGAGACAAGAGCTGCACGTAAGAAGGGCATGAAGGGGAAGGCCATCCTTTGCGGTGTTGGCGCAGCCCATCTCCCTCATTCTGATGGGATTCCCGTTAGCGTGCCAACGGTATCTCAGGAGGATAGTAGCCTTTTAAGAAAGTTAAGTGAGGCTGGGGAGTTGGCGTCTACAGCTAGTAGCTCCAGCCATGTGCGTGCTCATAGCATTTAGACATGTATGTAGATTGTATAAAACTCATGATTCGTATAATAATATTTATCATTTTTGTATGCCTTGTTTGTATTATTTGTACTTAGAATATTTTCTTTTGTGTAAAAGAGTATCCAAGAGTCAAATTGAAACCAAGACATACAAAGAATGACTTGGATTAAGCACATAACTTTAAAAAAAATCATAAGTGTAAAGACAGACTTTCATTGTGTTGCAAGTACTATATCAAATGACCAAGAGTCTTGGCTCATAGATTGCTAAGCATGTACAGTGTACGTTTATGTTACGTATCCATTGTGGGATGCGCACTTTAAACTTACTTCAACGTCTTGAAAGTAAGGTGCTTAGCAAGGATACGTGATCCATTGTTGATGGGTTTGCAACCCTCTTACTCAACGAGTTAGTTAGTAGGTTTACTCATCCTTTCTGCCGTCGTGGGTCTTAATAAGTGCATGCACCCCATGTAGGCAAAATATAAAGTAATGATATTTAGACATAAGAAAAAATGTAAGCAATAAAGTTAAACGTGATATGGAGTTAGCTAGAAACCACAACGTTTTATTAATACTTGCAAGTTTTTTGAAGATAAAAGACAATTCCTAAAAGAAAATTCAAATACAGACATATTATTAGGCACGTACTAAAGTGCAAGGTTGTCTGCGTGTGGGCAGTAGCCTTTTCTAAAGATAGCATCTCTTGAGATTGCAGATATTCCAAGTGCGTGCCAGCTCGTGGCCTTCCATATTGCGCAACTTGTATGCACCATTACCTAGTGCATCTGTGACCTCATAGGGTCCTTCCCACTTGGGTCCAAGTTTGCCTGTGTCTTCTGCGTGGCTTGCATCATTGGCGCGGTATACAAAGTCTCCTGGTCTGAAAGAAGTGTGTTTGACTTTTGCATCATAATACTTCTTCATTTTTGACTTAGCCTTTACTTCACGGATAGCTGCGCGTTCGCGCCTTTCTTCCAACAGATCCAAGTCTATGCGCCGCTCATCGTCATTTGTTGTGACATTTACTTCCGTTGTGCGGATAGTTGGCATCCCAATCTCGGCTGGTATGACAACTTCTGTCCCATAGACAAGAGAGAATGGTGTGTCTCCAGTGCTGGTTTTTATTGTAGTGCGATGCGCCCATAGAACATGTGACAGTTCATCTACCCACCTTCCTTTATGTTTGTCAAGGCGTGCTTTTATTCCTTCGCCCAAACTGCGATTCGCGCGTTCAACCAAGCCATTGGTTTGTGGGTGTTTAACTAAAGCAAAGTGTTGTGTAATGTTTAATTGCGCGCACCAGTCTTTGAACGGATTGTCACAGAATTGTTTTCCATTATTCGAAATAATCTCTCCAGGTAGGCCAAAGCGACATACAATGTTGTCCCAAACGAAGCGTTTGACTTGGTTGCCTGTGATGTTCGCCACTACTTTTGCCTCAATCCACTTAGTGAAATAATCTATGGACACGATGAGGAATTTGATTCCTCCCGCTGCGACTGGGAAAGGGCCTGCGATGTCAATGCCCCATTTATAGAATGGCCATGGTGAAGTGATGGGGGTTAGCTCTTGTTGTGGTCGGCGCGGGATTGGTCTGTGGACTTGGCAATCACTGCACTTCTTTATCATATCACCCGCGTCGTGGTGCATGGTGGGCCAATAGTATCCTGACCGCAGGGCATGCGCTACCACAGATCGTGGTCCAAAGTGCATGCTGCATGAACCAGCGTGGATCTCGCGAAGTACGTAATCTGTCTGAAGGGGTCCAACGCACCGAAGCCATGGTTGTAGGAATGAACGTCGATATAGGATGCCATCGCAGAGTTCAAATCTTTGCGCTGTGCGCCGTACTCTGCGAGCGTCCTTCTGTTCTTGTGGTAAGATCCCTTTGCTTATGAATTCAATGATCGGTGTCATCCACGTAGGATCCTGTTCCTCTATTACTGTGGATATTTCCATCTCTGAGATTGATTTGTTTTTCAGAGTTTCCACCAATACCTGCTTGGATAGGTGCGCAAAGCTCATAGATGCGATCTTGCTAAGCGCATCAGCTTTCCTTTTTTCTCCTCTAGGGACTTGTTTGATGGTAAACCTGTCGAAATTCTAAATTAGAGACTTGGTTTTGTCGAGGTATTGGACCATGTGTTCATCCTTGGCCTCATATTCACCTAACACGTGATTGGCTACTAGCCTAGAATCTACGTTTGCCTCTAGGTTGCGCACGCCCATTTGAGTGGCAAAGCGTAGTCCAGCGAGTAGGGCTTCATATTCTGCCTCATTGTTTGTGGCTGTGAATTCAAAACGCAGTGCATAAGTGAATTCCACTCCTTCTGGGTTAGTGAGGATATGGCCTGCGCCTGATCCATCCATGTACGAGGACCCATCTGTGAATAGGATCCATGGCTCTTGTAGTGTTGTTTCACTTTTTGTAGAGTGTCTGGCTTTTCGCAGATGAAATCTGCCAATATTTGTCCTTTAATTGCAGTGCGCGGTCTATAAGAGATGTTATACTCGCTCAGTAACACACTCCATTTTTGTAGCCGTCCTGATGCGTCAGGTTTAGAGATAACTTGCTTGATTGGTTGGTCCGTGATCATAGCTATTGGGTGCGCTTGGAAGTATCGGCTCAATCTCTAAGCTGCGAAGACTAGAGCTAGGAGCAGTTTTTCCATGGCAGTATAGTTGGTCTCTGTCTTTTTGAGTGCTTTGCTTACAAAGTATATTGGTGTTTGAACGGAGTTTCTATCTGTCAATAGCACCGCGCTGACTGCTCCATGAGTTGCAGATAAGTACATGATCAATTCTTCCCCTGGTCGGGGTGCAACGAGTTTGGGAAGTGCTGCTAAGTGTTGCTTGAGTTGTTGGAAAGCTTCTTCCGCTTCCGTAGTCCAGCGAAAGTCTCCCTTTTTTGTGCACTTCGTGAGTATTTTGAAGAGTGGGAGCGATTTTTCTGCTGATTTAGATAAGAATCGGTTTAGTCCATCTAATTTATCGTTTAATGACTGAACCTCTTTCAGTGTGCATGGTGAAGGAAGTTCGATGACAGCTTTTGTTTTCTCTGGGCAGGGCTTTATTCCATCAGGTTCTATCAAATACCTAAGAAACATGCCTTCTGTAGCGCCAAAGGTACATTTCTTTGGGTTTAACTTCATGTTGATCCTCCCTAGTGTCTTGAATGTTTCCTCAATGTCCTGCACTAATTCTTCCTCAGTATGACTCTTGATAACAAGGTCATCGACATAAACTTCCAGGTTGCAGCCTACTTGCTTTTCAAACGCATTGTCCACCAAGTGCTGATACGTTGCTCCCGCGTTCTTTAGTCCAACAGGCATTTTAGTATAGCAATATACCCCTTGACTTGTGTGGAAGGCTGTTTTTTCTTCGTCTTCCTTGGCCATCTGGATTTGGTGATATCCTTTATATGCGTCTAAAAAGCATTTGAAAGGGTATCCACACAGGGATTCCACCTTCCATTCTATTTCTGGTAGCGGGTAGCAATCCTGTGGACATGCTTTTTTAAGGTCAGTAAAGTCCACGCACATTCTCCAACTGCTATCACTTTTCTTTACCATTACAGGGTTAGAAAGCCAGTCATGGTAGTAGACTTCGCGCATGATGCCTGCGTCAACAAGCTTGTGCATTTCCTCTAGGATGGCTTTTGCACGATCTGGAGCTTGGCCACGCTTTTTCTGTCGTATTGGAGGGTATCCTTGTCGGATTTGTAGCCTGTGCTCTATGATAGAGCGCGGTACTCCAGTCATGTGTTTTGGTTCCCATGCAAAGATATCTAGGTTCTTTTGCAAGAGTGCGCACACAGCCATTCTGCCTTTGTCAGACAGCGACCCTCAAATTGATATCTCTTGATCTGGATAGTCAGGGTGAATTGCAACCTTTAGGTTTGGTATTTTAGCTACGCGCTGTTCTGGGACCTTCTCCACTTCACTTGTTACTGTATTACACTCTTTAGGTGACACTGTGGTATTATAGAGGGTGACAATGCCTCCTTTTACTGGGAACTTTATCATCCCATGCGCTGTGGATGGTACAGCGCGCATATATGATATTCCGGGTCTCCCAATAATCCCGTTGTACGGTGAAGGAAACTTGATTACCATGAAGTTCATCCAGGTCGCTGTAGAGTGTTGTTCATCACCAACGACTACAAGTAAGCGCAGTTGCCCCATAGGCCATATCTTTTCTCCTGTGAAGCCAGTTAACGACGTCGTGGCTGGAATTAACTGACTTTGTATCTCAGGTCGTAGCCTCTTGAAACAATGTTCATACAGAATGTCTACGGATGCTCCTCCATCAATATACATGCGGCGGATATCGTGTCCCCCAGTATGAATCTCAATGGTTAGCGGCTCTACTACTGCGTTGTCCGCAGCTAGAGTGGGGAAGGATATTTCATTCCAAAAAGAGAATTTTTGGCTGATTTTTTGCTTCGTCTTGCGTTGCCATGACTGTATCATGTAAATAATGTCAGCCTTATCTTTGGGTGGCTCCTTCTTACCTCCATTCTTTTGTTTATCCTTCCCTTCTTTAATATTCTTAACGAGATGATCCATTCGACCCTCCTTTACTAATTTGTCAATTAGTTGTCGTAGTTGGACGCACTCGTTAGTGGTATGGCCCTTTTGTCCATGGTATTCGCAGTATCCATTCCCTACACGTCGATCCTCTGGAGTGCGTATTGGTGGGGGTTTTGGGAAGTTTGCGCCTTCTGTTATGAATATTTCCCTTGGAGTCTTTGTGAGGGGAGTATATTTGTCATTATCTCGTCCGCTTCCCTGACTGCGATAATTCTTGTTGCGATTGCTACTCTGATCATTGGATTATCTCCTAGGCTGTTCTTGCTGCCTATAATTTGAGTAGCCTTTCTTGCTATCCGCAGCCGCTGCTTCCCCTTGGATAAAGGACCTAGTGCGCTTTGTTAGTTCGTCAAAGGTTTGAGGCACCTTATCATTGAGTCTCCTTATTAACTCTGGGTTATTGATCCCATTCATGAACCCTGAGATCTTGAGCACTTCGGGGCATGCCTTAACTTGTATGCATTCATCCTTGTAGCGCTCCATATAAGCGCTTGTGGTTTCCCCTTGGCGCTGTTTTACTCTGGCTAATTCAACAGGGTTCTTAGCGCACTTCTTTCTTTGAGTGAAGTTTAAACGGAATGCTCTTCACAACTCTTCAAACCCGTTTATGCTTCTTCGTGGAAGCTTGCTAAACCAGGTTCGCGCATTCCCTACTAATGTTGAATTAAACATATGGCACCATACAGGTTGTGGCCAATTCTCGATAGTAGCAGCTGATTCGAAAATTTTTAGGTGGTCATCGGGATCTCCCGTTCCATCATATGTTTTAACATTAGCAGGCATGCGCCTTCTCCTGTTATCAGAGTAATCGCTGATGCATCGCGTGAATGCATCAACCTTTTGGCGGCGCCAAGGGAGAGATATATCTGCCTTTTCCTCCTCGCGATGTCTTCCTCTGGACTTCCAGTATCCTGTCTCTTTGTGCTCGTTGTCCGAGGAGTTGCTTGAGGAGGAATTGTCCCTTTTGCGGCACTTGCGCCGTCTTTCCTCAGAATCCAAGCTTGAGGGACTTTCACTTGGGGAAATTTGTCTCCTTAGTCTATCATGGATTCTTCTGCTTCCTGACCTTGAAGAGCTCTCGCTCGGTGAGCGTTGCCTTCTAAGTCTTTCTTGCATCCTGCGGTTACCAAGTCTGGCGTGGACATTGGTGCGCCTTTCGTTGTCTTCGTATTCCTCCGAATATTGTGAATCAGATGTTGTACCAAGTCTGTCGTGGACATTGGTACGCCTCTCATTGTTTTCGCGCTCCTGGTAGTGCGGTGGGGATGTTTCTGGGTTAAAGTTAAGCCGGGCTTGTAGGCTCTGGCTTGACCTTCTCCTTGCCTCTTCTTGCATGAGGTTAGTTACAGCTTCGTAATTTTGAGATACAAAATTACTTAGCGTTAATTCAGGCGCGTCCTCTTCCAGCGTGACAATGTCTGCTTCTGGGTTAGGTCCCCTATCTCGATTAGGCGCGCCTGGTGGCAGATTGTTGTCCATAATGGGTTCCGTTTGATGGGGAGTGTTGAAGAGAGTGCGCTGAAGTTCTTCAGCGCTTGGAACCACAGTGGTGGTTTCAGTAGTTCCTGCGGGCAGTTCCATCGTTGGGAGAATTAGGGTTGGGCCCGATTCTTGGTGACCAGGTGCACTGGTTGTTCCAGAAGCCTTCCTAGAGGTCGAATCTTGGTGATTCCTCCTCTGGGGATCACCACGTGTTTTTTCCAACTGCGGAGTCCGCTGGCTTGAGTTTTTGTGCTTCGTCATTCTAGTTCTTAGTGTAGGGTCCCACGGATGGCGCCACTTGTTGATACAAAAGTTGGGCATTCCTTGTTTGGGTTCCTGCTCTCGTACCAATTAGATCTTCATGCTTGAAACCTGCACACTAAGAAAATAAACAAACACCGTTAGGCTTATCGTGGGATTGTCTCCCACGATTATCCTCCGGCGTGAGAGTAAGTAATCGATTTTAGGGTTATGTAGAAGAGTTAGGGTTGTGAATCGTACCTTTAACGAGAGTTATGGTTTTGTTTATATAGGCACAGAATCCTTATTGGATACGTGTGCCTTACTCTTTGGTATATATCCGGTTTGGATATATATCCCTTAAATAAGAGATATCCATATCACAACTATAAATAACTTTGGGCTTGGGCTTTCGTGAGCCCAAACCACTAGCGTACTGGCCCAAATCATTGTTATGATAGCCCACTCGTAGCGGGCTTGGGCGTTAATGATGTGTATCATTTGGGTTCGTGACCCGAATATAGACTATACCTTATCATTAATAATTATAAGACTTATCTAGCTTTGCTAAAACTTACAATGCATAAAATTAACACTTCACAACTATGTTAATTTATTTGTTCCATCGTATACAATTTTATATTCACATGTTTAACAAAAATACTGAGTTATAGCATGCGAAGTGCAAAAAATATTTTAAATTGTTGTTTTTCATATCATGTTACCTCAGGATTTTGGGTGTTCTTGGAATAGCATTCCAAGACTATAATTATTTTGTGCTACACGCGCTTATGTAAAAAAAGACATTTATTTATTTAAGATGTCTATCTATCCATGTATTTTATATAATTAAACACACTTTTTAAAGTCACCCTCATAATGTCATTCTAAAATATTGAGCTATCGCATTATGACATTGTCAAAGACCACATTTTTAAAAAACTCACTTAAAACTATAAAAGATTTCATTTGGATTAAATTTGACTCCCTATAAGTCATTTCTCTCTTCTTTTATTTATTTTTATTATATATATATATATATATATATATATATATATATATATATATATATATATATATATATATATATATATATATATACTACTTATCCTAAATGTATCATTTTACTACAATTATGCTGAATTACACAAACTTAAACTAAATTGCATCTAATATTTCAAATTCACTAACTGTCTTCAATTACACTAGCAATTAATAAAACCTAAGTCTAACTTTGACTTTTTTTTCCAAACTAACCTACTGTTTTATCGATTAAAATCTTTATTATAACACTAATAAAACCTATATGAAATAGAAAAGCAGCAATACTACAACAGTTAAACTCTACAATCAATAGAGCCAAACACTCCTTTAGTGAGTCAGTCTTACTAAATCAACTCAAATATTAGTCCAACTCAATCCAAACTTCCAATAACTAAACCAACTATGATCAATGATACTATAGTGAATCCAGAACCACAGATCTCAGATGCATCACAACCACAGACAACTCAGATCAATAAGTATGACATATGCTCAACAACACTAAAATGAAACACACGGATCTACAAAACAGATGCAAACTATTATCAATCAAGCTCAACTAAAATAATACTATAACTACTCAACAGAATTAATCAATGAAACAGTAATTTCAAAACTAAACAGATCTAACTATTATGAAGCTATGAAATCAGATTTTGGTACAACTTACAACTCAATTCCATCTCAGCTAAACAGGGATGGATTCATTGTGTTTGCCTATCTTTAGGATAGGCAGGTCCTTCCATTTTTGACCAAGCTTATCCAACATATACCACTGCAAACTCAGGATCAAATCTGTCTTTGATTGATATTGACTGATGACTCAAACAACTCCACTAAAAGCTAAAGAGCTCAAATGGAATGTATAAAAGCAAAATAAGCTCAACTGTAAGCTTAACTAGACAGTTTAGTAAACATTTTTTTATTTTTATATTTTTCTAATTTTTTTTTATTTATTTTTCTTTTTCTGTAAATGATTTATAAGATAAGATAGGAGTAAAGGATTTAAGCTGAATAAAACTAGAATAAGCAGAATAGGTAAGTATTAAAACAGAATACAACACTATATAGGGGCACGTTCTATGCAATACCCATATTAGATACAGTATTTTACAGTACTCATTTAGACCAATAGGAATTTAGTATTAATAAATATTTTTATTTAATTGAAAAAGGCATAATAGTCAAACATATTTTTGGTTTCTTTTTGAATTTTTTTAATTAAAAAATGTTTTTATATTCCCTTAATTTTCGGAGTTATTATTTTTTTTAAAAATTTCTGTATACATGTTTTTGGAAAATGAAGTGCATATGTGTTTTTGTTTTTTTCTCTTTTTTTTTGTTTAATATTGTAAATTTACATATATTTCTTGTGTATAATTGTTTATACATCAAACTTTTTTTTTTTTTTTTTTTTTTTTTTTTTTTTTTTTTTTTTTTAAATGGTAATTGCACATATGTTTCTAGTGTATATTTTTTAATCTTCAAAATTTATAACAAAAAAATAAACATAGACATATACATGTAACCTCTAAATTTGTAACAAACCAAAAATATAAATAGTATACACAAAAATTGATATCAAATGAAATACAATTTAAATACAAATGTATCTTGTTAAGTATATATCTACACGTCAATCAAAAACATGTGTGCACTCTTCTAAGAACATATATGCACGCTTCACTTTCTCATTAAATTTATTAGAAAATATGAGTACCCTTCCCAGAACATATGTGCACGTTGCGCCTCTCATTATGAAGAACCTGCAAACAAAAGGTTAATCAGCGGTTCATTATCAAGATATCAGATCTACTTCAATTCCTTGTTTGTTAAACTGAACCTATATGTAAAAATCCAATAAGACCCTTTGTAAATTATAACTGGATGTACACACGTCAAAAGATAAGTCTCCAAAAAATTACTAAAAAAATCAACTACTCCACAATCTGTATTTTTCATGTCATTTCTATTTCTTAATATCTTTAAAAGTCAAATAAAGGAAACACCATTTGTTGCGATTACTGTCAAATCTAGAAAAAAAAAATGTAAGCCAGCTACTTTACAAAAACTATTAACGAGAATTAAAAAAAAAAAAAAATTAAAAAATTTAAACAACATCAATAACAATCAAAACTACATGCTAATCCATACCACCATTACAGGCATGACCCACAAGAAAATTCACTAGTGGATTAATAACTCAATGTCAACACAATTTTTTTTTTTTCTTTTTTTTCTTTTTTAATGTTGAAAACGTAAGAGTTTTTTTTGGCAAGAAACCCAAACAAATCTAACCTACCTTTCTAGTCGAAGATATTATTTAATCAAAAGAAGGTTTTCATCCCATTTTTTTAATCCAGAAAATAGAAGGTCTATTAAAAAAAAATCATGAATACGCATCTTTTCAATTTCATCGATAGAGAGAGGTGGCTAGGTTTATTTCGCATGAGAGAGAATAGCGATGGATGTAATTGTTATGGTGGATCCGTTGTTGGTTGCTCGGAAACATGATAGGTTGTGGTGGTTACAGGGTGGTTAGGGTTTGTGGCGGAGAAGAAAATGATAGCAAATTTCATATCCATAATTTAATGGTACAGTTTATGGAGACATAAAAGATGAATTAATACGTAGTACCAATAATGCCCTTTCAGCCTTTTGTTTAATTAAAAAAGAAACCCCCATTTTTTTGTTTAATTACAATTTTGGCACTTTTAATCCTAGCCATTGATCAAATTCATCCAATGGCCTAGATTTATTTTAATGGTACTGTAAAGTACTGTATCTAATATTGGTACTGCATGGAATACAACATTATATATATATATATATATATATATATATATATATATATATATATATATATATATATATATATATATAGAGTTAGGATCAAATAAGAAGATTACTTAAAATCAGAAGGAATAAGAAGAACTATAACCACAAATCCGAGATGCATCGACCTAAATTAGATGCATCCCTATAATCTTAGATGCATTATAACGCACCATAGTGTGTTTTCTAGCTTTTAATCAGATGCATATATGTATATTAGATGCATTTCATGATTTCTCTTGTTTTTTGTTCTTCTGCACGTGTCAAAATCATGAAAATCAATTTGCACCATCTATACATCAAATTAACTTTCAAAACTCAAGATGTTGCATCTATATGAATAGAAATGCATCTATTGCAAGTCGTTGTGTCTCAAATGCGTGATTTTGGTCACTTCTCACCACTTCTTATTTTAATTTACTTCTTACTGGATCCCTACTATATATATATATATATATATATTAACAAAATCTATGATCGTGTTTATGTAATAATTTCAATCTAACATTGGCATAGAAAAACCACTACATGATTTACAAAATTTTGAGAAGTTGTTAAATAAATAAAACTTTTATATACAAATAAAATTAAAATGCAATAAGTATTTTCAAGGAAGTTTGTTAGCATATTAATGAACTAACAAGATGTTCGCGCAATGCAGTAGTATTAGAGAGGAGAAGCCAACGGTGGTTGCTGGAGATAAATGATGGAAAAAAGATAGTAGTCATAATTTACCTTTGTTTCATTAGAGTTTAGCTCACCGATTTTTGTCAACATATATTCTCATATCACATTAACAATCTTTACATGCATTATCACCAAATAAATTTGTCATCACCAAATAGATAACATAACAATTTTTATACTAAAAAAGATCATAATGCACAGTTTACTGTGCATAGATTATTTTGTAACTGTTATAATTGTATGTTTTTTAATTTGTTGTTACTATTAAAATTTTGTTCGAATTACTTATGTTGACTAGTTTTAATTTTTCATTTTATAACTGAAATATTGTTGACATGTGTTTGTATTGTATGTTATTTAGTAAGAGTGAATTAAAGTGTTGTAAGATAAGCATGAATAGTCATACCTCTTAAAATTTTAAGATAATATTATCTATTCTTTATATGAACAAGATAATTCATAACACTTTTGGGCTGCGTTTTCAAGTTTAATTTTGAGGAGAAATGAAAGATAAGAAAAGGAAACTATAAAGAAGTTGTGTTCTCCAGTTTCTTTAAGGCAGAAAAAGTAAGTAAATGAAGGAAATTTGACAGAAAACTGAGCATAAAACTTTCTTCCTACAAATGGGCCGAAATTGAAGTAAAAAAAATAAAAAATAAAAAATAAAATAAAAAAGTCTAGCATGCCAAATGACAAAAATATCATACCTTTTAAACTTTAAAACTTTTAAATATAGGTATAATTATAAACAAGCCCAATATTTTCATTTCTCCTCTTACTTTCTCAAGTGAAGAACACAAAATTTTCAACTCAATAACACAAATTTTTTCACCCTCTTCTTTCTTTACTTTTATTTTCACCATTTTTATTTGCATTTCTTTAACAAAAAACTCGAGAACATATTGTTAGTCTTGCAAAAGAAGTTTATACCTTAAAAAAAATTGCTTCCCCTTCCAATTAATGTAGAATCACTAGTATAGATTTGGCCTTTCGTCACACATAGCATATTTCGAATGGTCACAGAGCAACATATTTACGTGACTAAATGTATCAGCATTAAATAAACAGCCACACTTGATCCGACTTGTGTGACCATTTCGTAAAATATATGTCACACATTTGTGTATATATGTGACCAAAGGGTAACTGGTAAATATTTTTCGACATTTTAGTCACTTTTAATTCGGGACGTGTGACGGATACAAATCAGCTCGAAACATTAGTCACACTATAGATATACATATGTGACAAATATATGTCACACAATTGAACAGTGTGACCAAAAAGATATATGGTCACATGAAGTACTTGCGTATGTGGCTAAATTATATAGTCAAGTTT
This sequence comes from Artemisia argyi, assembly GCA_030686995.1. Lineage (NCBI taxonomy): Eukaryota > Viridiplantae > Streptophyta > Magnoliopsida > Asterales > Asteraceae > Artemisia > Artemisia argyi. Next base: position 17,175,503 of record CM060677.1, read on the forward strand.
GTCACACATTATATAAACGTGACTGCTATTATTTGCTGAATAGTTGGCCACATATGAATTTGAAATGTGTGACAACTAAAAACTTAGTTTGAAACGTTAGTCACGAAATGCGTTTAAGAGTGACAAATATATGTCACACACTTGAAGAGTGTGACCAAATGTCATATATGGTCACACTAAACCATAGAAACATGATTAAGTGTAACTAAAATTCGATACATATGGTCACGTAAGTTAATATGTGTGTCTAAAGTTTAGTGTGTGTTTGTTTGCCAAATCCTAATGTGTATAGTCACACTTAAGTGAAGCACGATCATGTGACTATAGGCTTTACAATAGTCACACCATATCACACATGTGTATCTTAATAATGTTTATGGCCACATCATAAGGGTATTATATGTGACCAATACATTCAAAATAGTCACATTGTGAAATATTCATGTGACTATTATTTATAGCAAAATATGAAGTCAGTTATCATTAACCTTGATATTAGTCACATTGAGTTTTTGTGTGACTAAATTAAAGATGCTATATATATGGTCACATGAAGTATTTATTTAGGTGTCTAAATCATAGTGTCATATTTTGTCACACATTATTTAAATGTAGTCACAATTCGATACATATGGTCACACATTTCTGATAACTTATGTATACTCTATCTAGTTTCAGTCTAATTTGATATTCACTGCATGAATTGAGTTCAGACTATTAGTCACGACTCTTCATTTGCCCCATTACAATGTTCCTAGTTATACTTAGAACTGTTAAGTATATTTAGATGTTAGGATCATTGTGCATATGTTATGGCTTGTATTTTCTTTGTTTCTAGACTAACATTTTGCAGGAAAAGCAAAGAAAAAGTTGTTTGGATTGGAATTTGGGTGAATGCTAGTAACTCTGAACTTAATGATGCTAATGCTAGTAACTCGGAACTTAATGTTGCTAGGCAGAACTTAATGCTGCTAGCCCGTTAGTGAGCCCTCACGTGCGTTTCACGTCAGGGTATTTTTGTCATTTCACTGTTCCCGACTATAACACACTTCAGCTACCTCCCTTTCACGAAAATCGACGAGGACATTTTTTGCAAATAACAAAACTAAGTCGTGTTTAACACAACAAAATCACACACACATAAATGCTGTATCTTCTTTCAACATAATATCTCAAACAATACAGTCGGTGCTTAGCAGTCGTGATTCTTCAAAAAACACACGTATCAGGTAACCACATTTACTGATTTTTACTTCATTCAAACGGTATTTTGCATTTTTTATAACCTTAATCGTTAATACAGTAACCATGTTTGGTAATCAATTTATTTGCGCTGTGGACAATCCTGATGTTTTGGATGAGTTTGTAAGTTAACACCATTATTGACAATCTATTATTTCTCTAAGAAATTAGTTTAATTACTCCTTCCCATAATTATAGTCCACTGTTGACTTTTTAAGTCTTTAGTTTTCAACTTTGACTTTAAATATTTTTATTTATGTTATATATTATTTGATGCAAAATATATGAATGGATTAAGTTTTGAATGTATTTTCCATTGGTATAATTTTTATCAACTATTATATAACACAAATAAAAATATATAAGGTTAAAATTGCCAAATGAAGACTTAAAAAGTCACACATTAAGTGTCCACTATGACTTTTTCAAGTCTTTTTTCTTCAAATTTGACTTCAAATTTTTTTGTCCGTGTTATATAGTACTTGATGCAAGATATATGAATGGATTAAGTTTTTAGTTGTGTTTTCATTTGTATAATTTATTTTCATATACAGGAACTGCATAATAATTATGTTCTAGGAGGTTCCTATACTGGCAATGGTTTTATTTTCTTAGTTAACTGTGTGGAGGTTAGATGGAAAGTTCGTGTAAGGAGAGTCTCACAATTTAAGTGTGTTGTTGAGGGAGCAAGGTGGAATGATTTTTTCATTCACAACATCTCATGTTCTGCTGTTGAGTACATACATTTTGTTGAAGAGGGTGAGGATGTGTTTTATGTAACTTGTTATGGTCAGGATGGGTTGGAGTTTCACAATTATGAACCCGAGAGTGCCCCATTTTGGAGATGTTTAGTGCCTGTGACAGACACATCTCTGCTTATGCAGTCGTTGGAGGAAGACTTTCTGAGATATCTGGATGGCCTAACCCCTACTAATTCGGTCGTTGTTTCCACTAACACAACTGACTACAATGTTATGGTGGCTAGTGATCATCTCTATGGTCGATACGTCAATTCCTTCTTCTATGGCGGTGGTTGGTTGACACTCGTTCGAGACTTGAATATGAAGGCTGGTCAGTGGATGGTTTTTACTCAGGTTGACCCGGGCCAGGAATTTAATGTGATGTTGTTTGAACCTGATGGAGGGGCCATCACAACTGTGGAGACATACAACACCAATATTTCCATGAATGCCTTGTGTCACCAACCACATGACTATGGTATTTTTTCCTTTATTAGCTTTAACTACATCAAGTATATGATATCTTTGTAACATTTTGGATTATGTATAACTTACTCATTTTGTATTATTAAATTCAGATTTTGAAGTCGGACGGATGAACTGGATGTGCAAATGGTCGTTTCACACTGTCCACGACCAAGAAGATAGGGCATTCTACCGACCACTGACTGCATGCTTCTGGAGAGATGGACGACTAGTAAGTGTCTTGAAAACTTTGATAATTTGTCAAATTGTTATGCTACAATTTCAATGAGATTACAAACTAAATGTTAGGTTACCGTTTTACAACATAATCACTTAGAGATCTAGAGAGAGAAAGTAAGTAGAGAGAGAAAGTGGAAGGAACCCTTATAATGAAAATGAAATGAAATGTAATTACTAAGAGAACCAACACCCTCTAATGAGGGGTTATAAGTCTATTTATAGGTGAGGACTAGGGCTTCACTAAACTTTGACAATATGACATATTAAGCCCTTAGACCTTTACCAAACCTATAAACTTAGCATAAAACTTAATAAAACATATTTAATCACTAACGTACTAACTAAATAATGCAACCTATTACAAAATTCAATGACCGACACTTGAAATAATAAAGTCTATTCCCAACAATCTCCCCCTAAGTGTTGGTCATCAAAGGTTGCCCGACGTCGTCATTTTCTAAACTTTGACTTTGTTGTTGACATCTTCAAAAATTGTTAGCAAAATCTTCCATCATTCTTTGTACTTCGTTCTTTGTTAATGTGATGGTGATCATGTTATGAAGTTGTCTGCCGTTCGTCACTTCTGTGTCTGTGGTGGTTGTCCGCCATTCCAACATGCTCATACATCTTTGGACTTTGTCTTTCAAGTGCAAGGAGTTCCTTTACATTCACATAGATCTTTGGTCTTTATACTTAGTAGATTCTTCTTTTTGGCGTAGAATCTTTCTTTGAACTTTGTGGTGCTTAGATCTTTGGGGGAGCTTTCATTTGCTTCAAGATGTATGTATGAGCAGGCTAGAATCTACCATCATAGATGTGGAAAACTAGAAGGGGGGGTTGAATAGTTTTGCGTTTTTTTCGTTTAATAAAAGTTTGCTTTCAAAGAATTAATGGTAATCGTAAAAACCTTTGAAGCTAAAGTATAGATACAAATTAATTTACCTATATCACATAGATACTACTTATTTAAAGTGTTGAATAGAAATTATAATTTCATATATCTCACTTAATTATAAGTAAGTATTTATATATGTATATGTGATTTAATAATTGTATATACTTATATTTTACTAATGTATAATTAAGGTTTTAAATGGAATCTAGTTTGATCTTTATGTGAAATCAATATATGCACAACACACAATAATAATAATGTACGAGAAGCAAGTAAGTAAACAAGTAAAGAATGAGAGATGAAAAGATCAAACCGAGAGACAAAGGATATATAGTGGTTCGGCTACAAGGATACCTTCCTTGCCCTAATCCACTCCCCGAGCACCGAACTCGAGAGTTTTCTTCACTAAGTCAATAACCTCCCTTATGGAGGAGAAAATCGTACACACCAAAAGCTTACACCAATTAATGACACAAAGCAAAATGTCGTGTTCTAATCGTAGCTAGAACCAATCTCACACCAAATAACACACCACAACTTCTTCACACCTTTTACTTCTTCTATACTTCTTCACACGATAAGTATCTTCACGCCTTCATAAAATACTTCACGACTTCAATGTCTTGCAACTTCACAACTTCAAAGCACCAATGTCTTCACAACTTCAAACCAATAATGTCTTTGCACCTTCTAGCCACTAGTATCTTCACAACTTTAATCTACTAATGTCTTCTAGTCTTCTCCACTTGGAAGCTTCAATTACTTCACTACTAGTCACTATTGCAACTCTCTCCTATCTTCACTACTATCCAACACTACTTCTTCACTTCAAGTTCCACTTCACACTTACAACAATTCTAGATTCTACAACTAAATCTAGCTAACTAATACATACACCTTATTCACCAAAATATGAAAGATCAACAAGATGAAACAAACAAACAACTTAGATGGCAAGATGATACTAAGTTGTAATACTTCTAATAGAAGTATTCTTCTCTTTGCACTTGAGTGTTGAGGCTTGAATCACTTTGAAACAAAGATCAAAGTATATAAGATCAAAGGATTTTTAGAGGATGGAGAAGGATGTTTAGATCAGAAAGTTTATAGTGCAAAAAGGTGAGAAAAATATGTGGAATGATCCAATATTTATAGGGCCAGAAAATACTGTTCTGGAGCGTGCCGGTCCCCTTAATTAGGGGGCGGTCCCCTTAATGATTAAGGGGGCCGCCTAGTAAAATTAAGGGGGCCGCCCTCCTGAACGTTGTATTTTCTTGTCCTTTTGTGAGTGAAATTTTTCTGGATTAGATTTGCCATTTTTGGTTGAAAATTTGAATTTACAAATTTGTAATGATTTAAACATATTCTTTTAATGCCAAAAATGTTTTACAAAAGTTATAAAATGTTTTGTGACATTTTATAAATATCTAGTGATTAACAAAAGTGTTCCTTTGATCTTATACTACATTAGACACTTTGTTTATTCATACCTTAAGTGGTTAATTGGTAAAGACGAATATTTACTACTAAGTACTTGTTTATGTCATAATCTTTGGTTTGATGAGTTTACGTTTTGTGATTATCAAAACATAGAGATATCGAAAGATATGAATAACGTTTTTAGTCATTTATTTATATCAACAATCTCCCCCTTTTTGATGATTACAAAACCTAAACTCATTAAATCCAAAAATTAATTTTTAGAGAAGTATTTAGTGAGTTTATATTTACTTCTCCCCCTTTTTGTAAAATCAAAAAGGTTTAAGCCAATAGAAAGGAAGCTCCCCCTTGATGTATGCTCCCCCTCGTTTGAGGGCACCAAGGGTTCGAGAATTGGAATTCTTGCAAGAAAAATATTAGAAGCACAAGCATGGCACAAGCAAACACATATATCATAATACCAACAATTAATAAGCATGGCAAAAGATAATTAGGAACACATATTAAGTCATTCATTGATAGAAAATGATTATGTCAACCCATAATCATTGTTACAAAAGCCATAAATATAGAATACTAAGACTAAGTATAGCATCCGATTGTGCTAACAAGGAGTGTCACTAAACTTTCTTGAATCCCAAAATGGTTGAAGAGTTTTATTTGAAAATGAGAAACATAAGCATATAAAATGCTTGGTGGTTTAGTGGAGATAAACTTTTGGTTGCATGGATGTTGGTGAGTTTGGAGATGTGGAACTCGTAGGTGGTGGGTTAGAAGTAGGGTTTGTTGATTGAGGGTTTTGATGTTGTTCAAGTGATGGTGTTTGTTGAGATCTTGTAAGAAGATACTCAATCCAAGTGAAGTGCTCATTCAAAGCAATGGTTTGTTGTTGAAGGAAGATGCAACAAGGGCAATTGTTAACATGCTTCTCAATTTAGTTGATGTTGGGTGATGATGGTGAGCTTAATTGTGGTGGATCCAAATTGCGTTGAGCAAGATGTAATGCTAAAAGAGCACTAAGCTCATGAGCCTCTTTTAGCTCCTCAACAAACTTCAAGTGTTCGGAGGAAGGTGTTGGTGGTGGAACATGATAGTTGTCTTGGGTGAAGGTTTGAACATGCAGCATAGGAATGACATGTGAGGTTGTAGGATGTGGTGGTGGTATTCTTGGTGGTGGAGACATGGTTGAGCTTGGGTAGTCATGAAAACATGAAAACGGTGGAAGAGTTTCTTCATGAGTGAGTGGTGTTTTTGTTGAATGAGCAACATGTGAAGTATTGATTGAGATGTTGGGATTGTTGTTTTGGGATTGAGCATGCTCATCATAAGAAGAAGCATTAATGAGGGCATGAGTGGATGATAGGTTGTGAGATGACTCATTAGTGTGGGTTTGAGGTTTAGTTTTTGGTTGACTTGGAACAACATCACTTGAGTTATGACAAGAATCAAGTTTTCTCCTCCAAACGGGTTTGACGGAGATCCTTGCGGTTCTTGAAATCTTTGGTTTTTGGTTGTTGGGAGATGACATGTTTGGGTGTGATGGCATTAATGATGGGAAGAGGGTATTTATAGTGTATGAGAAATGTGGTTTAGGAAGGTAAATTTTGAGAGATAGTATGAGACAAAATATGTTTGTGAATTTTGGGAAGTATAGGCTGAAATGGGTCAAAAAGTGATAAAGAAAACTGTATCCCCGACCATCAGATGGCCGGTCCCTTTAATTAGGGGCCGGTACCCTTAATCATTAAGGGGGCCGCCTTATATAATTAAGGGGGCCGCCCATCTGGTGATTCCCAGAATGCCAGAAATGGGTTTTTGGCAGAAAATTTTCAAAAAGGTTGTGTTTTTGGATTTGGATTCAAGTAAGTTCAACTCTTTGAGGCAATATAGGGCATACAATTCATAAATGTAGAGAGTGATATAGAAATAATTAAATTAGGCAATTAATTTCTAATAATCATGCTATCTATTAATTTATCAATTAAGATATGCAACTAAGGAGGCAATAAGGCAAATTAGTTAAATGTGTAACTATATGAAGATGATGTAACACCCCCAATTCATGATGCAGCGGAATTCAACTTGGGTGTTACTCGACGGCACAACAGTCATAATAATAGAAAACGATCTCTAAATGAATCGTATTAAAAAGAGTTGTCATTCATATTTATTCAAATATATCAGAGTTTACATAGTAAGGTCCCCAAAGTTTCCATGTTTCAAAATACATCAATATAAAGTCTTTGATGTTTTTATCGAATGACATAATAGTTTATAGCCTTCTTCCTTCGGTACGTGCCCTTCCGCTCCATTCTTGATTATCATGGACCTGAAATACATGCTTAAGAGGTCAACACAAAGGTTGAGTGAAATTCATAGAGTTTGTTTAACGGTTGAACACAATATGTTGGTAGTAATGAGTTAATTAGACTCATACTCATGTTAGAAAACAAAACAGTTATTATTATATACTAAGCTCATGCAACCAAGACGTTAACGGGTACCAATATCAATCGGCGGTTTTGTTGCCCCGGTAAGTACTTTGCCGTCATACTTAATGTTTTCAAATATAGTGCATTCGTTTGAACTAATCTGCTCAAACAAATGGGATTCGTCAATCCCAATAGGCCTATTCACAATACTCGCGCTCACTAGTTCTAGTGATTAAATGGTTCATGATAGGGGCCTAGGATTGGCAAGGTAGGTACTTAGTAATAATAAAACAATCAGGCAGCATACAGTTTCAAAGCATTGTGTTCGGTTTAAAAGTAGCATGTATTCCCCCCAAGGGTTTGTAAAACATTGAAGTAATGTAAAGTGGGGCTATGAACTCACCTCAAGTAAGATAGCAAGTAATGAAGGTGATGGTCGGATCGTGTAGGTTTCTACGAGCAACCTATAATAGAATGTCGCGACTTAGGATTTGTGTAAAGAATATGAAGTAGTGCCTATATATATATCTTGCATTTAGTCCATGATGTGGTATGATGTATAGTATAAGTCTTTGAAAGAAAGATTCATGAAACATGTATGTTTTGGTATATCGTTTACTACCGTTCGGGCCGACATAATTCAGAAGTCATGTTAGTAAGCGTTCGAGGAGCCAGGACACTTTAACTCGTAAATCCACAACTCATCTCGACGGCTTACATAATGAACTCCTCACATGAGGCTCCCTACTATTGTAGTAGTTGATAAAATATATAGATATAAGTTTTGATCCGAAAAGTTACATGTCCGATATTTGGATAAACTTAGGAAAGTTTATTTAGTACATGAAGATTGTTATTAGGGGTAGTTTCATAAGTCTTGTATGACCATTTTTCCTTGTAATATCTCATGGTTCCTTTTTAAGTGAAGTAGATCCAAATTGCTTGTTCAAGTTATCGCCTAATTCATTGTTTCATGTTTACGCCTATGTAAGTTGGTATGGTCATTTCGTCATGGCCTAGCCATGACCTTTGGTCCTTGTTCCAAGGTCATGAGACACAACCTTGGCTCTAGCCATGGTTGTGGTCTTGATTATAGGTCATAAGACCTCTTGTTCCTTTTAAAGTATAACCATAATCTAGTGACTTTCGCCTAAAAGTGGGCTGTTTAGAATTTGAAGAATTTTATCACTCGGAAAGCATTTTTAGGACTCGAGCTTCTTTGATCCTGAACGAAAACGGCGTTCCGGACAACTTTCGTGTTTTAACTTTTTGATGAATCGGACCAGAAGGGTGACTTTCAAAAACTCAGAATGCAAGACAAGAAGGTTTAGGCAGTTTTGCCGGAAATATTTGGTAACTTCAAATGGGCGTAACTTTTGACTCGTATACTCATTTTAGGTGGTTCAAATTGCTATGGTTTCCTTGTTAAGTCCTCTACTGTAATATGTAATGATCCAATATCATATTTTTACCATTTTGATCAGGTCTTACCAAGAAAGTCACTAGTTTGCTTGTTTTAGTAACTTATCTTAACAATCCATTATAACAACATCTTTTACTCATTTTTATACATCATGGACATTCATACAAGACATAATATAGCAATAATAACATGTAAATGATATGAACATGATAAATTAACAAGAAGCATGTTAGGTTTAGGCTTACAACTTTTGGCTTTCTAATTAAAGAAAGGAAGTAACAAGTAAGGAAAAGAACTTTGATAGACTTGCTTCAACCCTTTTTCACTTCATGCAACCTTTCTACCCTTGGTATTCTTGAAAGAGATGTAATGAAAGTTGAGGTGAATTGAGTGGATTTAAACTCAAGAGAAATCACCAAGTATATTAGGGTTTGGAAGATTTTTGGTAACTTATGATCAAACTAGGGTTTCTACATGAACTTTCACTTGAACCTTGCTAGAACTTTGAAGAAAATAAGCTAAGGATGGAGTGGTTTTGGTGTTGGTGATGGACGGCAACAAAGGGGAGGGGAGGGGCTTTTATAGCTCAATGAGGAGGTTACATTTCATGACTAGTCAAAGCTTTCTAAACAAGCTTCAACACATGTAACTCATCCAAGATCACTTAGCCTAGGATCAAGCCACACAAGGGTGTGACTCCCCCCCTATTGGCGGTTCACAAGAGCTAGGGGGGTGAGTTGGCTTGGCTTGGATGATAATATCTAGATATTTGCTAGTTTTGACTTCGGGAAATGCCAACCATAAATGATTAGGCCTCAAAACGTAAAACCGGGTGTCGTAAAATTATGAAACTTTAAAGTATTGTTAGACATGTCCATATGTCCCATAATAAAATATAAAATGAGTGGTAGGTTCCATTTGGGTGGTAAACCCTGCTAAAAACTGGAAATACGGGTCTAAAACGCGTAATACGTAAAATGTACGAATATTGCGTAAAATTGAGAAAAGTAAAATGTTACTTTTCTAATATGTTATAAATGATTTATAATGTCTAGACTGGGCTCAGTCTAGTGTCGGTTGGTATTAAATGTCTTTTAGACATCAAACCGTAAGCCTAAAAATCAAGGAATGACTTATAACATCAAGGGATGATTTTTGGTCAATGGAGGAGGGAAAAATATGTTGACTTATTCTAATAAGTTGAAAACTCAAATCGTCTTAGAAACGCGGTGCAGGTATAGGCTAGGGTTACGGCTGAGTAAAAAACGCGTAAAACTGAAAATTCCAGTTTTTCACGGCCGAGGTTTATTCTGGTCATATTTTTCTCAGTCATGATTTATTCTCAAATAAATCATGAGTGTGTTAAACATTTTTCTGATGTGGGGTCACCTGACGGGGTCAAATTTCGTTGTGCGTAGAATTTCTGAATGACGTTTTACCCTAAAATGGGTAATTCCTTAATAACTTTCACGAAAATGATCTGACGAATGTCAAACATTTAATTTGCCATGGGAATGATTTATCACTTGAGAATATGAAATAAAAATCAACTTTCGGGAGAATTTCAGGGAAAAATGAATAGTAAAAATGAATAGTAAATTTTCCGGGAATAGTAATTAACCTGAAATTGCGAATTGTTACAGATGATAACATTTAGTCTAGTGCAAACATATTGATGATTGTTAACAAGTAACAAATAGGAGGATATGATTATATGGACTTCAAGACTTGTTACAAACAAGATCCGTATGGGCAAGCCATAATTCTCATGAAATGATTTGATTGAATTGTGAGTGTGATTACCAATAGAAGTGTATGACACATGTGAGAAAATCAAATGTGTTTTAAGCAAAACGTTTTTAGTTTTATTCAACAATGTTTTGAAGTAAATTCAAGTGTGCATTACAATAAAACAAATTGAATTTTGTTTCATAACATGTAAAAAAAAAATTTCAATCTTGTTTTTGATTAAAATAAGGTTATGAAAAAAATTTAGTTGAGCAATTGTTTCAAGAAAGATAATATAGATATTTAAAAGATTTTCATTCAAAAAGAGAGAAGTTTTAAACATGATGTTTTGATCATGATAACAATAAATTGCAAGTGAAGGATTTGAAATGGAAGCTTATTATGCTCAAGAGAATCAATTAAGCCCATTGTCACACATAATCATCTCTAATGACACCTAAAGATATGAAAGCGAGATGGTAGATATTTATGATCTAAATGCAATGAGATAGAAAGGAGCAAAGTAAATTATTCATGGATACAAGATAGACATGTATATATATATATATATATATATATATATATATATATATATATATATATATATATATATATATATATATATATATATATATATATATATATATATATATATATATATATATATGTATACAAAGAACATCATAATATCAAGTTACTAACAAGTCTCAATTATAATACATCTATTTATGCAACTAGTAAGATCATATAGCTTAAGTGGAAGGCATTCTACTATAGATCATAGAAGATTAAGAAAAATGAAAATAGACTAAACAACTAGAAGGTTAATAATGCTAATATCATATATGCATATATTAGTATTAGTGATCTAAAAGCATGGCAACTTATAAGTTAAATCATATTCACATCCTAATTAAAGCATTCTAAAATATAATGTAATATTGGCAAGTTTTTGAAAAGAAAACTTATCTCAGGTCCAGCTTTTCTTTAAGAGTGGGCATGAGGGAAATGGAAGAAATCTTAAAAGTTTGTCCAAAACATGTCGAAGTAGCCAAGTAACATTCCAACGCAATAGAAGTCAAGGGAGCTAGATCCGAGATGCTTAATCGATCACACCAATCATCACAAGTCGTGAAGACTAATAAAAATTGTGCTTTGGAGGCTTCATCTTGAAATAGTAACGGACACACCATGATACCAATACTCCAAGAGTGAAGAACAAAATGCCGAGACAAGAAGATTCCCGCAACGACGTCATAGGCGAAACATTTACAGAATGTGAAACAACGTGATAGAAACCAATAGCCGTCAAAGGTAATAGAGCGAGATGAGTAAATCAACACGTAATAGACTCTTCGTTCGTTAATTACCTAAACATGATAAAAAGCTTGGTACTCAGATTCTCATGGGTCCTAGTTGGTTAGATGAGAACATCCATTGCATTTGAATGCACATGGTGAGGATGTCGTCGATAAGTACAAGAATTCATCAATGGTTTGTTTTAATTAACAAACAATGATTTTCTTGACTAGAGCAATAAATAATGAGTGTTAATAGTATTAGTTCTAAATCAATTCACTAGGTTTAACAAATTTTATTTGTTTTGATACATTTGTTGAGGGATCATTTACGATAAATCCTAAGCCGGTTTATCATAAAATGACTTTTGAATGTTGAGAAGATATTTTAAAGATTTAGAACTATTTTCGAATTTTGCCAATGTTTTTGCTTTTTCATTTTCCATTTTAATTTCATGTTTGTAGTCTTGACATTTTTTTACATTCAAGATCAATTTCAATATTACTTTCAAGTCTAGACATTTTATCTTTTAAAATTATTTCTTTTTCAAAGTTGTTTTCAGCGGATGTTGAAGATTCGTTTTTAAAAATAATTTTTGAGTCAATGTTGCAAAAATGTTTGAAGTTGTTTTCCATTTTTGAAAATTCTAATATAAATTGATCATAGCAAAAATGTTTGGTTTTGGATTGTACCTTATTTGTAGTTGTACATTCTTCACATGCTATACGGTGATCAATTCCATTGTTCACGTCGCTCCATGTTTTGTTTGTAGTTTCGCTTGGATCTAGAAGCATGTAGTCCTTGCTATCAATACTTGTGTTCACATTAGTTTGAATATTCTCATAAGCTGTATTATCATCGTCTTCTTTGCACTTGTTGCACCATGATTTATTCACGCTCTTTCTTCGGATTTGGCTCATGTATTCTTCGTTATAGATACCTTCAATGATCACATTTGAACTAGTAGTACATGTGTTTGTTTCAACTAAATATTTATTTACTAAAATTTCTAGATTAACTATTTCTTGTGCAATATCAAGTTTATCATCTTTGATTTTACATTTCTCTTGGTGAAACTTTAAAAGACATTTCCAAATATCATTTGCCGTTTTACAACGAAATAATCTTTCATATTTAACTCTTGGTAGAGTTTTGAAAATAAGTAATTTGGCTTTAGTGTTTTTATCAATTTTGGTTTGAAGATTTTTATATTGATTTTCAAAATCCATTTTGGTTGGTTTAAGATCACCAATTGAAATGATATGCCAAAGATCAAGATCTATTGATTTCACATAATTTTCAAATTTGTTTTTCCATTCAAGAAAATGATCATTTTCAAATAATGGTGGTTGTTGTGTAAATTCCCCTTCTAAATATTTTTCAAATTCCATAGATCGTTACAAGTTTTAAAATACAATCTATTTTAAAAATCTTGCTAGACGTGGCTCTTAATACCAATTGTAGAAAACTAGAGGGGGGGTTGAATAGTTTTGCGTCTTTTTGTTTAATAAAAGTTTGCTTTCAAAGAATTAATGGTAATCGTAAAAACCTTTGAAGCTAAAGTATAGATTCAAATTAATTTACCTATATCACATAGATACTACTTATTTAAAGTGTTGAATAGAAATTATAATTTCATATATCTCACTTAATTATAAGTAAGTATTTATATATGTATATGTGTTTTAATAATTGTATATACTTATATTTTACTAATGTATAATTAAGGTTTTAAATGGAACCTAGTTTGATCTTTATGTGAAATCAATATATGCACAACACACAATAATAATAATGTACGAGAAGCAAGTAAGTAAACAAGTAAAGAATGAGAGATGAAAAGATCAAGGATATATAGTGGTTCGGCTACAAGGATACCTTCCTTGCCCTAATCCACTCCCCGAGCACCGAACTCGAGAGTTTTCTTCACTAAGTCAATAACCTCCCTTATGGCGGAGAAAACCGTACACACCAAAAGCTTACACCAATTAACGACACAAAGCAAAATGTCGAGTTCTAATCGTAGCTAGAACCAATCTCACACCAAATAACACACCACAACTTCTTCACACCTTTTACTTCTTCTACACTTCTTCACACCACAAGTATCTTCACGCCTTCATAAAATACTTCACGACTTCAATGTCTTGCAACTTCACAACTTCAAAGCACCAATGTCTTCACAACTTCAAACCAATAATGTCTTTGCACCTTCTAGCCACTAGTATCTTCACAACTTTAATCTACTAATGTCTTCTAGTCTTCTCCACTTGGAAGCTTCAATTACTTCACTACTAGTCACTATTGCAACTCTCTCCTATCTTCACTACTATCCAACACTACTTCTTCACTTCAAGTTCCACTTCATACTTACAACAATTCTAGATTCTACAACTAAATCTAGCTAACTAATACATACACCTTACTCACCAAAATATGAAAGATCAACAAGATGAAACAAACAAACAACTTAGATAGCAAGATGATACTAAGTTGTAATACTTCCAATAGAAGTATTCTTCTCTTTGCACTTGAGTGTTGAGGCTTGAATCACTTTGAAATAAAGATCAAAGTATATAAGATCAAAGGATTTTTAGAGGATGGAGAAGGATGTTTAGATCAGAAAGTTTATAGTGCAAAAAGGTGAGAAAAATATGTGGAATGATCCAATATTTATAGGGCTAGAAAATACCATTCTGGAGCGTGCCGATCCCCTTAATTAGGGGGCGGTCCCCTTAATGATTAAGGGGGCCGCCTAGTAAAATTAAGGGGGCCGCCCTCCTGAACGTTGTATTTTCTTGTCCTTTTGTGAGGGAAATTTTTCTGGATTAGATTTGCCATTTTTGGTTGAAAATTGGAATTCACAAATTTGTAATGATTTAAACATATTCTTTTAATGCCAAAAATGTTTTACAAAAGTTATAAAATGTTTTGTGACATTTTATAAATATCTAGTGATTAACAAAAGTGTTCCTTTGATCTTATACTACATTAGAAACTTTGTTTATTCATACCTTAAGTGATTAATTGGTAAAGATGAATATTTACTACTAAGTACTTGTTTATGTCATAATCTTTGGTTTGATGAGTTTGCGTTTTGTGATTATCAAAACATAGAGATATCGAAAGATATGAATAACATTTTTAGTCATTTATTTATATCAACAATGGAGGTGATGTACCCACAGGTAAACAGTTAGAAATAATCATCCGGTACTTACAGATAAGGAATTAGAGCTCGTCAACAGCATATTGTGAAGACTCCTTCTAATCCTTATCCAGGCCGTTCCCATGTCAGATACCCCCGAAGGAGCTTACAAGACCTACTAAGTAGCTCAATGACTGGGTGAGTCGCTGGGGATCACTCCACGACTGTAGACCGCTAAAGAACCACCGCGGACACTAAGCGTAACCCGTGTGGGGTTACCGAAGTGACCTGCTATCAGGGCTATTTGATGTTGACCCTGGCAGGAATTTCCGTTCAATTATAGAGAAATACATTTGTAATTCTCTCATAAACGTTCTCGGCAGATTGCTAAGATCTGTGAAGGACTCGATAATTTACAGCTGGTGTCCATTGATGTAGAACACCAGTTGTAGAAATACTAAGTGTTCCTAAGAGATCTTTGACGTATCTCATGGCTCTAGACTCGATAAGTGCACACTTAGGTTTCCTATGCGGAGACTAAGGAGGGGTCTCCTGCTTCAATATCAACCATCTGTAAGAGATAAGTCGATAGATTACACTGGTTCCCCGTGAGAATGAAACAAGCTCTTTTAAGAGAACTTGAGTGGTTAAGAAGGTTTATTGCATTGTGTCACTGGGTCCATGACGAATTTATCTTCAATACCGGTGTTGCCTTAGCAACAACCAGTAGCATTCGAATTGAACCCGGTGTCTGCCCTAAGGTTGAACATATGGAGGGCTATTTCTTTTCACCCTTTTCTTTACTTTTCTTTTTAATTCTTCAACTCCTTCTTTCTCCTTTCATTCTTTTCTCCCTTTTTTTTCGTATCATACCTAAGGACTTCTATTTCTAACTATTGGTAATGTCCTTGGGTAGATCCCTCCGGCTCTGGCGGATCATAGGACAATTTTTTCCTATCTTAATCACCTTATAACTCCATAATAGCCATGAAACCTTTGATTGAAAATCTCTCAAAGTGTTTGTGATTATCAAACATTTTGTTTAACACTTTGAGAGTTTTGTGTTTACTTTTGAAGGGCTCCCCCTTAACATGTGCTCATAATTTTTTAATAAATTTGCACATGCAGGAGGAGCAAGCACTTTTTGAATTGATCCACTTTCAGTGAACAAGACCGATTTGAGACACGCTTACATCACTAGTTAGACTAGCTTGAAGTTATTACCCGGCCTGGTCAAGTCCAAAGAAAGTTTCTCGAAACGGTACATTTCTACTAAGACAAATCCTTTCCGAGACACGCTTACGTGGCTAGTTAAAGAGTTCCATTGTCAGCTTTTAGGTGACAACTAGCTCTAGTAACTAACTTGATGTTATTACCCGTCGAGGATAAGTCCTTTCGATTATAAACTTTTATGTTTCATCAATTCTTGGGTGAATCTGAGTCTAGCTCGCATGAGATTTGACTTTAAGCAACATTGAACTTTTCATATTTTAATCACATTCACTTTTCTCCCTCTCAAAAATAGCATATGAGATGTTGTTTTTGATAAACTTTTGATTAAAATATGCTTTTTGAGTCTTGTGGGGAGATATCAACAAGAACTTTTGTTTTGCAAAACGATGAGTTTTCAAGTGCTCCCTCTCAACAAGTGAATACTCATTGAGGTGAAATACTTGTCTTTTGAGCAAAATTATGAAAATCAGAAAATGTTTGATTAATTCTACTCAAAAGTAAGAAGCCTTCGCTCCTTATATAAGGATTGAGGCACTGAAGCGTACCTCAGGGTCCTTTCTTTACAAGTGCGGGTTGTACACTGTTATATGTGCACAAACCATAGTTATTGATGAAGAAAATTATGATGAATCAAAGATAATGTTATACCAAAACGATCATACACGAGGAGTATCCGGACGGCGGTAAGTGAGAATATTCGGAATCGGTTCCCTTGCTCCAATTAAGCTCTCCAATCTGCATATCTGCTCCCTGAACTTTAACTTCTGATCTATCATGTCCATGAACTTGAGTGCTTCCTTCACATCTCTACTTCTCCATCCCACGTTAATCCCACTGTCATGTTCTTTGAGTTTTTCATTCAGCTTAATTCTGACATACTTAAGAGTCTGATCCCCGAACTTGTGAACCTCTTTGATACGTGGGGATCGCACCAGGCTTTACCTCTCAAGGGATCTTGAGAAGCTTACAACTCCCACCAGGCAGTGTACCTGATCGTTGTAGTATAGTATAGTGACAAGTACCGGGGGATTGATCGTTCAGCTAGGAATAGTGTCGCTAGGATTAGAAAACCTAAATACTAGTTCTAAAGATGAAGGATGATTATTTTTGTATTTTTATATTTTTTTTAGAAAGCAGGTAAAAATCTCGGGTTGGAAGGATTTAGGCGGAATTAGTTGCTAGTCAACTAACCCAATACTAAAGATGCAATCAAAATAAAATACTAGAAATGAAAATAAACTAAATTAACTAAGGTTGTGAGCAATAAGTGGAGAAGTTGTGTTTACTTAGATTTCACTACTCCCTAGATATCTTTTACACGTTAATTACTTGTTATAGTTGCGTGGATGACGGATTGTATTCCTTAATACCATTCATGGGGTGGCGCACTTAATTCCCCAATCCTATGAGTGCCTACTTCACTCCTATGTCGAGCCAGCTAAGAAGCTCCTAACATGAGATCATTAGAATTTACTCATGCATTAAATACAACCAATAAAACCTAGTGCACGTCAGTTCATGTTTCCTAAGACGTTCAAGCATGTTACTAATTGGAGATCTGCCAATTTTCTTAAGCCTAACATCGAAATCATTCATCCAATACAACCATAAACAAGTAATCAACACATAATTAACATCTAGGTTTCATTAGATCCAAGGAAACACAAGATAGATCTAGCCTAGCATGATGGAATTAAGACAAGAACAAGATATAGACAACCAACACATAGACATATTGATTGAATTAAAAGAACACTTATCTCAATTACACATGAAAGGCTTCAAGGGCTGAGAACCCTTGAAAAACCTGTAAAATTCGTACTAAGTTCGGCCTTAGGGTTTCTCCAAAACTTCTCTCTCTTTATGTGTAAAAATTAGAAAACTATATATAGGAAATAGGGTCTGACGGTGTCAAGACAAAATCGGTGACGCCGTCATCTCGCCGCCAAAATACTTCTCGGACTGCCTTGATCTACTTTTGACGCCGTCATGTGTTATGCATTTCCAGGCCGTCATGCATTTTACTCTTGACTCCCTACTTCGTGACGCTGTCATTTCTGTACTGGGTCATCATGGAAATTACTTTTGACGCCGTCACCTACTGTTCCCAGCAAGGAAAATTAAGACTTTGGCGTTTTCTTCACTTTTAAGCTCCAAAAAACGTCTGAATTGCTTCCTTTTCCAGATTTCTCTCCCAAAGTACCTAAAATCACAAAAGGAACGATTTAGGGCAATATTTGATCAAATAAATTCAATTCCGGGCTTAAATGACCCCCTAAAAGTGGTTCATTTTTCACCTCATCATATACCCTTACACTTGAGATTTGCTTGTCCTCAAGCAAATGCGCTTTTATTCTACTCAAAATACAAGTTAGGGGTCATTTAACACTAATATAAAAGTAATTACAACAAATAATCATTCCACTAAAGACCAATAGACAAGCACGGAGGTCATATACTAGCACCACACAAATAGTGTTTAGATACTCACATCTCTCGGGTGTAATAAAGTATAAATTACAATATGGAAACGGAAGATATCTCTCACTACCTGTCATAGCAAAATAGATTACCATAGGCTTGGGAAAGGATCAAACCTCCACCACATGGCTTAAGCACCTAGGATAAACTATCAAAGAGGTCTTTTAAAGGGTTGTAACGTTAGGTGTAGGGATATGAAATACACGGTTTTGTTGGATAAAGGAAGTTTTTACTGGTGCCGAGCTAACAATCTTGGTTAATTACATGTACAATATGGCGTTGCTAAGCCAAGACTAGACTCGACTTAAGCTAATAAATGAAAAATAACAAAAACATAAAATGAACATAGAATGAAAAGGGATGGTAGTCCGTATGTTTTTTCTCTTTTCTTTTTTCTATTTTCTATTTTTTTTTGTGCATACACTCTTACCCTACCATCCAAAATAATACATCATAGGGGATGAACATTCCCCTTACACTTGAATTTTTACATACTTTACAATAAACTAAACTAATGACTCGAATTAAGAAAATCAAAACACTTGGAGTACTTTTAAAATTAACGCACATATGGGGGTAATATATGATGTTCTTCCCCATTACTCCATAAAATAAGTACTTTACCCATGAGTCCCAATCGTCCCAAAACAATATGTACAAGGATATGACTCGACTTAGCAACCATGTAATCAATTAGATAGTTAACTTAGGGTTTAACAAATAACAATAATGCACTAAAAATGAGCCCATACATGGAAGGCTAAGGCGATTTGGTTGTACATTTAAGTGGGGTGTAACAAATTCTTCCTTTAAGTAAAATGCTTAAAGTTAGAAACGAAAAGATAGGCTCGGAGGGGTGTACTAGGGGTTTCGTGTACTAAAAATGAGTATAACGCTAAGGGTGTAGGAAAAATTAGTTGACTTAACTAACCAAGTAATATGACTTAAATGGTCAAGTAATTATGATACGGGTTTAACACAAGGGTGATCCTAATGCCTCTTATCATGTAGTAAATCCTACTACACGAATGTAGTCTCACTAGCGGTCTCGGGATGCATCACTAACGCAAGTTCTAGAATCTAAATGCTACCGGTACACTCATAAGCACTAATAGTAAATGCTTTTCCTATCAAATCTAAAGGCAAACCTCACATATTTGGGTGGAAAATTTTTCTGAATAGTACGGTTATGTGCTAGTCATACAATCTCCTATCCATGAGACGCTTGCTATGGCTAAAGTTTCACTCCTAAATGTTGTAAAAAAATTTAAATTTGGCGCTAAAATTGCACTAATAAGTATTTATCATAGTTTTATTACACATCTACCATTAAACAAAACAAACTCAAGCGAAAGTGCATATGTAAGGTATCATCATTTTACCCTCCCCTTACACTTAAGATGAACATTGTCCCCAATGTTCAAGTAAAGAATGTAAAAGTGAAATAAGTAAAAAGAATGAAATAAAATAC
The DNA here is from genome assembly GCA_030686995.1 of Artemisia argyi. Classification (NCBI taxonomy): domain Eukaryota; kingdom Viridiplantae; phylum Streptophyta; class Magnoliopsida; order Asterales; family Asteraceae; genus Artemisia; species Artemisia argyi. Next base: position 17,195,740 of record CM060677.1, read on the forward strand.
TCCCCTGATTCGCTCGGTATGGGTAATAAGGTGGCCAGGTTAAATCTTCCTCCAAGAAAATGAACAATCAAAGCTTCCCTTCCAGAATAATAATCATCTTCTTGTCATACATAACCTGTAAATCCTGAGAAAATAGACAAGACAACCTCGCATAAAATCGGCGGCAACCTATATAAGTTACTAAATCCTAGAAAACAAAATAAGATATAATGCTTGTGGAATGAAGTTTACAGATCTCATGGAGATTATAAAACTTAAGAATTCACAAAAACCATAAGACTCCGTTAGAAAAACAAAACCGGTAAAATTTCCAGATTTTTACACGTGACGCCGTCAAGAGTTAACTCGTGACACCGTCAGAAGTGACCTGCAGAAATTCTTATGTTAAGTTTCCGGAAAATTTCTGGAAAAACTTGGTCCTACTTCCTGGAAAATCCTGCAAAACTTCATTATGACCCAATACAAGCATTTGACTCTAACAAATACGAATATACATGTTCATTTAATATTGTTGAGAATCATGATCGGTTTGTTTCTTAAAAACATATTTGGGGTTTTCCCTTACACTTATATTTTGCAAAAATACTTTTAGGTGGAGTTAAGACTAGGCCAAAACAACAAATTAAAGTATTTCCACTATTTAATTTAGAAACATGATCTACCAACAATAAAAATAAAACATGCATACGGAAGCAAATAACAAACAAACAAAATAAAATCACACAAAACATGGGTTGCCTCCCAAGAAGCGTTTTTCTTTATTTACGAGTCTTGTAGCTAGACTCAAGGTCATGGGTTACTACGTGATACGGGTGAGTTCCTCATTGAGGACATCTTTGGGATCAAACTTAGGTTTCAACTTCCTATCGGTTTCCTTAGTATGGTATGACCTTTCAAACTTTTCTCCATCCGGATCATACAAAGTCATCCTCATATGCCATGATCCGTCACCTTCTTTAGGTGGCTTGTCCCACCTCCATTTACACTTGTCTCCCTCTCTTTTCCACTTATTCATCTCTATATTAATAGGCATTACGCTCAAGAACTCAATCATCTTCCTAAAGACTAAGGGGTCCTCAAAGGGATCTAGCTCTTCATCTCTAGCTATGAGTTGTTCCACCGAATGTGTTTTGTCAATGAAATCTTTTTCTAGATAAAATGGGCATTGAAGTCCTATAAAGTTCCTTTCTATCCATGGTCCATATCTAGATGGTCTCCTATTCATCTCTACCCAATGCGGTGTCGGTTCATCATCACAATCATAACTATGCTTCTTTACATCGTACACCGACCAAGTATCGTCTTCTCCTACCGCTATCTTAGACTCCTTACAATCTATCATGGCGCTAGCGGTTGCTAAAAATCCTCTTCCCACCAATAATGGGCATGTAGTGTCACTAACCATGTCTAGGACGTGAAAATCCGCTAATATAGTTAACCTTCCTACGTGAACAACTACATCCTTAATCATTCCAACCGGGTGGGCAATACTCCCCTAGCCCTATCAATACCTCCGTTTCTTCTAACTTTCCTAGCTTAAGAGTGGTGAATAAGGATAAGGGAATCAAGTTGAGGCTTGACCCTAAATTGGCTAATATGTCAAAAGCTTCGGATCTTCCTATCTTACAAGGCAAAACAAATATACCTGGATCATCAAGCTTTTTAGGCAACTTGTTATGAACGAAGGCGGTCCCATTTTTACCTAGTTTAAACTTCTCATATTTTTCTAGGAGGGCACTATAGTAAGGAGCACGCGCTAAGACATCAATGACGGGGCGTTCAAGGTGAAGTTCCTTGAATTCATCGTCAAGGTCTTGCGTAAGAGGTGTTTCAACTATACTTTTGACCGGTTCTATATCGGGTGTTTTACTTGATTGGTCCTTTTGAAGAATTTGGTTTTGTTTGAAACACGTGCTCGTTGATTTAACCGAGTAGTATTGTGGACACGAAGTGGGTGACGAAACTGAAGATATGGAATTAACATTTAGTTTCGGATTTTTGACCGTGTCGCTTGGGAGTGCTCCCATTTCTCGGTCATTGAGAACTTTCAACAATGCGTCAATTTTGGTGGTCATCTCGCTTTGCTTTTGTTTGAAATCGGCTTCAAACTTAGATATGCGAGCTTCTTGAGATGCCATGAACTTAGACATCAATCCTTCAAGATTGTTGGTACTACCATAGTTGTTAGAAGGATTGTTGTTGAAAGTACGGTTGGAGGGTGGACCGTTTGGTTGGTAACGATTAGGCGGATTGGAAGAATTGGGTTGATTTTGTTTCCACCTAAGGTTTGGGTGATTTTTCCAAGAGGGGTTGTATGAATCACCGTAAGGGTTTGGCTCGGGTTTGAAAGTGTACCACTTATCTCCCGCTTCGTCGGTACGCATGGATGCGTAGTCCGCAAAAGCTGTTCCGGGGAGTTCCACACAATCACGAGTGTCATGAGGGCCACTACATAATTCGCATGAAGAAGTGATTTTGTTCACTTGGCTTGAAGGCTTAGGAGCTTCGTAAGATTTCATGAGAAACTTGACTTGGTCCTCAAGTTCCATGATCCTACGGTCGGGAGTGCTAGAATTGTTCGAAGGCAAAGATATTGCCTTGACCGTTTTGTTCAAATCACAGGGATCATTCCAACTTTCGTTGTCATAGAGAGCAAGATCTTCTATGAGTTCCCATGATTGTTCCGCACTTAGATCACGTAGCTTACCACCGGCCGATTGGTCAATGGCTCGCCTCGTAGAGAGATCGATATGGTCATAAAAGACTTGGACTTGAAGCCAAAGATCTATGCCATGATGAGGGACTTTTTGGAGTAAGTCCTTGAAACGAGTCCATGCTTCATAGAGAGATTCATTTTGACGTTGTTGGAACATCAAGATGTCATTTCTAAGCTTAGTAGTTCTCCCTGGTGGGAAAAATTGAGCAAGGAAACGAGTGGTGAGATCATCCCATGTGGTGATGGATCCCGCGGGTAAACGCTCAAGCCATTGGCTAGCTTGATCTCGTAGAGAGAATTGGAATAGGCGTAATCGGGTTGTCTCTCTAGTTTCAACATCTAGGTCTATGGAATCTACGATTTTAAGGAAGTCCTTAAGATGTTGGTTTGGATCTTCGGAACGAAGTCCATGGAATGCACATCCGCTTTGCACCAACCGGATGGTGTCGGATCGCAAGGGGGTCACATTGGCTCCGGTGAGCTCAATGGTGTTTCGGTAGCCTTGGTGGCTAGGTCGGGAATACTCTCCTAAGGTTCGGGGCCTAAGAGGTTCTAGTGGTGGGTTTTGTTGTGGTGGGATGACGGGTTCAAAGATGTTCCCATCGTCCATGATGTCGGGTGGTGAAGAGTTACGAACAAAAACACAAAGAAATAAGATAGACTAAAGAAAACCTAAAAATAAAAATAAAATCTTACTAGAAGGGAATCTAGCAAGTAGACCTAATAAAAAGAGATTCAAACCTAGACAATAACTATTCCCCGGGCTGCGGCGCCAAAAACTTGATACGTGGGGATCGCACCAGGCTTTACCTCTCAAGGGATCTTGAGAAGCTTACAACCCCCACCAGGCAATGTACCTGATCGTTGTAGTATAGTATAGTGACAAGTACCGGGGGATTGATCGTTCAGCTAGGAACAGTGTCGCTAGGATTAGAAAACCTAAATACTAGTTCTAAAGATGACGGATGATTATTTTTGTATTTTTATATTATTTTTAGAAAGCAAGTAAAAATCTCGGGTTGGAAGGATTTGGGCGGAATTAGTGCTAGTCAACTAACCCAATACTAAAGATGTAATCAAAATAAAATACTAGAAATGAAAATAAACTAAATTAACTAAGGTTGTGAGCAATAAGTGGAGAATTTGTGTTTACTTAGATTTCACTACTCCCTAGATATCTTTTACACGTTAATTACTTGTTATAGTTGCGTGGATGACGGATTGTATTCCTTAATACCATTCATAGGTTGGCGTACTTAATTCCCCAATCCTATGAGTGCCTACTTCACTCCTATGTCGAGCCGGCTAAGAAGCTCCTAACATGGGATCATTAGAATTTACACATGCATTAAATACAACCAATAAAACCTAGTGCACGTCAGTTCATGTTTCCTAAGACGTTCAAGCATGTTACCAATTGGAGATCTGCCAGTTTTCTTAAGCCTAACAACGAAATCATTCATCCAATACAACCATAAACAAGTAATCAACACATAATTAACATCTAGGATTCATTATATCCAAGCAAACACAAGATAGATCTAGCCTAGCATGATGGAATTAAGACAAGAACAAGATATAGACAACCAACACATAGACATATTGATTGAATTAAAAGAACACTTATCTCAATTACACATGAAAGGGTTCAAGGGCTGAGAACCCTTGAAAAACCTGTAAAATTCGTACTAAGTTCGGCCTTAGGGTTTCTCCAAAACTTCTCTCTCTTTATGTGTAAAAATTAGAAAACTATATATAGGAAATAGGGTCTGACGGCGTCAAGACAAAATCGGTGACACCGTCATCTCGCCGCCAAAATACTTCTCGGACTGCCTTGATCTACTTTTGATGTCGTCATGTGTTATGCATTTCCAGGCCGTCATGCATTTTACTCTTGACGCCCTACTTAGTGACGCCGTCATTTCTGTACTGGGTCGTCATGGAAATTACTCTTGACGCCGTCAGAAATTCCTTCTTGACGCCGTCACCTACTGTTCCCAGCAAGGAAAATTAAGACTTTGGCGTTTTCTTCACTTTTATGCTCCAAAAAACGTCCGAATTGCTTCCTTTTCTAGATTTCTCTCCCAAAGTACCTAAAATCACAAAAGGAACGATTTAGGGCAATATTTGATCAAATAAATTCAATTCCGGGCTTAAATGACCCCCTAAAAGTGGTTCATTTTTCGCCTCATCACTCTTCATATCTCATGAATCTGTATCCATCCCTATACGGATAAACAACTCCAAAGGGTTTGTTGTTGAAGATGAAAGGTCTTAAATGTTGGATCCCATGAGTATGTTTTTGTAGAGCAGTAAAGTTGAGTGATGTTTGATAACTTTCGACTCCTAATTGTGCATCTTCTACTCTTGCTTTGATGATAGTTTGGCGCATGAAGAGCAGAATAGAATTGATGATGTCATACTGAAGGTTGCCGGGCAAATGCTGAAGTTTGCCTTGAATCTTGAGTAAGTACACATCTGCTATGTCAGTGAGGTTCAACCGATGATAGTCTGCTTCACCGAATTTATACAATTTATCATCGATTCGACGAACCACAATTTCGTCAAGAAAATTATATCCAAATCTTTTCTCGGTACGTGGAACGTCTGTGATGGCAAGAATGCGTTGTTTAGAGAAGACTCTGTTTTTGGATCGGAATGACAACTTGTATTTATAGAACCATTTGCGCATCTCTGGCCAGTGAAGGGTGCATAAAGCTGCTTCAATATTGTACTTGCTGACAGAAGTGGAGTATAATCCTCTCATTTGATCGTCAAGTTCTTCCAGAGGATAGGAAGCTGCCTTGAATTTGGTGAGAGATGTAGCATAATGGTGTTCTGGATCAGTGTTCCCATGAATAAGATATAGAAGATCGTTGTTGAAGAAGTATTCCTTAGGGATCTTTGGATCACTTGGAGGACCAACGAGGGGTAATGGTTGAGAAAAATCTTGAAATTTGAAGTCATCAGGATCCGTGCCAGGATATATTCTGTCCCAAGATGGTCTCTTTTCCCAAGTAATATTTTCTAACAGAGCTCTAGCAACTTCATCAACGTTATATTTAAACTCGAGTTCAGTTGTGGTGCATGTTTTGAATTCTGTGAACCCTGCTGCACGAATCTTAACCAAGTTAGAAAGCTGAAGTCTTTGTGTTTGCATCACTTTCTTGATTCTTTTCGTGAAGTTTACAATCGATCCTTCAGTCATTTCTTCAGCTTCAGGGTCATCAGGGTGAGTATCAACCATTTCATCAAACCAATTAAATGAATGAGCATCGTGATTAATCCACTCAGGAGGTGGAATTAATTGAGCTTCCTTAGGTGGTTCATCAATGTTTTAAGTGATTTGTGTTAGGATGTCATCCATATCTACACCAGCTTCCTCGGTTGATTGTGTAGGGTTTGGATCAGCAGAAACGTTGACAGTTGCGGTTTTAGGTGGAGGCCTGGAGGTGGAACCGGATACTTTCTTCCTTTTTTCCTGTTGTGGCTGATCATCTGGATCTGAATCATCATGACGACGCTTTGTAGCCTTCGTATTCTGGCAAGCTTCGTCTTTTTTTTCAGCTCTTTTGATTGACTTAATTAGTACCTTGCGCAGATCATTCTCATCCGGATCATTCACAATTGCTTCCAATAATTTGCCTTTAAGATCACTTACACAAGGGTTAGGAGGTAGAGTTTGAATGGTGATCGGTGTAGTTTGAAACCTTTGAGAAACAATCCCTTCAAGATTATCTCTGACGCAGTGTTCTACAGTAGAAGGAAGTCTTTCTTGAATATACATGCGAACCGCTCCTGGTAGTCTGTGTTTCACCTGGTGCTTAACTGCTGCATCAACATTATAAACTTTGAATGCTTCAACATCACGCTTTTGTTCGTTAACTTGTTTCTGGAGCGCGTTGAGTTGATCATGTAATGATCTCAGCAAGCTTGGGTGAACAACTGTTGGAAGATCAGGGTCTTCCAGAGGATGATCTTGTGTTGGTGATGAAGGTTGTTGTTGTGGCTGAACTGTTGACGGTTCTTCATCAACACCAACAATGTCAATAGTGGTGTCTATACTAGTATCAAGCTGCTCATCCTTACCATCACCATCCATATCATCATCACTTTCGTCATTCTTATCTTCTTCATCATCTTCTGTTTTCTCAGCTTCTTCACTTTCAGAATTCTTTTCCTCATCACTGCTTTCTTCATTCTCGGATGCATCATCATCTTTGCCTTTTGAAGCTTCTTCTTCTTCACTTTCTGCCGGTTTATCGAGAGAGTCTTTTGGTTCAGAACTGGATGACTCAGCTTCATCATCGGAGTTATCATCATCTTGTTCAGAGGAAGACAATGTTTGTGAACGTGTTCCTTCCGATGATTGATCATCTTTTTCTAAGCTTGGAGTTGGCATTTCCACATCCTGAGTACCAGAACCTTCACCTTTCTTTGTTAGTCTTGAAATTCTTTCCTCCTCTGATTGTTTGCTTTCTCTTATAGTAATTTTCAGTTGTTCTTCTTCTTCAGAATCAGACATTGGTGAGGTGATTGATTCTTCTTGAGTTTCTTTTGCTTTTCCCTTATCTTCCTTTTTCTTCTTTGTCAATGCAAGCTTTTCCATTTCAGTCTCCTGAGCATCTCCTTCATCATCAGTTGGTGCATCACGAAGAGTTGTCACTTTCTTCTTAGGTTGTATAGTGACTTTCTTTGTTCTGGATTTGGGAATTGTTTTGATTTTAGATGCAGCTTTAGAAGTTTTCCCTTTCGTCGGTTGAGTCAAACCAACTTGGTCGTTTCTTTGAGCTTCATCGTATACTATATATGCTTCAGTGCTACGGATTGCTTCAGGTATCAGATTATCAGGGATTCTCATTCCTTGTTTCTGAGTATTTGTCTTCTGAATTCTGGTTCTAGAATACATATGATCCATAGCAGTGGTGTGTTTCTTATCTTCCAATCTGCGATCAATGTTTGGGTGTATTTTCATGAAGTGAGCAATGAGACACTTTGTGAATCTATAGAATGGAATTCTTGTGGTAGAGGCTTTCTGAAACTGTCTTGCTTGATATACCATATCCTCCCAAATCAGTTGAGCATAGTCAATATTCGCTTGTTTGGCATCCCCCTGGAAATTTGCATGATTTCTAGAGAAAGGTGTTCATGCCCAGTTTCCTTTCCCGTTAAACTGTTGGTGAGGATTGAATAAAGTGTGAGCCATGGTTGTGGAATGAATTTTCTGTCGAAAGTGGATATTTTGTTGAGTTTGACTTGTGATTCATCATACTGCACTTCTCGAAGAAGTCTGACAACATCTGAAAATGAAGGCAAAGGAGTGAATTTCTTGACATTAGCAGGCAGACCAAGAACAGTGCGGAGAGTTTACACATCAAACACAATTTGTTTGTGATCAAGACGAACACCCAATGTCTTCTCATTTTTTCTAATCTCAACAGATTCCCAAAACTGAGTTAAGTAGACTTCTGGTACTGTAGTTGTGATGGTAAGAAGATTAAAAATGAAGTGTTCTTTAAGTATCTCTAAGATGATAGCACATGTTGGATGTCACGTGATTGTCTCAAGATTTATCTTATGGTTTGTCTTTGCGATTGTTCTTTCTTCTCCTTGAATCAATTCGTGTCTAGGTGTGGATGCCTTTGACATGTTTGGACCTGAAATATGTCATAAAACCAACAAATGCCATGTGGTGATAAGCTTGTTAGTTGTAAGACAAACGAACAATATCCATTAATGATAAAACAGACACCTAAGACAACATCACAATCACATAAGCATCACATGATAAAATCATCCTGAGTACCACATCACAGAAGACACATAACTCGACAAGAATATGTCACATAACTCGAAATAATTTTCCTTAAAGTCTAAGTCAACAAAACACCCATAACTTGATAAAATTTTGAAAAATTTGGGCAGCATTTCTTTTCATAAAATTGGAAAAAACTAGAACCCATACTTGATGGTTCCATTTGAAACTCCTAACTCGGAGTGGAAAAGACCTGGTATATAACTTGACAAACTAAACTTCGAGAAAAATAACTTAACTTGAAAAAAAAATATTATAACTCGATAAAACAAATAATATTTGAAACTCGACAAAAAAATATTAAACTCGATAATCCCACATTTGATCATAACTCGATAACATTTATACATGTAACTCGATAAGGAAAAAATTCAAACATGATTTTCAGAACTTAACTCGATAAACATATATAGTTACTTAACTCGATAACTCCAATCAACTAACTCGATAAAAGTTGAAAAATACTGGCAAAACTCGATGACATCCATAACTCGACAGAATTTGTATGTATGTCCTAACTCGATAAAGTCCAACTAATATACTCAGGAGTCAGAACTCGAAAAATGCAACACCTAACTTGCAAAACTATCTCATAGACAACATAAACATATAACTCGCAAAAATATCACCAGATAACTCGATAAGATCATGATTTTAACTCGATAATCCAAAAATAAAATTGAAAGAATTGGGTCGCGGGTCTGCAATGGTTAGGTGACATAAGGCATCTCTATTCATAATCCAATTTTAAACTAAAATTAAGCTCAAAAACTTGTTCACAAAAGATCAAATAGATGATGTTATAGACAGAAATACAAGTAGATCATGTTATGATGAAGCAAGACTTAACGAGCATATTAAGAGAACCCAAATAAGCCACAAAAAACTCACATAACAAACAAACACAAGCCCAGTGGGTGCCAAGAAGGAAAAACGAGCATCATAAACCCTAACCACCTAAATTATACAAGATGGAAGCCATGTGAATCAATGCGAGGGTGGATATAAACACATTAGGACATGCCGTAATTAACCATTAACATCAATTAACCTAAAACACTCCATCTAAGAACCACCCAAATTCAATGTGCATAAACCCTAAAACTTGATATTAGACCATTATATCCACAGAAAGTTAGGGCGAGTGAAAGAATCAATGAGAATGATAAACTTAAACACTTACAATCACTGGAATATGCAACACTTGAAAGTCTTGGTTTTGGAAAAAATTAGGCAGCGTAGGGCGAACGTTTATGTGAAAACGTGAAACAGATATTGAAACAAAAGTATATAATTGAAAACTATGAGTATTGTCACATTTGGTCCTTTAACTTGCATGCCATTCAAAGTATAAACTGGTTATGCACTATAAGCCCCTCAAGTTTTTAGAACTTTAAAAATTATGAGATCGAGCAAAAATGTTACGAGTATTTTGGATGTTGCACCCTCTTGAACCAACCACGAGATGTAATTTTGAAAAACTTTAATAATCAATGGTTCAAGATATATCGAGAAAAAGGTTTTCGTGAAGAGAAAAACTGTGAAATGAAGAAGTAGAAAAAGTTTTATGTCTCCCCCTCAAGATATGTATTATATAGATTATTAGAAAAAATGTTGTGAACGACATATCTTGAAGAAGGAAACTTTTTTTTAATAAAAGAAAAATGGAAAATCTTTTTGAGTTTTTGTAGGTTTTATATTTTTGTATTTGGTTTTTGAAAAATATTTACAAAAGATAGTTTTGATGTTTGACCGTCACTTGTGTTTTAAAATTTTTTCCAGATCTTCTGGAGTCAAACATCACATACCAATTTGGTGGACTAAATCAGCAAACCTTGTTGGAGGTAATGCTTTAGTGAGTAAGTCTGCCAATTGGTATTCAGTTCCTACAAAATATAATTCAATTGTACCCTTTTCGACATGCTCCTTGATGAAATGATATCGGAGATCGATGTGTTTGGACTTGCAATGATGAACGGTGTTGCAGGAGATGGCAATGGCACTTTTGGAGTCACAGTAGATCGGAATCTTATTGAATAGGTAGTCATAGTCCTTAAGTTGTGCTCTCATCCAAATGACTTGAGCACAACAAGCAGACATTGCTACGTACTCAGATTCAGTTGATGACAGTGATGTGCAGTCCTGCTTCTTAGATTGCCAAGACACCATGTTGGGAATTATTCTATCAGTTACCACGGCTAGTGAAGATATTACAACTGCAGAAGATTGTACTTGCAGTGGAAACTCATTACCACTGCAAGAACAAATATTACCACTGCTTGCATGATAACTGTTAGAGAAACGCGCTTAGATAAACATAGAAAAGATATTGTGTATATCTTATTCTATTAGTATTATACTTGTCTTGTACAAGAGGACTCCTTGTTGTATAAAAGGAGATCCTAGGTTATAGTTAGAATATATCTTTCTAATACGTTTTCTTAAGAGCTTCAAGGTGTAACCCTAGTGATATCATAGATCACTCGTATTATTATTATTAATAATATTGGAGCTATTTGTTTTGTTACATACATTGTTCATACATACAATTGTTTCATTTACAATCAATCTTCTAAGTATCATTAAGTAGATTCCGCATACTTAGTGGTATTACTCAAAGTATCATTATTAACACAAGTTCAAGGTGTACACGATCCAACAGATAACTAAGCTGTTTTAAAAAGAGACTTAGATTTTTATGTTGAAGTAAATAAAGCTCTTAGGGAAGAGATTGAAAAAGTTAAAAAGGCTAGTGAGAATATTCAGATAACTAAGCAAACACTAGACCATCAATCCAAGAGCATTGACAAAATTTGGGAAGCCCAAGTTGTAAGCAAAGCTAAATCAGGTCTTGGATACAAATCTGTTCCACCACCTCTAAGAGGTGTTCCAGCACCTCCTGGCATTGACCTAGCTCACACAGGCTTAGAAGAGTTCCAGGATCCACCCATGACCTATGGACCAAAATTTGTTAAACCAGTTGAAACTGAAAAGGTTCAGGTTGAGGTTGAGATTTTTGATAGTGCTAGTGACTCATCTCTTAAAGATGAATGTTTGAATGTTGAGTCTAAATATAGTGTTCCTGAAAATGTTAAAGTAGAGGAAAGAAAAAGTATTCCTGAAGTTATCAAAGAGAAGCCTAGGACACAAACAAATCACACTAGGCCTACTACTAGGTATGCTGAGATGTACAGGGATAGGTCTACATCTCCTAGAGGGAACATGAGAAGTTGGAATCATGTTAAAACTAGGCAATTTGGTAGTGACTTTGTGTTCAACAATAAGGCTTGTCATATATGTGGTAGCTTTGACCATTTAGCTAAAGACTGTACCTACCACATGGGAAGAAGGGAAGTATTTGTGAATACTAGGGTGAATGGACATAATTCTAATAAAATAACTCACCCAAATCCCCTAAGCAAGATGGTTCCCAGGTCTGTTATGCTTACCACTGGCATCAAACAAATTTCCACTGCTAGACCAGCAGTTACCACTGCCAGTAGTAAAAACAGAGTTTATCCTAAGTCCCCTGTCACTTCTTTTGTTAAATCTTATCAAACAGGGAAAAAGACTTCTTTTGAAAAGAATGATCACAAGAATCACATGTGGAGACCCAATTTTTCTAATCCAGCAGTTTCCACTGCTAGGCATGCAGTTACCACTACAAGACCAAATGTTTCCACTGATGTCTATGTGAATAAGAAAAGGGTAAACTTAGGAAAAGCTGTTAAGGCCTCAGCTCGTTGGGAATGGAAACCAAAAGGAACAACCTCAAACAATCCCAATGGTGTATCAATGACCTTTGATAGATACAATTATATTGATACACGAGGCAGATCCAAGGGGCTTGGGTCCCCAAAAGGTACTATTGATGAGGAGGTATATGTTGCTCAACCTCCAGGCTTTGAAGATCCACATCACTCCAATAAAGTTTATAAAGTAGTCAAGGCTCTTTATGGCCTACATCAGGCTCCAAGGAAGTGGTATGAAACCTTAGCTACTTATTTATTGAATAATGGGTTTCATAGGGGCAAGATTGATCAAACTTTGTTCATCAAGAAAAACAAGGGTGATATTCTACTTGTGCAAATATATGTTGATGATATTATCTTTGGATCTACTAAACAAGAGATGTGCAAAGAGTTTGAGAAGCTGATGAAAGATGAATTTCAGATGAGTTCTATGGGGGAACTCACATTCTTTTTGGGGCTGCAAGTACAACCGAGTAAAGAAGGCATCTTTATCAGTCAAGACAAGTATGTGGCTGAGATAATTAAGAAGTTCAAGTTCACTGATGCAAAATCTTCTAATACCCCTGCTGACAAGACCACTCACTTATTGTTAAAGAATGCTAGTGGTGTAAATGTTGATGTCCATACTTACAGGTCAATGATTGGCTCTTTGATGTATCTCACTTCATCAAGGCCAGACATTATGTTTGCTGTGTGTGCCTGTGCAAGATTTCAGGTGACTCCTAAGACATCACATATAACAGCAGTGGAAAAGATTTTTAGATACTTGAAGACTTATCCTAATCTAGGATTGTGGTATCCAAGGGAATCTCCTATGGAGTTGATTACTTACTCAGATAGTGACTATGCTGGTGCAAGTTTGGATAGAAGATCAACCATAGGAGGATGTCAATTCCTTGGATGTAGATTGGTGTCATGGCAGTGCAAGAAACAGACAATGGTTGCTACTTCAACTACTGAAGCAGAATATGTTGCAGCTGCTAGTTGTTGTGCTCAGATCCTTTGGCTTCAGAATCAACTCTTGGATTATGGGTACAATTTCATGAACACCATCATCTATATAGACAATAGTAGTACAATTTGCATTATTAAGAATCCTGTGCAACACACTAAAACTAAACATATTGAAATTAGACATCACTTTATTAGAGATTGTTTTGAGAAAAAGCTCATTAATGTTGTCAAAATTCATACTGATGACAATTATGCTGATTTATTAACAAAAGGGCTTGATGTGGGTAGATTTCAGTACTTGGTAACAGGTATTGGAATGCTTAATCCATAAACTTTTGATGTCTAATACTTTTTAGTGTAGCAGGATAGCTTTTAATGTACTATTATTATTTGTATATGTTTGTATGGTTTTCCACTAACACTTATGAAGGAGAAACAAGTTCAGTGGAAACTATGCATCACACAGTGGAAAAATTTGCTCTCCCAGTGGTAATAAGGAAACAGAGAAGATCATTTATTTATCACTTCAAAAAGGTTGCAGAGTACATTCTTTTGCTAAGACAAGTTCAAAACACATGTTAACAACCTAACAACCTAAGATCTTCAGACACTACATAGGCTTCTTTCCTTTGCCCTTATAAGTATGCTTGCTCTTAGCTGGCTTGTTCCTCTTCTCATCAAAGGATAGCTGTTTTCTTGGACAAGCAAGCCCAAGCACTTATGGTGGAGGTTTCAGATCTTCTGCAGGCTTTGATGACTCTGGCCACTTCATGTTGTTTATGGCAGTCTTCAGGGCAGTTGTAAGTGCCTTTGGTAGTTCCTCAGAAAGGTTGAAGGTTGGATCATCTTTCTCTGAATCGACATCAACAGATGGAGCTGATGCAGTACTTGATGGAAAAACACTTGGTGGAAAGTATCCACTCCATCCAGAAGAATGCTCCGCAGAATCTGTAACATAGCTGATCTCTTCATCAGAAGAGCTGTCAGAGGAGATGTACACGATTGGGAAACTCATATTTAAGTCTAGGGTTTGTGATGATTTGGTTGATGCTGATAAATGTGTTTTGAGACCTCTATTTATAAGCAAAGTCAAGGCCAATGGATAATTAATGAAGAATATTTACTTCTATCTGTTTTGGTAGTTCGAAAAAGTAATTATGGAAGATATTGGGTTGACTTTGGAGCAATAAATGTATAAATAGTAACTTGGTTGAAAGTTATATGGGTTAACTAATATTGGTTAAGTTTGGTTCTTAAGATGTTTAAGTGAATGGAGTTATAAGATGTGTAACTTAAGACACATAACAAATGGTTATTGATTCACCATGTCTAATCCACATAAGAATCAACTAGTCCTGAGCAAACGGCTACAGGTAAAGACACATCAAATCCGTTCATGGTTGATAGTTTACCAAAAACTAGGTTATCAACTCACCATACATCCTTCTGATCAAGAGTTGGCTAGTCCATAGCAAACGGCTCATGGTAAAGACATATCAAATCCGTTGATAGCTGATAGTTTGCTAAAAACTATGATCAGAGCAGAAAATTTTACATGTTTTACTCATCATTGCTCTTTGAAAATTCTGTTGATTTTTACCACTGCAGGTTCACAGTTACCACTGCCAGTGTAATTTTTTTTTTAATATGTGTAGATGCAGGACATGACAATATCATTCAGAGCTCTACCATGGCAACACTTCATGTGTCTGATTCTCAAGGATTGGATACAGGTTGTGAAATCCCTAGCCAAAATTCAAACATATGGGTGGTTCAGTAGTACTATCTAGTTTCACTAGGTACGCAATTGAATCTTTGTCTAATGATGCACCTCTCTCAGAAGGTAATACATCTGGAAGTGCTGAAGGCAGTATGTTACAAAATGAATTGATGGAATTATGTACCAAATTAGTCAAACAGGTTCAAACTCTGGAGAAAGATCTGGCACAGACCAAAGTACAACATGCCACAGAGTTGAATCTATTGAAGGCTGAGATTCAAAAGTTACAGGATGAAGTTGTGAATCTCAAGAAGAAAAGACATATTCAAGCTGTAGTTTCTTCTCCATCATCATCACATGATGACCTTTCTACAGGTCCTGGTTATGGTTTGGGAACTTCTTCCAAACAGGGGAGGAAAACAGATGCAGAGATTAAGGGGAGGAGTACTAATTTTGATGATATGATTGCTGAGCTCAATGATTCTGAAAATGCTCAAGCAAAAGATGATGTAGCTGAGATTGAGGGGAGGAAATTGGATCTTGAAGATATGGTTGTTGATACTAATGTTCTTGGAACTACTCAACAAATTTCCACTGCAAGTGAGAATGTTACCACTGATGTTCCATTAGTTACCACTGCAGAGGAAGAAGCTGCCAGAAAAAGATTAGTCAAAGGTAAAGCAATTGTGTTTGGTGCAGAACTAGAGCCAACAAGAATAATTTCCAAGAAAGATCAAGCTCAAATTGATTTTGATGCAAGATTGGTAGAACAACTTGAAGCTGCAGAGAAAGAAAATATGAAACAGCAAAAGGAGAATGATGTTGCTAGTTTTATGGAAGCACAGAGGTTAGGTAAACTTGAAGCAGTAATGGCACAACCACTCTCAGTGGTTCCACTAACCATCTTACATGAGAAACCTCCTATGTTCTCATATGTGCCATCAGATGAAGAGATTGAGCATATGATTAAGCATGATCCAGTTGTAAAGTAGAAAGCTATTGAGCTTGTTGCTAACAAGACTTTGACAGAAGAACAAAGAACAGCTCAATTGGCAGATTTCATTCAAATGAAGAATCAACAAGCACTGGATGAAATTATTGGTAAAGTCAGAAAAGGTCAAAAGAAACAGAGACAACCTACAAAGGCACAGATCATTCATGAGATGAAAGTATTTTGCTGTCATGTTGGAAATAGGAAGATGGCTGATTTCAAAGGTATGTCTCATGAAAGAATTGAAGGCATCTACTACAGAACTAAAAGGCAAGATAGTAGCTTCAGACCTATTGATTTTGAAGAAGTTGAAAGATTTAAACAAAGTAAAAGGAAAGCTTCAACAGTTGAAGATCATGTTACAAAAAGAGTGAAAGTTCCTCAAGAGAAAGAATCTCAATCTGAGAAATGTGTAGAAGATCTACAAAGTGCAATTATCATTATTGAAGAAGAAGATTTCTACCCAGATCCTTTACAAACAAAACATCAGATTATTGATTGGGAAGTGTACACAGCAAAGAATTTTGCTTCTACTTGGAAAATTATAAGACGGGGAGGAGAATCTTCATCATTCATTCAGTTAAAGCATGTGACAGAGATGATCTTGATACTCTTTGGAAGCTTGTAAATGAAAGATTCAAGGCTGATACTCTCAAAGATATGAAAGAAATGCAGCTCTGGGTTGATTTAAGAAGATTATATGAACCAGATCTTAATGATAAGTATTGGAAGTTTGATTCATCAGAATTGAATCTTACATGGACTTATTATGATCAATGTGAGGTTCATCATGTTTCTACAACAGATAAAGTGGATGTGTTTATGTTTGCTGAGAAGGAATATCCACTTAGAGCTAAAACTCTTTCTGCAATGTTAAAATCAAAGTTAAGAGTTTATGCAGATAATGAAAAGATTAGAGCTTTGATTCAGAAGATTCAAGGACAATATGCAAGAGCTGATAAAGTGTTAAGAAAAACAAGATAAGTGTTTGGAAGAATTCCCATATCCTCAGGATTATTGTATACTTGAAGAAACTTGTTGATTTACTTATAAATCATAAGTTTAGGGGAGGATTGTTGGGAATTATTCTATCAGTTACCACGGCTAGTGAAGATATTACAACTGCAGAAGATTGTACTTGCAGTGGAAACTCATTACCACTACAAGAACAAATATTACCACTGCTTGCATGATAACTGTTAGAGAAACGCGCTTAGATAAACATAGAAAAGATATTGTGTATATCTTATTCCATTAGTATTATACTTATCTTGTACAAGAGGACTCCTTGTTGTATAAAAGGAGATCCTAGGTTATAGTTAGAATATATCTTTCTAATACGTTTTCTTAAGAGCTTCAAGGTGTAACCCTAGTGATATCATAGATCACTCGTATTATTATCATTAATAATATTGGAGCTATTTGTTTTGTTACATACATTGTTCATACATACAATTGTTTCATTTACAATCAATCTTCTAAGTATCATTAAGTAGATTCCGCATACTTAGTGGTATTACTCAAAGTATCATTATTAACACAAGTTCAAGGTGAACCACTTTATCTCCCAAGAACTGTAATCCACCAGATGTACTTTTTTGCGTGTCTAAGCATCCTGCATGGTCAGCGTCTAAAAAAGTAATTAGTTCAAAACCAGAATCCTTCGGATACCAGATTCCTAAGTTAATGGTTCCTTTTATGTATCAAAGGATTCTTTTAGCCTCATTGAGGTGCCTTTTAGTTGGTTTGGACTGATAACGAGAACACATGTAGACAGCAAAAACTATATCAGGTCTACTAGCTGTGAGATACATGAGTGACCCAATAATACTTCAGTATTTTGTAGGGTCAACAGGAGTCCCATGTATATCAGCATCTAGTTTTGTGGTATAGGCCATTGGTGTATTATAAGTATCACAGCTCATCATTCCATGTTTCTTGAAAATTTCCAAAGCATATTGATGAGTTCATAAAAACTCATCATTTCTGTCAAATCTGAACAACAAAAACATGTAAAAATACTCAGAAACACCACAAAATACTACAAATATCCTTAGAATGTGTTTTTATATGTTTTAAACATAAAAGAACTAAAAACAGGGAAAAACCACCAAAGTTTACCAAATTGTCAAAATCAGTCCCTGAACTTTCATGAAATGTCAGAAATGGTCCCTGGATGATTTATTTTAAAGAAAAGTAAAAAACAATCCTCAGGAATCATGAAATAACAATTTTTACCCTTGAAAGTTCAAAATATCAAAATTGGCAAAACATGTCCCTGCAGTTTCAATATTGACAGAAAATACCCCTCAGTATTCAAAAATGGAATTTTATCATCAAATGGTCCTTGGTAATTCACAAATTGACAAATTTTACCCTTAGATGATAAATTCATAAAATTACAAAACAAGTCCCTGCAATTTGGAAAAATGGCAAAATTGGTCCCCGGTTACTTTTAAATTTGGAAAAATACAAAAAGGTCCTTATAATATTTAACTTTGGCAAGAATGGACCTTTTTGATTAACTTTGGAACAGGTACAAGTTTGATCCCTGGAAATTTAGAATTTACAAGTTTAGTCCTTGGGCTAAACTTTATACAAACCAAACGGATCAAAAATATTAATACCAAAAATCCAATCCAAATTCCAAATCCAAAACAAAGCCTGGTCCAAGTTTTATTCCTAGGCCCAATACTCCCTAAACCCACTCACCCTTTTAATAACACACGGGTCTTTGACCCGCGTTGACTCCCCATCACCCCCAACCTCCTCTCCACATCTGCTACTACCACCACCTGCTTCACCACAATCCACCATGCCCCCCACCACTTGCCTTCACCTTTCCACCTCAACCATACGTGTCACCCTCTCCAAGAATTCCAAAGGCTTAGAATTGCTCCAGGAGGTGACACGTACTACACCCACCATCTCTGCATCACCAATACCCACCATACTACTCCACCATCACCCCTTACACCTCAAATTGTTCCCTTAACCCTCCATTGTCACCTCAATCGCATTTAATGCTAAAATATCGGCTGCAAGTAACCTTGGTGGTTTTTGGCGCCAAAATATCTTTTAAACAGGTGTGATGAAATTGGACACATGTCAAGGCTGAATCATGGTGGGATATGCTTAAGAAGACATCTGGATTATCTGAGGCTATAAATAGAGGAAGAAGATGAAGAGTAGAGTAGTTAATTTTGTACTTAGTTTTCTTTTCAAATCGTATTAGTATAACTTAGTTTCTCAGTTTGTATTTTAAGCTTTAAAGCATTTCCATATTGTTGTAATGTTATAAGAACCCAGTTATTCAAGTTTTAATACAAGTTCAAATTCCAATTTAGTTTATGCTACCTTGTTCTAATTTCCAAAATCTTATTAAGCTTCTTAGTTATAATCTGTGTTTGTTCGTTATCATTAAGCTCATATAAGCTATTAATATAGCTTATTAAAGTAATTAGAAGCATTAAACTCCAGTTTTACTTGAAAAAGAAAAAAATAGAAAAAATCATGAAAAATAGTTTTTAAATTAAAAACTGGCAGGTTTGAATCATCAAGAAGGAGCAGAGGAAAATTTGGATTGCCTCTGGGTTAGAAACCTTGTGGAAGGTTAATAGGAGTGGTAATTATCCCTGGTTCTTGGTATAAGCAGGATTGCTCATGGTAAGCCTTCAAACTTATTTTTAAACTCTTACTGTAGCATAGCTTATTAACTGCTTATTTTTGTTGCTTTAAGCTTATTTATAATTTGTTAGTGATAATATATATTAAAATCAATAGCTTATTATTTAAAATCCATAGTTGCTAGAAAATTTCATTTTCACAGTTAAGAAACCATCTTTGTCATTTCTAAGTTTAAGGGTTGTGTTCTTACTATTTCATGTGTATTTGATCTTTAATAATGATAATATAAGGATTGATAACAGAATTAAGGATCAAATCATTCATTTTCTTTGATAATCACAAAGTAGGTTTGTTAAGGTAGTGTTTGGATTTAAGCTGTATTGGGTAACTCAGTGAGTATCATTGCTCACTTAGTATTCTCACATCATACTCAGACCTAAAAATCACCAAAACAACAAAGTCTCAGTTAGATATAAGCCTAAAAGTCAAAATCACCAATCATGTGGCTTAAAATCCAACTGTGAAGGATTTAGAAAGACATAAGCTTCATTTTATCTCACAAGTGCAAGATCTAGCTTAATTTAGTCTCCATATAGCTTAAATAATCAATATCAGTTAGGAAATCAAGAGCAAAGCTCACTTAAGTCAACTTAGAAGTGAAATCTAAAAGTCAAAGACTCATAGTGTTGCAGAAAACCAAAATTTTCAAGGAATTTTTAAGAATTTTGTGGTGCTTTTCAGACCTTGAGCTTTTCACATCTTAAAGTCTCACACTTCATCTTTAAAAATCCATGGAGTGCTTATTTTTGTGATTTTTATTAAAGCTATTACAAGCTTGTTAAAAAGCCTACAGGGTCAAAAGAAGGTTTGCACCAGGGCACCTTTTGGTTTTTGGTCAAATTTCCAGCCCCCCTCCATGACTCAAAACAAAACCCTAGGATCTGTACTTTAGCTTTTTAGAAAGTTTATTAGCTTATCTTTTAGGATTAGAAAGAAAATTGGATCTCAGTGCTTATTAGGATAGCTTATTTAGCCTTTGTTATTTGTCTGATTTGGATTTGTACACTGAGCACTCGGTTTTTGGACCCTATTTCACACGACCACCCACAGCTTATTAATAAACCATAAGCATTGCTTATTGGCTTTTCGTGAAGCTTAACCACTCATCTTTAAGTTCCAGTGCTTAAAACTCTTTTTCAAACTTGTTTGCTAGGGCTGCTATTAGCTTTTTGTGTTGACCATTTCATAAGACATATTGAGTCATTCAGTATTAACCACCCAACTTCATAGGCACCCCTAGTGCTTATCTGTGGGATTTAGCTTATGATTTTTGGCTTATTTAGAAGCTTACCAGGTTGGCTTATTGGATCCAAGTTCCATTTGGACTTTCAATCAAGCCTGTGGGGCCCACATAGGGCTGCACATTGGCCTTTTGGCCTGTTTTGGCTTTAGTTATATACATAAGTGCTTATTGTTGTGTATTGGCTTATTCTTGTAGCTTATTTAGTGGATTTGGCTTAATTTAGGTAAAACTTAATCGTTTATAGCTTATTTAACTAATTGCAGCTTGTTTGTAGCTTTTTGCTTTTAAAAAATTCAAGTTAGGCTATATAGCCATCTGTGAGTATTTGGATTTGCTTATTTTCTTTGTTTCAGCTTATTTCTTTGCTTTTCTCTTTTCTTTGGCTTGTTTTACATTTATCTCACTTACTTGAGCTTATTTGATCCTTTAGTTTACAGTTTATAACTTCTTAAAAGCTTTTTCACTTTGAAAAATCCAAATTAAGCTTAAAAGTCCCACTGAGTGAAAAATAAGCTCATTCAGAGCTTATTTGTGTAAAATAAATAAGTTGTCTTTGTTAAATAAGCTTATAATTAGTTGTTAAGCAGTTTTGCAAAAAGAAAAATAAAAAATAAAAAGTTTCAAAAATATTGGGTGTGGGTGGGAGTCGAACCTGGGACCTCTCGCTAGTAACATGCATAATATCCCACACCCCTTCCAGTAGCTCTGGGGCACCAGTTCCGTCATAGGTTGTATACTTAATATACTTAAGGTTGTTTTTGAAAAATAAGCTTAAATAAGCTGTTTTGCTTATTACAGCTTATTTGGATAAGCTGTTGGTCCCATTTTATTTTTCTTAGACTTTTCATTACTAAATATACTAACTGTAATTTTTTCATAATTTTTACTTTTCAAATACTAATTATTTTAATTAATCCGAGTTTAATTGGTAATTAGGTAAAATTAGGTAATTAAATAGTTTTAATAAATTTTAATTAATTACAACATCTTTTTATATTTTTTAAAAGTCTTATAGACCATTAGGTATTTGTAAAAAATAATTTCCTAATTGTTACTGTTAATTTCCTATTTTCTTTAATTAAATTTAGTTAATTAAATCTTAAATAATAAATAAGTAATTAATTAATAAATTAGCCTAAATATAATTTTTAGAATAATTTTATAATTTTTTAGGATTCCTGAGATGGTTAATTAGTTTTATAAATTTTTTCATAATTTTCTAAGTTATTTTAGTATTTTTAGTAATTCAAAATAGTTTATATAGTTTAATAAGAATAATTAGTAATTAAATAAAAGAAAAACCATAAAAAGACAAAAATATTTATTTTAATTTTTTATACTTTCTTCAAGTTCATTTTAAAATTTATAAAATAGTTTTGCAAGTTTTTAGTTTAATTTATAGTTTTTATTATCTTTAGTTTAATTTAAATAGTTTTAATTAAATAGATAAATAGTTTTTATTTAAATAATTAATATTAAATAATAAAATAATTTAAAAAAATAATTTTCTTTTTAAATTAAATTTTCTTTTAAGTTTAAGTTTGTAGAATTTTCAAATTTACCCCCTGTTGTTTAAATTTGCATTAAAACTCACCTTTTTCCTTATACGTAGACGTAAGTTTTAATTTGTATACGTTTTTTTAGTTTACGTAACTGTTTAAAGTTTATTTGCTTATTTGTTTAAATTGTGTAAATCAGTAGTATAAATCAAACTCACCTTTGCCCATTCATAATCACCCGATCCCAAATTTCGTTTTATTACAGATTTCACGCCTCGTTGGGAAATACGACCCGAGGATACATTGTACTCCACGGAGCATTAGTCTAAGCTGTTTTTGACTTATTAACCTTGGTTAATAATAATCTGACGGTTCAGCACTGATCAAATTTTGGCGCCGCTGCCGGGGAGGTGTGCTGCGTACAACGAATTTGGAAGCATACGTGGTTATGAATATCAACTCACTGTACAAATATCATCAGTCTGTAAATTTTTGTAAAAATAAATATCATAACTGAAAAGTTCACTAACACTTTTCCTAAAGTGTTAAAAACACCAAACAAAGAAGGGAATCCGTTGAGTTCTTACGCTTTCATGTCTACAACTCAATTCATCAGATTACTACAGGGATGAACCCAATCCGGAATATGAACCATAAAAGAAAACGCCTACTAAACCGATCACAAGAATACCAGCTACAGTACCTATTATCCAAAGAGGAATTCTTCCAGTAGTATCGGCCATTTACCCCACTTCCCTCCACATTTTATCAAGTGGTCATACTAGAGACATAAACAGTCATGGATAATTATCAGATGAGATCCTTCTGAATGGGTTAAAAGAGAGAATACCTAGAATGATTAGTCTATTATTTTAGTTCTCTCTCGTTTTATTAATTGAAGAAATAATTGGAAAATAAAACAGCAAGTACAAAAATGAGTAATAACCCCCAGTAGAGGCTGGTACGATTCAATTCAACATTTTGTTCGTTTGGGTTTGATTGTGTCGTAGCTCTATAATTCGGATTAGGTTTATCGTTGTATGAACTGCATTGCTGATATTGACCCCAAAAAAGAAACGGTAGGTACAGCTAGGTCGTGAACAGCCAACCATCGCACTGTAAAAATTGGATAGGTTCGATCTACTCACGATCATTTTTCGGATAACAAAGTGCTCCAAATACATGAAAGTAATCGATGTTTGGTTTTCTTTTGTGAATAATCTGATTAGGTGTTTTGTGATGGCGTTTTGTGATCATGCAATGGTTTTGGTTGTAACATGCAGTTGAAACAGCTTCCGCCCATAAGTAATCTGGTAATTGGGCATTAATCAACATGGTTCTTGTAGCTTCCACTAACGTCCTGTTGCGTCTTTCAACTACTCCATTCTGTTATGGGCTTCTTGCAATAGATATTTGATGTTCAATTCCCACTTTCTCAAAATATGACCGAAGTGTCTGATTCTTAAATTCTGTACCATTGTCAGTTCTGACCATTCTAACCGTGTTGCGTAACTAAACTTGAATTTTAGTGAGAAAGGTGATGATCATTGAAGGAGCTTGATCTTTACTGGGAAGAAAATAAACCCGTCCATCTGGAGTAATCATCCACAATTACAAGTATGTAGTGTTTACCGTTGATACTTTGAACACGCATCGGACCACACAAATCCATATGAAGCAATTGTAAAACATGATTCGTACTGTGCTCGGTTTTAGAAGGAAAATGAACGCGAGTACTTTTTCCTTGTTCACAGGCCAAACATAAGTGATCTTTGGTAAAACGGAATCTTGGAAAACCATCAACAAGTTTATGACGAGCAAGTTCAGTCATAGTTTTGAAATTCAAATGCGAAAGACGTTTATGCCATAACCAAGATTTAGTCGATTCTGCTTTGGAGAGAAGACATATCGGAGATGAAGCAATCATATCAGACATCGATATTGTGTAAAGATTTGAACCACGTGAGCCAGACATTAGATCATTTCCTTGTAAGTCACGAACGAAACAAGTTTTCTCACGAAATGCTACTTCTAAATCCCCATCACAAAATTGACCGACTGAGAAAAGGTTGTGACCTAAGCGTTCCACATAATAAACATGACTGATTTCAGTGTTCCCACTGACATAGTCACTGTATCCCATGATTAGAGCGTAATGATCATTCCCGAATCTGACAGTTCCGATAAACTTTGAAACAAAGTTGACTAACAGTTTAAGATTGCCTGTCATATGTCAGGTGCATCCGCTATCAACAATCCAGAGAACAATCTGAACCACCTGCATCACAAGAAGACGACGAAGATGGAACAGAAGTAAGGGTGGAACCCAAAGAAAGTGCGGGTTCCGGTTGGTTAGAAGCACACGTATTCAATATTTTAGGAATCCATTTAAAGTCTGGTTTATATTGTAACCAACGTTTCCAATTCCAACTAGTTAACGCTTTCTTTTTGGTGAATTCACTAGCTTTGGGCTTGTTCCTAGATTTGTTCCTAACTATGGGGGTAACTTCAATCTCATTAGAAACCGTAGATGGCGGTTTTCCTAATATAGACTTAGAGGCAGTAGTGGGCCTAAAAGGAATGCTAGTCCTACGTTTCTTATGACGACTTAATAAAGAATTAGCTACACATTTTGTATGATCACCAGATAACACACTTTCACGACAAAACACACAAGATGCGTTAGAAACATTCAGAGGTTCATCATTCGTTACACTGAGATTTCGATTACAATTTGCTAGATTAAAATCTAATTTAGATGCAACCTGAGTTTTATTCAAATTCCTAAGTTGATCTTCTACTCCTTAGACGTCTAGTGTTCCGCAATTACGTTGCCATATCCTAGTCTTCCTACTCTTTTTGTTACTTTTTCTCTTGGGTCTGCTAACGCTTTTAGTGGAGACAAATCCTGTAGAAGTGGAAGAATTAACATTAGAACTTTGAGCATGATTTCCCTTATCTATTTTGTCTAAGTGGTATTGTCCTGGTGCAATCACTGTGGTGTCAACAAACTTTCCTTTCTCAAGTAGCTTAATTTTCTCTTTTAAATCAATGATGATGTGATTCTTATCCTGAATTTCAGACTCAAGTAAACCATTGCAATAATTAATGTGATCGCGGTTTGTTGCCATTCGACGTTTTCAATTTTTAAATCTGCAATTTCTTTTTCATCAATGAGACATTGATTTTTAAGAAAAGCATTGTCTTTGCAAATTTGACAATTTTTTGAAACATTTTGACTTTGAAGTTGCAATTCCGTTTCAAGACTTTGAGCTTGACACCATTCAAGCCTTTGTTTGAGTTGACAAATTTCTTTTGAAAATTGTTTTCTCACATCATCATTGTTTTTCCTCATCATATCATTCTCTTGTTTTAATGTCTCAATTTCCGTGTTCAACAAATTATTATCAGCACAAAGGTCTTCTACAAGAATAGAAGTACCAGATTTATAGAGATCATTCATGATAATAGACAAAATATCAGCATTGAGAACTTGTTCTAAGAGTCGATCAGCATCATCTTTCAAAACTCTGTTTCTTTGCTTTTGAACCAAAATCGAATTTTCATTTGAATTGAAAACGTTTATCATTGATTTGACTTCTTTTTGAAGTTCCTGTTCTCAACGTGTAGCACAGTGACGGAGGTGTTGAACGATTGGCAACATTTGTTTTTGAAAAATATCTCTCTTTTCTCGCTCGTAAGCGGATTGAAAAGTTTCAATTTTTATTTCTGAATTACGTTCAATTGTTTCCTCCAAAATTTCGATGTCTTCCATAAAAGTTTTGAAATAATTTAAAACACGACAACTTTTTGGTAAAGGTGTAACTTCACCAAAAGAGGGTAAAGGACCATTTATTTGTGCCACAGTTTGGACAGGAGCCGCATTAGAAGATGAAACATATGACTCAGTGACAAACCAAGATTTCTCAGGTATTTCTTTTTGAGGAACAAAAGATTTAGAAATGTGAGGAGCTTTTGAATAATCATATGGTTTCCAATATTCAACTTGACTCATTTTTTATCGACTCTCTTCTTCAAGTTCTTCCTCTTCCTTAGTATCATAAACTATAGTACGCACAATCGTATCATTACGCATATATTCCATACTGTAAATTTTAGGATTTTCTTTGAATGCTTTGTAAAGAAACATTGATTTGTAATCACCAAGTGCAAAACCTTTATCGGGTCTCGGTTTCAAAGTAAATTTCTAAATTGTTGTGACAGAGCCCTCGGTTTTGTAAACAACATTACGAAATTCTTTGAGTTGTTTTTCTAGATCGACAATTTCATAGATTAATTTTTCTTCATATTTCCTTTTTCGCACTTTATGTTCACAAAAATCCTTTTTGCTAATTGACAACTCTGTTTGTGTTTTTTAAAGCTCTTTTTGAAGTTGTTCAACTTGTTTTTGAAGTTCACACTTTTCATTTTCGAGTTTTGAAACCAACTTTCCGTTTGACTCAATTAAATCTTGCATTTTATGTTGAAGATCTTGTTCTTTATTGTAATATTCTTGAAAAGCTTTTTCAAAACTTTTTTCATGTTTAACCTTGTGTTCCAGATTTGAAAGTTGTATTTTATAACACTCAATATCTCTTGTAAGTGACGCATTTGTTTCTTTTAAAATTTTATTTTGATCGTTCTTTTGCTTGATTAGTAAAATTTGATCCTGTAGTTGTTTGGCCATCAACATGATCTGGTCAGTAGGATCAGAGTAAGGTTCATTTTGTTCATCATGATCATGTTTGTCATTCTCAATAGGATCATTAAATGAAACAACTGTATCATCATCAAATATGACAACTATGCTTATTTGTTCATCTGCTTGAGAAGATAAAGATGAGTCAGGTGGAACAACTTGTGCCTTATCTGATTCAGAAGCAGAGGGTGATATTATATCATGAATTAGGCAAGCATTAAGATCATGTACCTGAGACAAACCATCCGTGTCATACACTGGGCCTGAATCATTTATACGAAGTTCCTACTTGTTGGCCATAAGCATTACAGCTGCATTAGCTTCAAAATCTTCCATGTCATCATCGTTGTACGCATTTGCCATGAAGCTGTTCTCCTGCTCAGTGAAATGTCCTTCCTTTTCATCTTGAAGAGCCATAAGTAATGCCTGCTTGTGAAACTTACTGCCCCGTGTTCTCGGTTTTGGACATGCAGTTGCAATATGACCTTTCTCATTACAGTTGTAACACCACACTGCACTCCCAGAGTTTGAGTTCCCAGTTTCAACTGTTTCAGACCTTTTCTGAGAAGCAACTGAATTGTTTCTGAACCCTCCATTGTTATTAACCCTCTGACCATTCCCAAAATTTCTTGAATAACCTCCTGAACCGGATCGACCAAAGTTACGATTCTGTATTTCAACCCTGTCATCTTGCACAACAGCTTGATTCCTTGTATTAGAAAAAGAACGTTGACGGTTGTTAGTTTTGTTGGAGAATTTTTTGAAAGCTCGAGCAATGAGAGCAAGTCCCCGATTCAACGTGTTAAGTTCATCATCGTCATCTTCATTGGAATTCGAGTAGTACACTACATCACTGTTGGTGTATGGAACAAGTTGAGTTGAAGTATGCTGCGGAGATGAATCATAAGAAACCATTGGGTTATAGGTAGAAGGTTGTGGATAACTGAAGTAATTCTATTCTTACGCATAAGCATGATTTGTCATTGGAGGTGGAGCATAGTGAGATTGAGCTACGAGTGCCAAAGAATTTGGTGTTGGTGGTGGTGAGTAACCTCCTCGAAGAGCTCGATCTTTTTCCACTTCAGGTTCATGGTGTTTCAGAAAATCATACAACAAGCCATATGATGCATCATGAAGATTTTTGGTTTGACGAACGAATGTCACATACTTTTGCCAATCCGGACCAAGACTACCGACGAATTTAGAGTTCACTGCGATCCTTGGTATTGAAATTTTGTGACGTTCCAAATCATTTACCACATTAGTGAAACGGTGATAATAGGATTCAAGCGACTCTCCAGGTTCAATTGTGATGTTTGTGTATTCCATGTAGAGTTTTGATTCCATATCATCTTTGTTCAACTAAGTGCCTTCCATTAGGAGATGAACACGTTCCTACATAGCTTTAGCTGTTTTCTGAATATCAACACTTCGATAGATTGGATTTGGTATTCCTTGAAGTATATAGGCCATGGCATACTCATCAGCTTCACGATGTAGTTTCTGATCTTCTGTGAGTTGAGATTCTGGAACAGGTTTCTCTACAGGAGCACGTGGAGGATCAGCAGATGGATCACCACTTTCAAGTCTGGTTGGCCACTAAAATGGTCCTTCAAGTATCACTTGTTTCAAGAATTTTCCGTGGGGTTTCTTAAGTTCAAGAAATCGTAAGAATCGACTTGACCATTGAACATAGTTCCTAGGTGTGAGCATTGGGTGTGTTTCAAGTGATCATGCCTCATGTCTGGATTGTTGAGTTGTAATAACTTCACACATCCGATCAAACTAGTGAGGTTGTTTGGATGAATACTGATTTTGTTGTTGTGACATTGGATATGGTTGTTGTTGAGGAATGAGTTGATGTTGTTGCATCATGAGATATTGTTGTTGTGGACGGAACGGTTGTTGATACGATTGTTGCGGTTGTTGATACGATTGTTGCTGATGATATTGTTGTTGCTGATACTGCGGATACTGATGTTGCGGAGGATGAGAAAAGAAATAATTTGGTGGTTGAGACATCTTACGTGATTATGTGAAACTTTGATCGTTAAGGATAAATAAAGGTTGGAATTTTAAGTTGATTTGATATCTTGATAAGTTTTGATTTGTAACTCGGTAAAAATCCTGATTCTGGCTAACTCGGTAAGTCCTGTTTCTGGCTAACTGGCTAACTCGGTAATTCCTGCTTGAGAGTTTAACTTGATAAACTTGAAGAAAGTTGTAACTCAGTAATAATGTTAATTGCTAACTCGGTAATGTTTTCTGAATATCGTAACTCGATAACAACTTAACTCGGTAAAATTAATTAAATTGGGCAGAGTTTCGTCTAAGTATAGAGTACAAAAATCCTTACTCGATAAACGATAAGAAATGGCTAACTCGCCAAAATAAACTTAACTCGATATTAATTGAAGCTAACTCGCAGAAACTGAGGCTTAACTCGCTATATCAATTAAACTCGAAAGTCAGAAAAAAAAATTCTAACTCGCCAACGTTTGTCTAACTCGCAAAAACCACGTTGAACAGTAACTGATTTCTAAGTAATTCACTTTTAAACCTAGATTATTCTACCAAATCAAACCTAAAACACCTATATTATCCCTTGGCGAATGATACCACTTGTTAGGTCACCATTTTACAACATAATCACTTAGAGATCTAGAGAGAGAAAGTAAGTAGAGAGAGAAAGTGGAAGGAACCCTTATAATGAAAATGAAATGAAATGTAATTACTAAGAGAACCAACACCCTCTAATGAGGGGTTACAAGTCTATTTATAGGTGAGGACTAGGGCTTCACTAAACTTTGACAATATGACATATTATGCCCTTAGACCTTTACCAAACCTATAAACTTAGCATAAAACTTAATAAAACATATTTAATCACTAACGTACTAACTAAATAATGCAACCTATTACAAAATTCAATGACCGACACTTGAAATAATAAAGTCTATTCCCAACACTAAACAACTATCAATCTATAGCAGTTGTAACTTAGTACATTTTGTAACAGACTATACCATCAAAAATTGTGCACAAGTACAACTTGTATGGGTACTCTGTCGCTGTTGTGAAGCACCAAATGATACAGAAAGTGTTCCAAGTACGTGAGAGAACAGTGGTGGTACCTAGTCAAGGGAAGGTGAGGAGGAAGGTGTTTATTGTTTCATGCTCTGGTATCAGGGAGTTGAGACAGGAAGCCGGCTTTGGTGCAGATGCAAGGGTTCGCTTCTTTTTAACAGATGACACAAACAGGTCCCAAAGAGTCTTAAGGTTTGATGTGTGTTGATGGTTTGATGGTTGTTGATGGTTTTATGTTTGTTGATGGGTGAAACAATGTTTGAATGTTTTTGTAAGTTGGATAAACTTTTTTGTAAGTATCTGATGTATGATAAACCAAATGGGTTTGTCACTAGACAATGGTATGTAATTAGCTAATGTAGGATGAACCATATGGGTTTATTCGTAGACAATGTTATGTAGTAAACTATGTAGGTTGACATTATTGTATGAAAGCGGCTTATACGGCCTTATAACTAGTTAATTGGGGATTTAAACCCTTAAGTGTAAATGTTACCAATCCACCCCTGCACTCTCATATCTAGCAGTACAAACCCACCTGCAGTAACATTTTCTTAGCAGCAGAAACTTTTGATTTTGATTTTTTTAAACAGAGCAGAAACTTTTGATTAACATAATACAAAATATATCCCAAGTTCTTGTTAATAAACACAACAATCAAAATATTGTAACAATTAATGAGAAAATTTATCAATGACAAAGTACGGGAATTAAAATTAAACATATTCCATTAAAACTTGAAATGAAAATTTACAAAATACTGGTAACAAAAGGTACACATTCTAAAAATCTACTAATCTAAAAGGATTACAACATGTTTATTCATAAAGTCAAATAAAGTAGTACAAAAGGATTACAAGGTTTATTCAAATTACTTCCTAACTCAACTAATACATTTTCTTTTTACCCTTCCCTTTTGAACAAACTTTGAGCATTTTTGGTTCCCATGGTTTTATACCCTTGTCTTCACAAGTTTTAGCATTAGGCAGGCCTAGCACCTGAACCCTCTTATCAAAAAGCTCTTTGGCAGTCTTTTTTGGAATTTTAACCTTCCTAGCATCTTCTTTTTTGTGCCTGATCCAAAATATCCCTTTGGAAAGTAGTCTGCCCATGTATTTGGAGGACCTTCAGAACTGCTTGATATGTGAAATGAACTTGAGTCACTGCTGTCAATTTTAATGATTTATGCAAAAAAATAAAAAAATATATTAAAATTAAAAAAAAATATAGTGTAAATGAAATAAAAGATAATGTTGCAATCCAGGGTGTGTTTGAAACAACCTTTGTTCTTGGAACTCCAATGGCCACATTACTTGGTGGATGGTTGGTTTTAGATCATAAAAAAGAATGGAATGCAATAAACCAAGATACGTAACCCTTCTAAGTTCCCACTACTGCTCCTTTTGTCGTTTCAACTCCCTTTGAACAAAGGACTGCACCAGCCGCATTGCTAGATTGTTGAAAAAACAAAAGAAACAGTATGGGAAGTTAGAATGGAAAGGTATGTTGAAATTCCAGACTCAAAGTAATACAAACAATCTACAAATTTTGAGTAAAGAATAGAGTCTAAGTAACATCACTCATCTTGAATGCGATAATGAAGGAGTGTGGCATGTCATGAACAGTACACACTATATCATTATTGCATTGAAGACATCTCAATGATCAGGCCAGATCTATCTAACGTTGTAGAAAGGTTCCATTGCTTTGTTTTTTGGACACCGTCTAATAACCACACAAACGGTAGTAGACGTTTTCCAAATTAAGCAATGGAACCATCTACAACGCTAGATAGATCTGCCCTAATCATTGAGCTTTAAGTTATTAGAAAACAGATTCTTACTATCATTTATATTGCTCCCTTAGATGTGACGAACATACATATTAATTATGTAGATTCTACAACATTAGAGAGCTAATTGTGCATGAATGAAATCATATAAAATTTATATTAACAATGCAATGAACTACCATCCTTTCTACCCTAGCCAACAACAACATATTATTCATCCTTGAATCTCTAACCTACCAACATGTTGGAAGACGAAGACGCTAAATTCAAGCATCGAACCTACAAATTATACTTGATAATTGTTTCTGTATTTTGACAAAGAGCAAAGATGAATCAACATGGATGAACAACACCAAAACAAGTTTATGTTCATACTTGAAAGTGGTGTCTGTTCACCCATGTTGATACTTTTTCTATCTTTGATACTTGGATGTTTTAGCCTAAATATTCGCACACACATCCGCCACTTTTCTTCCTTATTCTCTCAAAACAAATGCAACATAATTCTTATACCAGATAGTCAACCTAAGCCTAAGATAAAATAAGCTAATCCAAGCAAACCTTAATATCTCTTTTGCTCTAATCATTCGCAAAAACAACACAACATGTTCTTCCTTATTCAATCAATACAAATGCAACACAATTCTTATAACAGATAATCAACCTAAGCCTAAGAATAAATAGCTCTAGGGGGTATTTGGATTATATTAATTTGTGATCTTATCAGCTTTTTGAGATTTGGGATCAAAACCCTAGATCCGAGTGAGTTGTAACTGTGAGTGTGAGAGAGAAAGAGAGGATTATGTTGAAGTGTTCGAAGTGTGTTTGATAAGTTTGTATATATTATAAGTTTAAAAGTGAAGTGTGTTTGATACTCTTGGTAGGGGTAATTTATTTATATTATATACTGTTGGGAATTATACTAACAGTTACCACGGCTGAGTGAAGATGTTACAACTGCTGAAGATTGTACTTACAGTGGAAACTCATTACCACTGCAAGAACATATATTACCACTGCTGTTTAGATAACTGTTAGGAAACGTGTTTAGATAAATATAGAATAGATCTTGTGTATATCTTATTCTATTAGCATTATACTTATCTTGTAGAAGAGGACTCCTTGTGCTATAAAAGGAGATCCTAGGTTAAAGGTTTGATATACGTTTCTAGAGCTTCAAGGTGTAACCCTAGTGATATCAAGATCACTCGTATTATTATCATTAATAATATTGGAGCTAATCATTTGTTTACATACATTGTTCTTATTCATAAACAACTGTCTTACTCAGAATCAAACTTCTAAGTGTTACTAAGTAGATTCCGCATACTTAGTGATATAACTCAAAGTATCAATCTAACACAGTTCAAGGTGTATAGATCCATCAAGTGGTATCAGAGCCAGGCTTTGATACTTTGATTTAGAAGACTCTAGTTCACTCAGAAGAATCAATGGAGACAGAAACCAGTAACTCAAACATTGCTGCTAAGCTTCCAAAGCTTAAGTTGATTGACTTTGAGATGTGGAGGCTAATGATCGAACAATTCTTTATGGTCCAAGACTACACACTCTGGGAGATCATTATGGTTGGAAATTCTTTCAAACCAAGTTCTACTTCAGAGATGGTTGGTGTCAAGGAAGTAATTAAGGTCAACACTGGACCTGTTACTAATGATGAAAGACTTCAGATGAAGAATGATCTGAAGGCCAGAGGTTTGTTGCTGATGACACTTCCCAGAGACCAAGTTCTAGCATTCAGCAAGTACAAGACTGCAAAGACTCTTTTTGAGGAGATCTGTAATGTTTTTGGTGGTAATGATTCCACCAAGAAGACTCAAAAGACCCTGCTGAAGCAAACTTATGAAAACTTTGGTTCAACAAGTAATGAATCTATTGATAGCATCTTCACAAGGCTACAAAAGATTGTTACTCAGCTCACTGTTTTTGGAATTGAGGTGGAAAGGGAAGACCTCAATCTAAAGTTCTTAAGAAGCTTACCCTTTGAGTTTGGAACCAATGTTGCTGTGTGGGGAGATAAGCCAGATTTGGGGACCATGAAACTTAATGATTTGTACAATAACTTCAAGGTTATTGAACAAAGATTAAAGAAAGCTGGCAAATTAAGCTCAAGTTCAGGAAGTGTAGCACTCATATCATCATCTCTTGATGATAGTTCAGATGAAGAAAGTGATAGTGATGATGACAGTGCTAACATTGTTGTTTCCACTGGTAGTGGAAGTGTTTCGACTGGTAGCTCAAACAAACAGATAGCAGGACTTAGTGATACTACCTTTTATGCCTTTATATCAAGTCAAGTAGGTGGTTCAATTCTCAATCATGAGGATTTGGATCAAATTGATGAGGATGATATGGAGGAGATGGACATTAAATGGCAGGTGGCATTACTAAGCTTGAGAACAAAGAAGTTTTGGAAGAAGAATGGAAGAAAGATTAACATCAGTGGCAATGAGACAATAGGTTTTGACAAAAAGAAGGTGGAGTGCTATAATTGTCATAAGAAGGGGCACTTTGCCAGGGAGTGCAGGAAGCCAAGGAAATCTGACAACAGGTCAACTTGGTATAAGCAGGACAAGAAGAAGGAACCTACTACTGATGAGCCAAAGGGGCTATTGGCTATTGATGGAGTGAGCTTTGATTGGAGCTTTATGACTAAGGATGAAGAAGATGATTCAGAGTCTGCAATGGTTGCTACTGAGCTTGCACTAATGGCTTTTTCTGACTCTGAGGTACAAATTAATAATGCTTGTTCTAAATCTTGTAAGGCCTTAAAAGAGTATGAGAAAATTAAAGCACAATATGATGAACAATTGCTAGAGTTAAATCATACTAATTATAACTTAGCAAATCATAAAAGAGCCCTAGGTGTTTTAGAAACTCAATTAGAGCATTATAGGGCAAATGAATCTAAGTTCAATGATGATATTGCAGTATTAAGAAGAGACTTAGATTATCAGGTTGCTGTAAATAAGGTTCTTAGAGAAGAACTAGAAAAGGTTAAAATGGCTAGTGAGAATATAAAGATAACTTGCCATACACTGGATCACCAATCCAAGTATATTGACAAAATTTGGGAAGCCCAAGTTGTGAACAAAGCCAAATCCGGAGTTGGATACAAATCAGTTCCACCACCTCTAAGAGGTGTTCCATCACCTCCTGGCATTGACTTAGCTCACACAGGATTAGAAGAATTCTAGGAACCACCTATGACCTATGGACCAAAATTTGTTAAACCAGTTGAAATTGAAAAGGTTCAGGTTGAGGTTGATACATTTGATAGTGCTAGTGACTCATCTTTTAAAGATGAAAATTTGAATGTTGAGTCTAAACCTAGTGTTCCTGAGAATGTTAAAGTGGAGGTTAAAAAGAGTATTCCTGATGTTGTCAAAGAGAAGCCTAGGTCACAACCTAATTTCACTAGGCCCACTACTAGATATGCAAAGATGTACAGAAGTAGGTCACCAACTCCTAGGGGTAATATGAGGAGTTGGAATCATGTTAAATCTAGGCAATTTGGTAGTGATTTTGTGTTCAATAACAAACCCTGTTATATATGTGGTAGCTTTGACCATTTGTCTTATAGATGTACCTACCACTTGGGTATACAGGGTGAATGGCCAAAATGCTAATAACTTAACTCACCCAAATCCACTTAGCAAGATGATTCCCAGGTCTGTTTTGCTTAACTCTGGCATTAAACCAGTTTCGACTGCTAGACCAGCAGTTTCCACTGCTAGACTAGCAGTTGCCACTGCTAGAAATAAAAACAGAGTTTACCCTAATCCCCCTGTTACTACTTTTGTTAAATCTACTCAAACAGGGAAAAAGACTAATTTTGATAAGAAAGTTAACAATAATCAGAAGTGGGTACCCAAAGTTTCAAAACCAGCAGTTTCCACTACTAAGCCAGCAGTTACCACTGCAAGGCCAAAGGTTACCACTGGTGGGTCTGTTAACAAGAAAATGGTAAATATGGGAAATGCTGTTAAGGCCTCAGCACGTTGGGAATGGAAACCAAAAGGAACCATCACCTCAAACAATCCCAATGGTGTATCAATGACCTTTGATAGATATAATTATATTGATACACGAGGCAGATCCAAGTCATTTGTGGCTTGGGTCCCCAAAAGGAACTAATTCCTTTATTTTGTGTGCAGGAACATTCAAAGACTACCAATGATCAAGGATACTCAGACAGTGGATGTTCCAGACACATGGCTGGCAATAAGTCCTATCTTTCAGACTTTCAACCTTATGATGGACAATTTGTCAGCTTTGGAGGAGGAATTGGTGGCAGAGTTTCTGCCAAAGGAACAATCAAGGCTGGAAACATAGATTTTGAGAATGTGCACTATGTGAAAGAACTCAAGTACAATCTTTTCAGTGTGTCATAGATGTGTGACAAAAA
Organism: Artemisia argyi; assembly: GCA_030686995.1. Classification (NCBI taxonomy): domain Eukaryota; kingdom Viridiplantae; phylum Streptophyta; class Magnoliopsida; order Asterales; family Asteraceae; genus Artemisia; species Artemisia argyi. The sequence continues at coordinate 17,232,121 of CM060677.1, forward strand.
GCATAGAGTTCTATTCACAGAAGATGAATGCTATATCTTATCTAAGGATTATAAGCCTCCGGATGAAAGTGACATTTTGCTTAAAATCCCTTGAAAAGGTAATCTGTATAGCATTGACATAAAGAACATAGTGGCTAATAATGATGTTACTTGCTTACTTGCTAAAGCCACTTTGGATGAATCAATGCTTTGGCATAGAAGACTTGGTCATGTCAACTTCAAGACCATCAACAAGATTGTAAAAGATGGACTTGTCAGAGGTCTACCAGAGAAAAGATTTGAAAATGACCAAACTTGTGTTGCCTGTCTCATAGGAAAGCAACACAGAGCTTCATGCAAGACCAAAGCATTCAATTCTATTGATCATCCACTCTTTATGCTGCATATGGACTTGTTTGGTGCTACTTCTGTGAGCAGCATCAATTTGAAGAAGTATTGTCTTGTTGTGACTGATAATTTTAGTAGATTCACATAGGTTTTCTTTTTAAGAACCAAGGATGAAACCACTGGCATCCTTAAGATATTCATCACTGAAGTTGAAAATCAATTTGAAAAGAAAATCAAGATCATCAGGTGTGACAATGGGACAGAGTTCAAGAAAAAAGTTATGGATGATTTCTGAAGAGAAAAAGGTATTAAAAGAGAATTTAGTGTTGCAAGAACTCCTCAACAAAATGGAGTTGCAGAAAGAAGAAACAGAATACTAATTGAGGCTGCTAGAACCATGTTAGCTGATTCAAAGCTTCCAGTGACTTTTTGGGATGAAGCAGTTAACACTGCTTGTTACATTCAAAACAAGGTTTTAGTGGTCAAAACAAAGAACAAGACACATTATGAGTTGTTCAGAGGAAGACCTCCTACTTTGGAGTTTATGAGGCCATTTGGGTATCATGTTACTATTCTCAATACCATTGATCATCTGGGTAAATTTGAAGAAAAGTCTGATGAAGGCTTCTTTGTTGGATACTCTATGGTTAGCAAGGCTTTTAGAGTCTATAACTTAAGAACAAAGAAGATTGAAGAGAATCTGCATGTTGAGTTTCTTGAAAATAAAGCAAACATGGCAGGTTCAGGACCAGATTGGCTATTTGATCTTGAAACATTATCCAATACAATGAATTATGTACCTCTTACTTCAAGTACTGGAGATAAAGATGTTGAAGATTCAGAAGAATTCATTGATGAAGATGAAGCTTGTCAAGATGATGAAGATCAAATTGTTATGCCACTTTGGGACTTTGTTGATAATTCTGAAAAGACAAGTGATGCAGATGGTGTGAATTTTGATGAATTGAATAAAGAAATTCCTACTCGCAGTGGTAACACAATTCCCACTGCTACACCAGAAGTTTCAACTGACAGCCCAAATGTGGAACATACTTCTTAGGAATCACCAAGTGATGATGTAGAGATTACAAACATGCCTACAACATATGATATTCCTAGCACATCACAGACTTTAATTCACAAAGTGCATCCACTTGATAATGTTATTGGTGAACTTCAATCAGGTGTAAAGACTAGAAGATAGACAAAGAAAGATGATATTCATGGGTTCATAAGTGAAGTGTATGAGTCCAAGAAACATAGTAAGAAGAATGAGTGTTTGTTTTTCTGTTTTCTCTCACAAGTGGAGCCTAAAAATGTTTATATGGCTCTAGGAGAATCTAGCTGGGTTGAAGCAATGCAAGAAGAGTTGCTGCAGTTTAAACTTCAAAAGGTTTGGGTTCTTTGTGACTTGCCTGATGGTATGAAGGTCATTGGTACTAAATGGGTTTTCAGAAACAAGAAAGATGAAAGAGGTATTGTAATAAGGAACAAAGCTAGATTGGTTGCTCAAGGATACACTCAAGAGGAGGGTATTGATTATAAAGAAGTTTTTGCTCCTGTTGCAAGGATTGAGGCTATTAGATTGTTCTTGGCCTATGCATCATTTATGGGCTTTACTGTCTATCAAATGGATGTTAAGAGTGCCTTTTTGTATGGTACTATTGATGAGGAGGTATATGTCTCTCAACCTCCAGGCTTTGAAGATCCTCAACACCCAAATAAAGTGTATAAAGTGGTTAAGGCTCTTTATGGCTTACATCAGGCTCCAAGGAAGTGGTATGAAACCTTAGCTAATTATTTGTTGAATAATGGGTTTCATAGAGGTAAGATTGACCAAACTTTGTTAATCAAGAAAGACAAGGGTGATATTCTACTTGTTCAAGTATATGTTGATGATATTATCTTTGGGTCTACTAAACAAGAGATGTGCAGAGAGTTTGAGAAGCTAATGAATGATGAATTTCAAATGAGTTCTATGAGAGAACTTACATTCTTTTTGGGGCTGCGAGTACAACAGAGTAAAGAAGGCATATTCATCAGTCAAGACAAATATGTGACTGAGATCATTAGGAAGTTCAAGTTTACTGATGCAAAACCTTCAAATACCCCTGCTGACAAGACCACTCATCTATTGTTGAAGAATGCTAGTGGTGCTAATGTTGATGTTCACACTTACAGATCTATGATTGGTTCTTTGATGTATCTTACTTCATCAAGGCCAGACATTATGTTTGCTGTATGTGCTTGTGCAAGATTTCAAGTGACTCCAAAGACATCAGATATGAAAGCAGTGGAAAAGATTTTTAGGTACTTGAAGACTTATCCTAATCTAGGATTATGGTATCCAAGAGAATCTCCTATGGAATTGATCACATACTCAGATAGTGACTATGTTGGTGCAAGTTTGGATAGAAGATCAACTACTGGAGGATGTCAATTTCTTGGATGTAGATTTGTGTCATGGCAGTGCAAGAAGCAAACTATGGTTGCTACTTCAACCACTAAAGCAGAATATGTTGCAGCTGCTAGTTGTTGTGCTCAGATCCTATGGCTTCAGAATCAATTATTGGATTATGGGTACAATTTCATGAACACCATTATCTATATAGACAATAGTAGTACCATATGCATTATTAAAAATCATGTGCAACACACTAAAACTAAACATATTGAAATTAGACATCACTTTATTAGAGATTGTTTTGAGAAAAAGCTTATTAATGTTGTCAAAATCCATACTGATGACAATTATGCTGATTTGTTAACAAAAGGGCTTGATGTGGGTAGATTTCAATACTTGGTAACAGGTATTGGAATGCTAAATCCATAAATCTTTGATGTCTAATATTTTTCAGTGTTGCAGGATAGTTTTTAGGTACTAGTATTGTTTGTATATGTATGTATGGTTTTCTACTAACTTGTATGCAGAGTTATCAAAAGCACAGTGGAAATACTCATACAACAGTGGAAAGATTGGTGATAAAAGCAGAAAGAAAAAGAGTACTTTTATTGATATTATAGCAAGTACATCACAACCATTCAAGATAACATTGTCACCAACACAGAAAACCATCACAAGACATAAACCTACAACCTAACACCTACTCCATAGGTTTCTTTCCCTTTCCATCATAATCATGCTTGCCCTTGGATGCCCTCTTTCTCTTGTCATCAAAAGAAAGTTGTTTCCTTGGACAAGCAAGTCCCAGAACTTGCTTGGGAGGCCTTGGTGCTTAGGTAGGCTTCTCAACAGCAGGCCACTTCATGTTGCTTATGGCAGTCTTCAACGCTGTAGTTAGGGCCTTTGGAAGTTCTTCGGAAAGATTGAAGGTTGGATCATTGTCATCATCAGAGGAAGAACTGGTATAGAACTCCAAAGATGGAGCAGGAGAAGCTTCAGTCTTTTTGGATGTCTTGTTGGATTCTGTGGATGTGGTTGCACTTGGTGGGAAGTAATCACTCCATCCTATTGAAAGATCCTCTGAGTTTGAACAATAGCTGACCTCCTCATCAGATGAATCATCAGAAGATATGTAGACTATTGGAAACCAGCTCATTGTGTTGATTAAGGGTTTGTGTTATTGAAGTTGTTTGTTGATGAGAGATAAAAGTTTTGAGCCCCCTTTTATAAGCAAAGTCAAGGTCGAATTCTAATTAATGAAGAATATTTACTCTTACCTGTTTTGGTAGGTTGGAGGAGTAAATTTGGTTATTATCGGGTTGACTTTTGGAAAATATTTTTGTGAATAGTAACTTGGTTAAAAAGTTACTTTGGGTTAATCTTTATGGGTTAAGTTGAGAGTTACTTTGTTCTGCAGCATACAACCCATATCATTGGAGTCATTGGAGTTATAAGGTGTGTATCATAGACACACAACAAATGGTTATTGATTCACCATGTCTAATCCACATCAGAATCAACTAGTCCAGAGAAAACGGCTCCTGGTAAAGACTTATCAAATCCGTTTATGGTTGATAGTTTACCAAAAACTATATGGTTATCAACTCACCATACTCTAAGTGATCAAGAGTTGGCTAGTCCATAGCAAACGGCTAATGGTAAAGACATATCAAATCCGTTAATAGCTGGTAGTTTGCTAAAAACTATGATAAGAGCAGCTAATTTTCATGTTTTAATTCACCACTGCTCTTTGATACGTTGTGAAAATTTTACCACTGCTAGTTCATTAGTTACCACTGCAAGAGTAATTTTTCCACTGATGAACTAGCCGTTACAACTGTTGTATCAGTAATCCATTTTTTACTAGCCGTTGTAAATATAACCGTCTTTCCTTATTAATAGGGTAAATCTTTTTGTGAATTATCTACTTACTTATTATAATTTATTCTTTTCCAAATATAATTCTTTCTAAAGATAATTCACATTGCGCAACCTCCTCAAACCCTATTAGTATAAATTGATCAGCATACGGCTTGATTTTTATCTTGATTACTAACACTTTTATTCTCTTTTTCACAAATATCATGGCGATTCTAAAATTTGTCGAGGAGCACAACCAAGTGGCCTACCTACAAAAGTCAAACGAGAAGAGTGGCCCTATTTTTCATCAGATTGTGGATTTTCTAAACACAACTAATATAAGGTATGCCTTAACTATTAATCCCACAATCTATGTCTCTCATATCAAACAGTTTTGGAACACTGTGGAGTCCATCACTCTTGAACAGGGAGACACACATGAATCTGTGGATGCTCTAAGAGCCACAGTGGATGGGGTAACTATTGATGTTACTGAGTCATTCTTGAGGAGAATTCTCCAATTAGATGATCTCAATGGTATCATCACATTACCTAATTCAGAAATTTTCACTAATATTGCTTTAATGGGGTGTGATACATCTGAACAAAAAGTAACTTTCAGAAAAGGATGCTTTTGTCCCCATTGGAGATTTTTAATTCACACTCTTTTACATTGCCTAAGTCCTAAGAAAACATCTTATGAACAATTTGCATCAACCATGGCTTATCCTTTGGTTTGTTTGGCAACTGATAGGACTTTCAATTTTTCAAAGTTTATTTTTAATAATATGAAAGGCAATGTAAAGAGTCAATATAAATTTTTGATGTATCCAAGGTTTGTGCAAGCAGTGTTAAATGAGTTTCAACTGCAACCTCACAATAGAATTTATGAGCCTTCATGTCATAAGCCAAAAGTTTTCAAAACATGAGTAAGGCTTCAGATCTTTGGAATGGGGAGGTTCATCCACTTTTTCCTCAAATGCTTGCTAAAATTGCCCAAGTACAGGGTGAAGATGCAACCATCCCAGTTGTATCCCAAAATACACCCACTCTTGTTGTTCCACCAATTCACCATACCCCTGCTATATCTCACAATTATGAGAGAAGGCATAAACAGCCAACTTCTCTCATCTCAACATTGCATGTTGCTGAACCTTTTGGTTTAGGGACAAGCAGTGGTGGTTCAAGGCTTAATCCTAGTCCAACTAGGGAAGAGCCTGAATCAATGCCTCATGATTCACCTCTCCCAACAGGTAACACAGTTGGAAGTGATGAAGGCAGTGTGCAACTACCTGAATTGATGGACATTTGTAGATTCAAGCTCTGGAGAAAGATCTGGCACAGACCAAAGTACAACATGCCACAGAGCTGAATCAATTGAAGGCTGAGATTCAAAGATTGCATAATGAAGTTGAGAATCTCAAGAAGAAAAGACCTGTTAAAGTTGTGTTATCTTCATCATCTTCACCTCAGGATGGATTTTCTGCAAGTTCTACTAAAGATTTGGGGGATTCTTCCAAACAGGGGAGGAAAACAGATGCAGAGTTGAAGGGGAGGAGTACAAATTTTGAAAAAGAATTTGATGAGCTCACTGATTCTGACAATGATCAAGCAAAGGATGATGTAGCTGAGACTCAGGGGAGGAAGTTAGATGTTGAAGATATGGATACTGATGCTGCTTTTGATTTTGATGATATAGTTGGAACTGCTCAATCAATTTCCACTGATGCAGAACAAGTTCCCACTGATCAACATATTTCCACTGCAAGTGAAAAAGTTCCCACTGCTACTCAATTAGTTACCACTGCAGAGGAAGAAGCTGCCAGAATAAGATCAGTCAAAGGTAAAGCAATTGTGACTGGTTCAGAACAAGAGCAAATAAGAAAGATTTCTAAGAAAGATCAAGCTCAGATTGATTTTGATGCAAGATTGGCAGAGCAAGAGCAAGCAGTAGAGAATGAAAGGAAGAGAAAGCTAGAGGAAGATGAAGTTGCTAGTTTTATGGAAGCAAAGAGGTTGGATAAACTTGAAGTTGTAATGGCATAACCAATTTCAAGTGTTTCACCAACTGTCATTTATGAGAAACCTCCTTTGTTCACTTATGTGCCTACAGAAGAAGAGATTGACTACTTGATTATTAATGATCAAATAACCAGGAAGAAGGCTATTGAACTTATTGCAAATACAACCTTGGATGAAGAACAAAGGTCTGCACAATTAAAAGACTTCATTCAAATGAAGAATCAGCAGGCTCTTAATGAAATCATTGGGGATGTTAGAAAAGGTCAATAGAAGCCAAGAAAACTTACAAAGGCACAGATCATTGCTGAGATGAAGACTTTTTGTTGCCATGTTGGTAATATGAAGATGGCTCAATTCAAAGGAATGTCACATGATCAGATTGAAGGTATCTACTACAGAATCAAAAGACAAGATAGTAAATTCATTCCAATGGATCAAGAACCTATAGTAATGAAGACAAAAAGGTCTGGAGTGAGTCTTGAATCAAGAGATACTAAGAAGTTGAAGACTCAGGAATCATCTCAAGCAGAAGAGAGTCCTAGCAAGTTGACAGAAGAGCAAGTTACAAACATGATGTTCATAGAAACTGATGTACTTAATATTGAACCTCTAAAAGCAAAATATCCAGTAGTTGGTTGGGAGATCTTTTCTGATAGTTTTGGAGTAGCTTGGAAGATCATCAGAACTGGAAGTGTCACAAGTATTTGCAGATATTTTGAAGACATTGTTAGATCTTGTGATAGAGAAGACTTGGATACTTTGTGGAGGATTATTCAAGAACAGTTTAAGAAGGATGAACTTGTTGATGTCAAGGCTAAGGAGTTATGGGTTCACTTCAGAAGATTATATGAACCTGACCCAAGTGATAGATATTAGAGATTTGAAGCTCACGACATGAAAACCTTGTGGAAGTTCTATGATTCAAGTGCTGTGCATCATCTTTCTACTCAAGATGGAGTTGATGTCTTTATGTTGGCTGAGAAAGAATATCCATTGAGAGCTGGAGTGTTGGATGTGATGATGTCAGTGAAGCATAGGTGCTGGGAAAGAACTGAAGTCATAGAAGATTTGCTGCAAAGTATTTATGATCAAAGTGTGAGAGCTGATAAAGTGTTAAGAAGAAGAAGATAAGTGTTTGGAAGAATTCCCATATCCTCATGTTTGCTGAATACTTGAAGAGACTTATTGATTTATTTATTAATCATAAGTTAGGGGAGGATTGTTGGGAATTATACTAACAATTACCACGGCTGAGTGAAGATGTTACAATTGCTGAAGATTGTACTTGCAGTGGAAACTCATTACCACTGCAAGAACATATATTACCACTGCTGTTTAGATAACTGTTAGGAAACGTGTTTAGATAAATATAGAATAGATCTTGTGTATATCTTATTCTATTAGCATTATACTTATCTTGTAGAAGAGGACTCCTTGTGCTATAAAAGGAGATCCTAGGTTAAAGGTTAGATATACGTTTCTAGAGCTTCAAGGTGTAACCCTAGTGATATCAAGATCGCTCGTATTATTATCATTAATAATATTGGAGCTAATCGTTTGTTTACATACATTGTTCTTATTCATAAGCAACTGTCTTACTCACAATCAAACTTCTAAGTGTTACTAAGTAGATTCCGCATATTTAGTGAGATAACTCAAAGTATCAATCTAACACAGTTCAAGGTGTTTAGATCCATCATATACGGCTCGGTTCGGTTAACCATGGATATCTATAAGTAAAAACCGAAACCAAATGCTTGGTTTGTCGGTTTCTCGGGTTATTTGAACCAAGGTTTTCAAGATCGAGATCCTACCCAAGTTCGTTTTCGTCTTTGCAAGATCGTGATCGTAAGATCGGATCGGGATCTTAAGATCCTACTATAATGTCATTTTCTTAATAGTTTTGTAATATTATACAAATTTACAAATTATTATATATCATAAACACAAAATTATTATATATCATAGTTTTGTAATATCATTTTCTTAAGATCCTATGGTCAAGATCAAGATCCTATAAGATCTTAAGCTTTCAAAGATCCTATGTAAGATCCGGATCATTTTTGCTTTGTAGTATTGTAAAATCGTAAGATCCTAAGATTAGGATCGGGATCCTGACAACCATGATTTATACAACCCTAATGCCAATTGGTAGGGGGTTAATTATAGGGGGTGAAGAATGGGAAAGGTAATGAAAAAATATTCTTTGGTAAAGCATAATGCAATGACCCATTACCCAATAGTGTGTTACCCATTGTCGATCACCAGGAATGTATTGGTCGAGAACATGACACTATAAGCAACTTTTAAAATTTTGAATTTAGCAAAACTAAATAAGTTGTAGCTTATTTGGTTTAAAGGGTAAAATATCATAACGGTTTAAACCATTTTCGTTTGTTTTTTTTGCTTTCTTGATTTTGACCGTTTTTGTACGTCTGGGACCGTTTTTGTCCATTGTCTGAAATTTTCTTTAAAAAAACGTATGAAGGCGTACAAAATGTATGAAAGCGAACACAACTTAACAAAACAAAGAAAAAAGGATAAGGACGTGTGAAAACGAAAAAGTCGTACAAAAATGTACGAGAGCGTAGTAAACGTTTCATAACGTTTTAATACGGAGGAAAATGTTCATAAAAGCTTGAATTGTATTTGAAGTTATTAAAGGCGGTCATGCATATGGGTTGCACCGGCTTGGTAGGTGTTTAGTGTAAAGGTTATATGAATTGTATTTAAAGTTATTAAAGGCGATCATGCATATGGGTTGCACCGGCTTGGTAAAAGTATACCGTTTGTCACAAACACTAAGAAGCAAGTATTCAGGGACCTCTCGATCATGTTATCCAGGATAGAGAAAGTTTGAACTCGGCTTGAGCTTGACTCGAAAAGATCGATTTATTTTGTTTTCTTACACAAATTAAAATTCTAATATAACCTAATAATTGAAAAGTCAACAATAACTCGAGTCGAACTTATATAAGGTTAAGCTCAACTCATTAAACATTTCGAGTTCATTTGATATATATAGGCTTGAGCTTGAGCTCAAAGCTCGATAAGTCTAGCTCGAGCTTGGCTCGTAATATATCTATTTTGAGCACGTTAATAAGCTTTTATCGAGCTTGTTAATAAGTTCACCTATAATACAAATGCATAACATTTTATACATGTTTAATATGTAAAATATCATAGTGTCATTTAGGCTCGTAAGCCAAATCAAGTTTTTTTTATGTAAAACTCAGGCTCGAGCCTGATTGATAGATGAGCTCCAACTTAGGCTCGAGCTCGCGAGCTCGTTTAAGCTCGTCTCATTCAAGCTTTTTACTAATATGATCCTGAGTTTTTCACGATCGGCTCGGCTCATTTCCGCTTCTAATATAAAAAAAGATTAAGGTTGCGTTTGGTATGTCGCCATCAATCACAATAGGAATGATTTTGATGGTAGTGGTGGGCCCCTCGGTATGAAAGATTCATACCTTACTCTTTTGAGGTATATAGAGTATGGATGATTTCTATCATTCATTACCATAGTTGTGGACCCTCTCATCTTAAACAAACACATTTAATCACTTTCATAGTGATAGTGTCATTACCATAGGCGGATACCAAACGCACCCTAAGGTATTTCATGTGAGTATAAAACTAGTTGGTATAATGGAAAAATGGTCAACAATTGAAATGTTGAGTTTTTAATAATGGTCAAATGAGAGAGAAAAGTGAAATATAATTAATACTGTGGAAAACTAGAAGGGGTTGAATAGTTTACCGTTTAAAATCTTTTTAACTCGTTTGATTAGCTTTGAAACTTTCCGTTTGATCAAAGATATATATACACAAACACAATATATAACATGCAAGTAAATGAAAGAAATGATCAAACCACAACACAAGTATTTATCGTGGTTCGGCTACAAGGACTCTTTTTCCTTGCCCTACGTCCACGCCCCGAGTATCCAACTCGAGAGTTTCTTTCTCTAGTCAACAAGCTCCTTTCACCGGCGGAGAAAACCTTACACGTCGCTAATACACGTTTACCGACACTAAGCTAGATGTCGAGTTCTTTTACAAGGGTACAACCACTCCCGTTAGTTCTTTACAAGGGTACAACAACTCCCGTCACACTTTGTATTTTGAGGACTAAAATACTAACCGATCACTACTAAAAATACACAATCAAATGAAGTGTAAACTACACAAGTCTACACAATGCTAAGCTAACAAGTCTTGCAACGTTGTGTTGAATACTTGTTACTTTTTATGAACTCGTGAATCTCTTTGCTACAAAAAGAAACTTCACATATGAAATGTTAAAGGGTTAGATGAAAGAATGAATGAATGTGTGTAAATATGATGTAGAGTGATAAGCCAAAAATCAAACTTGTGGCTTAGTATTTATAGCAAAACCTTCTGCAGGCCTGGCGGATACGGCGGAACCCTTAGATGGGTTTCGCCCGTGTACCCCCAGGGTTCCGCCGGGCTTGCAGTTGGTTTTGCAATAAATCTTGCAAACCAAACAATTTCACATCTCATTACACCTAGTCAAACACAAAACTTGCAAGCAAACATATAGTTTAGTCAAACACACTTTCTTTCCATTAATGTATATTGACAAAACTTGCCATAAATGTGATGTGACATTTCTATTTTAAGAAACAAAAAGTGTTGTGTTTTATGAAATGTAAAATGTAGCAAAAGTCTAGTTTATGCAAGTCTTTAAAACTAAGATTATGTTTTACTTAGAAACTAAAGTTTACATTTTGTCGTTAACAAAACTTAGCAAAGATCGTAAAATGTAAATAACGTTTTTAGGCGATATTTGTATTAACAATCTCCCCCTTTTTGTTGATGACAAAACATAAACTTTGTTTTTAAGTAACTCACAAAATCTTGGTGTTTAAGACTTAAAAAAATTATATTAAACTTGTTTTACTTAAGTGATGAAAATCATATTAAGTTTTAAAGTTTTAATATATTTCTCCCCCTTTTTGTCGAAACAAAAAGTAGAGTAGCGAAGTGGAATAATGCACTGGCTCCCCCTTGGTTGTTACTCCCCCTCAAAGGAGTGCCAAGATGGGAAACATGGATTTTGATCCTACAAAAAAAATGGTTAGTTGGTGATATATATAGTCAAGCTTGTAGTTACCACACACATTGCAACCACAATGACAACACAAAGATGATCAACCAACAATGCAAGTAAGTGAGTAGAAAGAAATTTCATTCCATGTAAAATTTGACTTTTAAAAGTCAAAGACAAGAAATGGGAAAGATTCTTCTACTTCTAAAAGAAAAACTAAAAATAACCAAGAAAATAAAAGAAAATCAAATCCTAATTTCCTAAATGGGGCAAAAGGCCTCCAAAGGTTGTCTAGGATTTGTTTGGGTGGGAAAGAGCATCCAAACGTTCTATGACGTGTTGGAATGCAAAACGGGTTTCATCTTGGAATTGGTGAAGCAACAATTTGATGCTTGCACCCATTTGCTCACAATTTGAGCAAACATGGGGATGAGTGGGTGGAAATGGGTTGGTTTTGGTGTCTTGGTTTGAGGGTGGGTTTGGTATTGAGTCAAGCAAGGTGGTTTGAAATTCCATTGCTTGATGGAGGTGATTCTCAACCATGCTTTGGATTTCCTCATATGAAGGAAAGAAAGACTCAAAGGTTTGGGCTTGAGAATGTGGTGGAGTTGGGTGATCATGGTTTTCAAAGTTTGGTTCTCCATAAAGAGGACCATGGATTTCATGGTAGATAGGGTGAAACAACAATGGTTTGGGTTGATGGTACACTTGTTGTGGTGGTTGGGTGTGGTTAAAATGCTCATTTTGGTCAAGAATTGACCTTGGTGATTTATTTGCAAAAGGTGGTGGTTGTGTAGGTCTTGGTGGAAGATCATTGAGATCTTGGACAAAAGGGTGTGGTGATGTTGGAGGAGACCCAAATAACTCCATAGGTTCAAGTTTGGGTAATGGTGATGGTGATGGAGTTTTGGATGGTTGTGTTGGAGCACTTGGTGGAGTTGGGTCAATGGGTGATTTTGTTGGTGGTGGAGTGAGCTCATTGGGTTCATTGGGTGATGGAGATGGAGATGCAAGGTTTAAAAAATGTTCATTTTTTATTGGTGATGTGAATTCATCCGAGGATAAGGAGCTTAGGTTGATGGATTGGTTAGTCCAAAGTGGTTTGACACTTATCCGCGTGGTTTTCCGGATGGGTCGTGATGGTTGAGAGGTGATTGTTGACTTAGTCATGGTTAAAATGGTTTAAAAGATGAGAAATTGTGATGAAGAAGGTGTGATTTGATAGTGTTTAGGATGGTTTAATTTATAGTGATGAAGGAGTGTGGGAAGGAGTGTTTGGATTTGATGTTAGGCCATACAAAAATGGAGGTTCCTAATGATTTGGAAAACTAATTGTGGGTTGTCATACCATGGAAGTCAATCCAATGAAAATGGTGAAGTGAGAAGACAAGATTTGCACTAAATGCTTAGTGGTTTGGTAAATTTGTTGAAGGATAAATCTCAGGGATTTCAAGGAACCTTTGGAAGGGTTCCTTCCTTTATGTGTGAAGGTTCCTTGGGGTGGTTATGGCTATTTTTGAAATTTGGCGGGAAATGGTTTTGTTTGAGTTATAAGGAATGAGAAGTACCCTATTGTGCTAAACAAATTGCAGGAAATAGGTTTCTATCTAAAAGGATTGTATTTTGTTGATTTGATGTTGAAATGTTGAAAACTAAAAAAAAAAAAAAAAAATCTGCAGGAAACTGGCGGACCCTTCAGGATACACAGGCGGAACCCGTGTGAGGGTTCCGTCCGGTCCGTTGGGCCATTTCTGAGTTGCCCAGAAAATACACTGGCGGAATCCAATTTTGGGTACCGCCAGATCCGCCAGCCATGAAAAATTTGGCAGTCCGCGATTTTGACCCGCGAGATGATTTTCAAATTTTCCGAAAACTCCTAAAATCAAAAAGATAATGCATTTCTGGTTAGGTAATGCAAAAATTAGACACGTAAACACACATACCATAGGACTTTGACCTTGAGGTCGAGAATTTCACTATACTTAGTGAAAATATCATAAACATGAAAATTTGACAACTTGCCAAAAGTTGTCTACCCGCATCATTGTTAGATAATACATGTTCCAAATAGTATCAAACATTGTACCAACACACAAGTACATCACAAACATTGTTTAAACGACCAAATTTGTTCAAATAGCACCTAGTGCCAAACACTCCTACACACCCGCACTCATTGACGGTCAATCTTGTCCTTGAGCTTTCCAAGGAATCTTCCAAGATTCTTAAACATCCCTTTTGTTTGCTTGAACTCCGCTGACTCATTTGGAATATCCGGAAGTTGGGATAGGTATTCTAGAGGTGGGAGCCTAGAGTTGGGAAAATTGTCATCTTCACTCATTGAGGAAGATGATGAGGAGGTAGGAGGATGAGGACGTTTTCCTTGGGCTTTGTAAACTCTCTTATCACTAAGTGGGACAAAGGTGTGTGGAATGAGAGAGTAGTCAAGACGAAGACCGTTTGGAGTTGGTGGAATGGGAGAGATGAACATAAAGAGACGGGTCAAGAGCATTCCATACGGCATAGCCGTTGTGCCATGCACGGGAATGTCGGCCATTCTCTTGGCCTTGTAGTAGGCAAGGTTGAAGGGTTGCCTAACGGACAAAGAGTAGAGCATGTAGCAAAGGCAAAGATTGATATGATCTTGGTTTCCTATGGTGCTAATGACATTTGCTCTAAGGACTTCCTCCCATTTCTTGAATTGGGGCTTGAGTTCATTCATTTCCATTCCATATGGGTCCTTATCGACCTCATTTACCGAACGGGTTCTCCTAGTATTGGTTGTCCTAACAAAGAGGTGGTCACGAAGTACATCTTTTGACACAAGAGGTGTGTCATAAGGATGGATGCGGTCTTGGAGGGTGTCAAGAGTTGAGAGGGAGTGCAAGTCGGAGTAGATGCAAGTACCACGGTTTGGGACACCAATGATTTGAGCAAACTCCTCAAGAGTGAAGGAGTATTGATGACCACTAGCCCTAAAGTTGATAGACATGTAACCATAATCATCTGTGGAGAGGACGGCGGATGCATAGAATTCCAAAATGAACCTAGGACAAATAGGCTCGTTGATTTCCAAAAGACACTCAAAGTTGATTATGGCAAATTCGGTGTAAAGGTTTGTGCCTTCTAGGAAGGACGGGTCAATGGTTCTACCCTCATGGACATAATGTTTTTCTAAAGCTTTGAAAACATTGACTTGGTTTGGGGTAAGGCCTTTGGTTTTGTGGTGTTTTGATAGGTACTTAATGGTGTCCTTGTGATCGTAGTGGGTTAGAGGAGGCATGATGATTCCTAGAACAACAAAATTTCACATTTTAGTTTAAGTAAACTACTATTATAATGTGGATGTTCTAGTGTGTGCCTATATGAAAACAATGTGGAGGTGCGGTTATCTTAACTCATTTTGATGCTTCAAAAACGTTTTATAATGCAAGTTTTGTTATAAAACAAAAGATAACCCAAACGCTCCTAGTTCAATGTAGCTTCATTTGAATGTACCCGAAAATACATATTGGTTATGTATTCCCTTCAGCATTCAAGAGACATTATGCAAGTGATGTTTCAAACATAACGTTTTGATTTTGTATACTCAATGTGAGACGAAAAAATATTTGTTCTATTTGTGAGAAATTTTTGGAAAAATTTGTCATGGGGTGTTTTAGCAAACATGTTTACACTTAGTAAGAATGCAATTCCTAACTATAGGGAACATGATTAGTTTTGTTAAACACCTAATTTCATGCATGAGTTTCTTAAGTTAATGCATAACCCCAAGTTTTTGTTTTTGTGCAAAAATAGAATTCCTAGACTCAGATCAGGATTGTAATCAAGTTTAGAATACTTACAATGATGATTGATTTGCAATGCAAGTGAAAGGAAGACCAAGAAATCGTAGGTATGGATGGATGGTAAAGTGAATAGTAACAGTTTGGAAGTGGTGGTATGAGATAATGGGTGTTTGGTTTAATATAAACAAAAAATAGTTTTGCAGGTCGGCGGATACGGCGGACCCCTGAATTGGGTTCCGTCCGTTATGTCTGAGGGTTCCGCAGACCCTGTTGAGAAAAAGAGTTATGGATTTGTTTTGATTTTTGTGATTTTTGTCTAATGTCCAGAACTACAATGTAGGTTCCATGAGTCCTAAGCCTAGCCTAAGAAGGTTAAAAGGTTCACGTTTAAGGGGTTTTGTGAGAATGTCGGCTATGTTGTCTTCGGAAGAAACTTTCTCAATTGAGATATTTCCTTTTTGAACGTTGTCACGAAGGAAATGATGAAGGATTTCAATATGTTTGGTACGAGCGTGTTGAACCGGGTTTTTGCTAAGATCAATGGCACCTTTGTTGTCACAAAGAATTGTGATGTCGTTAAGTTGAATTTCGTAGTCGACAAGAGCTTGCTTCATCCAAAGAGCTTGTTGACATGCCTTTCCGGCCGAAACGTACTCGGCTTCTGTTGTTGAGATAGCAAGAACCGTTTGCTTTTTAGAGAACCATGAGGTGAGACAATTTCGAACAAAAGTACAAATACCACTTGTACTTTTTCTATCAACATAGTCACCGGCATGATCCGAGTCGGCATACACTATGGTGTCTATTCCCGTTCCTTTGGGATACCATAAACCTAAATGTGTAGTGCCCTTAATATACCTAAAAATCCTTTTAACGGCTTCGAGATGTGTAGTCTTAGGATCTTCTTGAAAACGAGCACACAGACAAACACTAAACATAATGTCGGGTCTACTAGCCGTTAGGTAAAGTAGACTACCAATCATACCTCTATATTTAGTGCTATCTACGGATTCACTTTCCTCATCCTTGGTGAGTTTAGTTTCCGTGGACATGGGAGTTTTGATTGGTTTCGAATCTTCTAATCCAAATTTCTTAAGCATGTTCTTAATATATTTAGATTGGTTAAAGAAGATACCATCTTCTAGTTGTTTAATTTGGAGTCCTAGGAAAAAGTTGAGTTCTCCTATCATACTCATTTCAAACTCATCATGCATGATTTTTGAGAAATCCACACATAATTCTTGACAAGTTGATCCGAATATAATGTCTTCAACATAGATTTGGACTATGATAATATGTGAATCTTTCTTCTTAGTGATGAGAGTATTATCAACTAAGCCCATGGTACACTTATGGTCAACTAGGAAGGTTTTAAGTCGATCATACCATGCTTTTGGAGCTTGATTAAGTCCGTAAAGAGCCTTTTTAAGTTTGTAAACATGATTTGGTTTTTCAAAATCGATGAAGCCCGGTGGTTGAGCAACATACACTTCTTCATTTATGACTCCGTTTAGAAATGCACTTTTGATGTCCATTTGAAAGAGTTTAAAATTGTGTGCACATGCATATGCAAGTAATATTCTAATTGACTCGAGCCTAGCAACCGAAGCAAAAGTTTCATCGTAGTCAATGCCTTCTTGTTGGTTATATCCTTGTGCAACTAGCCTAGCTTTGTTTCTAGACACAATTCCATTTTCATCCATTTTATTACGAAATACCCATTTTGTTCCAATTATAGTTTGACTCTTTGGTTGAGGAACTAATGTCCATACATCATTCCTAACAAATGGGTTTAACTCTTCTTGCATTGCAATTACCCAAGACTCATCTTTAATGGCTTCATTAATGTTTTTAGGTTCAATGGTTGACACGAAACAAAAGTAGTTGCTTTTATTTTGAACTTTTGATCTTAGTGTTGTTTCGTTAATGTTGCCTATGACACCATCTAATGGATGACTTTTAGATTCTTTGACATTGACAAGTTCTTTGTTTAATAGTTCATCTTCCTTGTCATTACCTAAAATCTCTTGACTTTCTATTGCTTGGCTTTCAACTAAGTCATCATCTACCAAAGGTGATGTCTTAGAGGGAGGTGGACTCTCGTCAAATGTTACGTTCAACGATTCCTCGACTCTTAAGGTTTCTTTGTTCAAAACAATGTAAGCTTTACTATTTCGTGAATATCCAAGAAATACACCTTCATAAGACTTTGGGTCAAATTTGGTGAGATAATCCTTGGTGTTAAGAATGAAACATTTACTCCCAAACACTCTAAAGTATCCTAATGTAGGCTTTTTACCTTTATATAGTTCATAAGGAGTTTTATTCAAAAACGGTCTAATTAAGACTCGATTTAAAATGTACGTTGATGTGTCAACGGCATTACACCAAAACTTTTGTGGAATGTTTTGTTCATTAAGCATTGTTCTACTCATCTCTTGCAATGTCCGGTTTTTACGTTCTACTACACCATTAGATTGAGGGGTACGTGGAGCCGAAAAGTTATGAGTAATACCATTAATATCACAAAAGTTTCCAAATTGAAATTCATTATCAAATTCACGACCGTGATCCGTTCTAATAGACACAATATTAGACCCTACTTGATTTTGAATTTTCTTACTTAGAATCTCAAATTTATCAAAAGCTTCATTTTTACTTTTCAAAAATGTTGTCCAAGTATATCTTGAGTAATCATCCACTATGACCAAAGTTTAGAAGTTACCTCCATAACTTTGTATAGCGGATGGACCAAATAAATCCATATGTAAAAGTTCCAGACATCTAGATGTAGAAACCAAGTTTTTAGCCTTATTGCTACTATGGACTTGTTTACCGACTTTGCAAGCATCACAAAAGTGTTGGTCGTATTTCAACTTAGGTAGGTTTCAAACTAAGTCTTTGGAGGAGAGGTTTTGAATTAGTCTCATGTTAGTGTGTCCTAAACGTCTATGCCATAAAGTCGAAGATTCATCTAATGAGGTAAGACAAAGTTTGTCTCTAGATGTTGGATCCATCTTCATAACGTATATGTTGTTCTTAAGGACACCTTTGGCTATGGTTATACCATCTTTAAATATTTTACTTCCGTTTTCACTAAAAAGGACATTATACTTATTACAACAAAGTTGACTAATACTAAGAAGATTAAAACCTAAGTTATCAACATGAGCGACATCATCTATAAAAAGGGAGTCATGAGAGATTGTACCTTTTCCGATGATTTTGCTCCTAGCTTTACTACCAAACGTAACATTACCTCCGTCACATTTGTGATAAGTAGTGAAGAGGCTTTTGTTACCCGTCATGTGCCTTGAACAACCGCTATCTTTAATCCATTCATCCGGTTCCAAACAAACCTTGAGGCACACCTATTTTATGAAAAACACTCAAACATTTGGTCCCCAATTTCTCATGGGTCCATTTTGGTTAAGCATACCATTAACTTGTTCCAAGTATGAAAATAGAACATAAGGGTTCCATGACATGTAATTTGGAGTTTGGTAATGTCCAGGAGTGTTTTGGTTCCAAACATGTTGGTAGTTTGGTCGAGCGTTGAAGTTGCTCTTTGGAAAGGGGGTTTGGGAATTGGAGTCTTAGGTCTTGGTTGAGTAGTCTTAGCTCTAAATTCGTTTTTACTAAGTCCTACTCCAGTTTTAAAAGCAGGTTTTGTTCCATTTTAATACATAACTTTAACAAATTTTGAACGATCCGATGTGGATGGTGTTACTGCTGCAGCAGACCTGGCGGAACCTTCGGGTCCAACGGGCGGAACCCTGGATTGGGTTCCGTCTGTTCCGCGGGCTGCTGTAGCAGTTTTGTTAGTTTCTTGTGCATTCTTTTCTTGTTTCGTTTGACCCTTTGAAGTTTCTATTTTCGTGAATCCTAGTCCTGTTTTATCAAAGGGTGACTTTTGAAGTTTCATAATTTCATCCGCACAAGAAATGCTCTTATCAAACTTCTTAAACTTTGTGGTTTGTTTTAGTAAATCATTTTGAGTAATTTTAAGTTTCTCAACTTCGAGTTTAAGCTCTTCACATGATTTGCAAGATGTGTCAATACCTTTACTCTTTTCTAATCTCTTAGCTTTTTCTTTTAACTCATAAACTTCATTTTCTAAAAACTCCTTTTTAGTTTTCAAAAATTTATTTTTGTTTATGATTTTTAAGCTCAATTCACAAAGTTTGTTATATTCTTTTTGTAAAGTGTCATCATCAATAGAGGAGTAAGATGAGTCGGAGAATACCTCATTTGAGTTGTGAGCCATGAGAGCAATATCATCATTCTTTGGCTCATCGTCATCTCCTTCATAGTCACTCCAAGCACCACCTACAAAAGCTTGTTGAAGTTTGCTCTTGGGTGGTTTTGGACATTCTCCTACAAGATGACTTGTGTCTCCACACCTATAGCATTTTCTTTCAACCTTTCCTTTCCTATCATCACGATCTTTTCGGAAAGTTTTCTTGTCATCTTTAGGTTGCCTTACAAACTTCCCTCTTCTACGAAAGAACTTCTTGAAGTCTCTAACGGCCATAGCATATTCCTCATCATCACTATCCAAAGTAGATTCTTCATCATCACTTGATTGGACTCTAGCTTTCAAGGCAATGGACTTAACTTTTTCTTTCTTGCCTCTAACTAGTTCCAAACCGTTTTCCATTACCATTTCATGAACTTTGAGGTTTCCAATTAGCTCGTCAAGTGACATGCTTGAAAGATCTTTGGATTCTTCAATTGCCGTCACTTTTGCTCTCCACTTCGGATGGAGTGCTCTAAAAAATTTCCTGACAAAGTTCTTACTACAAAAAGATTCATCAAGTGCTTTAAGTGAAGTAATAATATTGTTAAACCTAGCAAAAGCATTATCAATAATCTCATCTTCGGAAATAATAAATTGTTCATATTGTTGAACAAGAAGATCAATTTTGTTATCTTTAACTTGTGAGTTTCCTTGATGAGTGACAATTAAAGATTGCCAAATATCTTTGGCGGTTTTACACATAAAGACTCTTTCATATTCTTTCTTAGGCAAAGCATTGTAAAACATCATTTTAGCTTCATTATTTTTACCAATCAATTTCTTTTGATCATCATCTTTAATATTAGTAACTATATTATCACCATCAATGATTATATACCATAAATCTATATCTTTAGATTTCACGTAAGTTTCAAAACGGTTTTTCCAATATATAAAACCATTTGGTTCAAAAAGTGGTGCTCTTTGCATAGATTGCCCTTCTTTGTAATTTTCAAAATCCATGGATCGTTTCAAGTTTTAAAACACAATATATTTTAAAAGCTTGAGTAACGTAGCTCTTGATACCAATTGTGGAAAACTAGAAGGGGGGTTGAATAGTTTACCGTTTAAAATCTTTTTAACTCATTTGATTAGCTTTGAAACTTTCCGTTTGATCAAAGATATATATACACAAACACAATATATAACATGCAAGTAAATGAAAGAAACGATCAAACCACAACACGAGCATTTATCGTGGTTCGGCTACAAGGACTCTTTTTCCTTGCCCTACGTCCACGCCCCGAGTATCCAACTCGAGAGTTTCTTTCACTAGTCAACAAGCTCCTTTCACCGACGGAGAAAACCTTACACGTCGCTTATACACGTTTACCGACACTAAGCTAGATGTCGAGTTCTTTTACAAGGGTACAACCACTCCTGTTAGTTCTTTACAAGGGTACAACAACTCCCGTCACACTTTGTATTTTGAGGACTAAAATACTAACCGATCACTACTGAAAATACACAATCAAATGAAGTGTAAACTACACAAGTCTACACAATGCTAAGCTAACAAGTCTTGCAACGTTGTGTTGAATACTTGTTACTTTTTATGAACTCGTGAATCTCTTTGCTACAAAAAGAAACTTCACATATGAAATGTTAAAGGGTTAGATGAAAGAATGAATGAATGTGTGTAAATATGATGTAGAGTGATAAGTCAAAAATCAAACTTGTGGCTTAGTATTTATAGCAAAACCTTCTGCAGGCCTGGCGGATACGGCGGAACCCTCAGATGGGTTCCGCCCGTGTACCCCCAGGGTTCCGCCGGGCTTGCAGTTGGTTTTACAATAAATCTTGCAAACCAAACAATGTCACATCTCATTACACCTAGTCAAACACAAAACTTGCAAGCAAACATATAGTTTACTCAAACACACTTTCTTTCCATAAATGTATATTGACAAAACTTGTCATAAATGTGATGTGATATTTCTATTTTAAGAAATAAAAAGTGTTGTGTTTTATGAAATGTAAAATGTAGCAAAAGTCTAGTTTATGCAAGTCTTTAAAACTAAGATTATGTTTTACTTAGAAACTAAAGTTTACATTTTGCCTTTAACAAAACTTAGCAAAGATCGTAAAATATAAATAACGTTTTTAGGCGATATTTGTATTAACAAATACTTTTATTAAAACACCCCATTACTTAAAAGTACAATGATTTATTCACATTGTACAACCAATTAAAAACAGATCTACCAAATTAAATACAACCAATTAAAACACAAACCGGGTTGACCCGGGACGCTTCAAACCCGGCGGGTTGACCCGGTTTAATTTGACCCATTTCCGAGCCAACCTAGCAAGTTGACCCAGTTTAAATCGACCCATTTTTCGACCGGAACGGTTCAACCGATTGAACCACCTGGGTCGATCTGGGTTTCAAAACATTATCCATTACTTAAAAGTACAATGATTTATTTACATTTTACAACCAATTAAAAACAAATCTATCAAATTAAATACAACCAAATAAAACACAAACCGGGTTGACCCGGGACTCTTCAAACCCGGAGGGTTGACCCAGTTTAATTTGACCCGTTTTCGACCCAACCTAGCAAGTTGACCAGGTTTAAATCGACTCACTTTTCACCTAAAACGGTTCAACCGGTTGAACCACCCGGGTCGAACCGGGATGCAAAACAGTTCCATTACTTAAAAGTACAATGATTTATTTACATTGTACAACCAATTAAAAACAAATCTATCAAATTAAATACAACCAAATAAAACACAAACCGGGTTGACCCGGGACTCTTCAAACCCGACGGGTTGACCCAGTTTAATTTGACCCGTTTTCGACACAACCTAGCAAGTTGACCAGGTTTAAATCGACTCATTTTTCACCCGGAACGGTTCAACCGGTTGAACCACCCGGGTCGAACCAGGTTTCAAAACATTATGTTTAATTCCCAAATCTTCAAACTTTTATTATTTTTCGTTTATAACCTATAAATTTTTTTATCAATAAACTATCTACCGCTATAAAAAATCTCGTTGCTATGCACGGGTACTCGTCTAGTATAAATTAAATTAGATTTCCCTCTCACATTTTCAGTTGTCCCACTCTAAGTTTTCTCCAAAAATCAAAATTATCCCCTCCATCCAACAATTTGAAAACCAAACAAAATAAACCACCATCATAATCCCCAAATAAATTCCCCATTAGATTTCCCTCTCACATTTTCAGTTGTCCCGCTCTAAGTTTTCTCCAAAAATCAAATTATCCCTCCATACATCAATTTGAAAACCGAACAAAATAAACCACAATCATAATCCCCAAATCAATTCCCCCCACAACAAAACCAATTATCCCCCAAATCAGTTAATCCACAAAAAACCCCACACCTTTAATCAATTATTCCACATATTGCCGGTTTACAAACCTACAACACCAGGAAAAAACACTAGTCTTGAATCTAATTATTTTTTTATCATCAAAGATCATACATAAAGATGATTAAATACACCTCACAAAAATACCGGATCTGGGAGAAACCAAACACACGCCACCAAGGTTTGAGTTTTATTGGTAAGATTTATCTTTTGATTTTGTTCCTTTTTTGGGGTTTTTAATCTCGTTGATTTTGGGGGTTTTAATTAACTGTTATGTTTTCTTGAAATTAGGGTTCAATTCGTTTCATCATTTAGGAAAGAATCATTAATGGAATGCGCTACCTGAAGCTCGGGGTATATGCTAACTTGGCGGATTGATACCAGTGGTGCTCGAAGTGAAACAATCATTATCATTAATGGAATGTGCTACCTAAAGATATAACATATTAATTTTTGGTTCGTTGTTTTATTTGTTAAAGAAAAGTATATAGTAATACTGTGAATACCTTTGGGCAGGTCAAGACAGATGGCGGTCTAAATGCTTCAATTCGGCTTCCTTAGTGGCAAAAGCCAATCCTCTAAATCGTGCTCCCCATAAATGAAAGAGTGAACTTCACCATGCACTTTGCAATATGTTGTCAAACATTTTAGCACCACTTGAAGATGGTGGAAAGGGTAACTGGCCTCCACCTGGTGTACACCCCGTACTTAACTTATGGTATGAAGCAGTTGCACGCATAAAAGTTCAACTCATGCATTGGACAGATAAATATAGCAAACATATAGCTGTAAGTAAATGACCGTATCTTTTTATAATATAGAGTTTGCACTGCTTCTTTGCATAACCTTACTTGGTTCTCCTCGTATATTGAAATTATAACGTTTGCTTCTTGTTTCACCATGTTAGGTTGCTTATGCTTTGGTGACTTTGCTTCTCTGTCTTGGTGATCTTGTCGTATTTCTCAATAACTTTGATCCTCATATGGAGCAACTGTACAAGCATCTTCGAGTAACATTAATTAGTTTAACTCGTTGTCTAGAGATACATTTGAACAACACTATTTACAATCTTGTTTTGGCCTTTTTCTATCATTGTGCTTCATTGGCAGCTCATGACATTGGCCATTATGTTCCAAAAGCAAAAGCTGCAATTGAGTCCATATTGAGGTCATGCAATCGAGCTTATATTCAGGCTATCTTCACGTCTTCAACAGCCCACATATGAACTACTTTATCTGGCAGTGGGGAGATGATGTTCGAGTACTTGGTCG
The DNA here is from genome assembly GCA_030686995.1 of Artemisia argyi. Taxonomy (NCBI): domain Eukaryota; kingdom Viridiplantae; phylum Streptophyta; class Magnoliopsida; order Asterales; family Asteraceae; genus Artemisia; species Artemisia argyi. Next base: position 17,256,506 of record CM060677.1, read on the forward strand.
TCCCTGTTGTGAAAGGGAAAAATAGTGAGCTGGAGAAGTTTGCTGGTGGGCTTTATACTACTAGTGTGGAGGTATCTGTATGTATTATAGATTGACCTATAAATTTATTATAGATTGACCAATAAATGTATTATAGATTGACTTATAAATGTAGTATAGATTGACCTATAAATGTAATCCATGCTTCAGGAAGTAGAGAAGGATGTGAAAGCTAAGACAAAAGGGGAGGTCGGAGCTGCAAAGTGTCTTTGTTCTCCATTTGACCAGCTTGAACTGCATGAAGGTATTTTTTAATTAGAGGGCTTTTCTAATTCTGTTTGCGATACCCGTTAAATTCATACAGATTAATAACACTAAACTGTCGGCTCGTTTTGTTCTACAACTGCAGCAAAATTGGTATTTGAAAGCAGATGACACATCAGACCGCTTTTCCGTCAGCTCTTGGTAAATTTATTCTTATCTCTTAAATGCAAGCACATGCACATACACATACACATACAAATCAAACACAGTCATCGATGGCAAGAAAGGATATTGTATGTGCTTCTAACTTTTGTCTTTTCTACTTAAAAGAGACGGAGAATATCCAGATGATGAGATTAGTACAAAAGTTAGTGCTGCTAGTGAAAGTTAGTACTGCTAGTATAAAGTGTGGACTGCTCAGAGATTAAGATTGCTCGACATTAATACTGCTAATGGATTAGTTACAACTGCTAGTTATAAGTTAGTAGTGTTGTTTCATATAGTTAGTATTGCTTGTATAGTATGATATGTATTAGTTGTTTATGAAAAAGATTATAGATACTTAGGAAAGTATTGTAAGCCGACTAGGACTCCTTGGTGTATAAAAGGAGGTCCTAGGGTATAGAGTTATATATGAATTTTATATTTACAATTTTATTTTATTTGAATTTGTTTTGAAATATATTTGAATTTGTTTTGATATATATTGATTTCTTAAATGTGACTAAAAGATGTATATAGTCACACTTATTATCAGTTTTGGTCACTATTTGCTTTATTCGTTGTGTGACTAAATGTTACAGAAGGTCACACAAACATAAATTTCACGTGGCCATTAACACGTTTCTTCACTTTAAACAGCATACGGCCACACTTATTAACACTTTTGGCCATTGTTTCCTAAATTGTATGTGACTATATACCCAAAACAAACATGTTTTGTGTGACTAAATATTACAAAAGGTCACACAAACATAAAATTCACGTGGCCATTGGATGATCAATAGTCACACAAAATACACATTTCTTCACTTTAAACAACATATGGTCACACTTATTAACACTTTTGGCCACTGTTTGCTTAATGATATGTGATTAAATACCCAAAACAAATATGCTTTGTGTGACTAAATATTACAAAAGGCCACACAAATATAAAATTCATGTGGCCATTGGATGATCAATAGTCACACAAAATACACATTTCTTCACTTTAAATAGCATATGGTCCAACTTATTAACACTTTTGTCCACTATTTGTTTAATGGTATGTGACTAAATACCCAAAACAACCATGCTTTGTGTGACTAAATATTACAGAAGGCCACACAAACATAAAATTCACGTGGCCATTGGATGATCTATAGTCACACAAAATACACATTTATTCACTTTAAACAGCATATGGTCACACTTATTAACATTTTTGGCCACTTTGTGTTAAATTGTATGTGACTAACTCCAAAAAAACAACACCCATTGTGTGACTAAATCATCACAAACGTCACAATTATTGTATATTCATGTGGCCACAGGACGGGAAATAGTCACACAAAATACACATTTACTTGAATATATCATCTCAAATGTCACATATATTATATATTTATGTGGCCAAAGGCTGAAAAATAGTTACTCTCAAAAAACATTCGCGTGACTATAAAGTGTTTACGGTCACTGATAATGACTAATCCAACAAAACTTGTGTCAAATTTGTCACACATATTCGGGGTTTTGGTCACTCTTTTTCGATGGAAAAGACCACGAACTCAACAATATGACCATATGCCACCTACGGTGGCGGGACCTATGGTGACACACAACGAAAAAAACGTGTGTGACTATATGCATATCGTTACACATTTTTGACGTGACCAACACAACTTTTTGTACCAGTGAATCTTTTTATCTTCAGGTTTGTCACATATATATTAAATTTTTGTGATCATTGCCAAAGTGATATGATACATTTTGACAACCCCATAAACACAAATAAATGTGAAGATTTGTTATGATTACATATGCTTAAATTTGTTTATTTTTTAACTGTTGATACAAAAGTTGGGCGTCCCTGATTATTGGCTCTTGCTCTTGTAGGACGGGAAATAGTCACACAAAATACACATTTACTTGAATATATCATCTCAAATGTCACATATATTATATATTTATGTGGCCAAAGGCTGAAAAATAGTTACTCTCAAAAAACATTCGCGTGACTATAAAGTGTTTACGGTCACTGATAATGACTAATCCAACAAAACTTGTGTCAAATTTGTCACACATATTCGGGGTTTTGGTCACTCTTTTTCGATGGAAAAGACCACGAACTCAACAATGTGACTATATGCCACCTACGGTGGCGGGACCTATGGTGACACACAACGAAAAAAACGTGTGTGACTATATGCATATCGTTACACATTTTTGACGTGACCAACACAACTTTTTGTAACAGTGAATCTTTTTATCTTCAGGTTTGTCACATATATATTAAATTTTTGTGATCATTGCCAAAGTGATATGATACATTTTGACAACCCCATAAACACAAATAAATGTGAAGATTTGTTATGATTACATATGCTTAAATTTGTTTATTTTTTAACTGTTGATTCAAAAGTTGGGCGTCCCTGATTATTGGCTCTTGCTCTTGTACCAATTCGCTTCTTAGTACTTGTAACCTGCGCACTAAGAAAATAAGCAACACCGTTAGGCTTATCGTGGGATTGTCTCCCACGATTAGACTCCGGCGTGAGAGTAAGTAATCGATTTAGGGTTCTCGTAAAGAGTTAGGGTTTGTGAACCGTACCTTGAATGATAGTTACGTCATTCCTTATATAGGACGCAGAAACCGTGTAGGTATCTTGCTCCTTACTCTTCGCACTCGTGGTGCTTATCCGGGATAAGGATATCTATTCCATAGATAGATGATCCTTATCTATACCGTATATAGTTTGTTTGGGTTGGGCTTACGTGAGCCTGTTCCCATTATTAATGCGGCCCAAGTTACAATAGCCCACTCATGGTGAATTTGGGCCTTAGTAATGTCTATATTTGGGCTCGTGACCCATATATAGACTATACGTCATCATTAACCAACATTTTTTGTCTAACAAATCTTCTGCAAAACTAAACAGAAGATGCCACGAAAAAATGTATGTAAAAACAATTAAAAAATTAGAAATAAAAAGAATAAGAAAATAATATACGAACTGTCATCCTGTAATTGTTAATTCAAGAAAGAGTAAAAAAATAGTCATTGCTTAGCTTTTATACATTTTGAGTTGGCAACGTAAAATGTAATTGTTCAAATACTTGACTTTCCACCAGTGAAAAAGCCTTATATCCCCTGCCCTTTATTCCTTACCCAAAGCCTTACCTTAACCCTTGTAAAGACCTATTTAATAGTACTTTTTAGGTGCTTACGCCAAAATTGTGGAGGTTTGATCATTTATCACGCATATGGTACTCTACGCACTATAACATGGTAAGTCACGTGATTTCCCATTTCTTATTATATTATTAGTATACACTCGAGAGATGTGAGTATCAAAACACTTATTATATAAGGTGCTAGTTATTTCTGTGTTCAAAACTGTCAAAAGTGTATTGTCAAACAAGTTGTGCCATGATTTATTTTTTTTACTAATGCTAAATGCACCCTAATTTGCACTATTATCTACGGTAAAAGCTTATTTGCTAAAGGACAAGTAAATCCAGGTGTAAGAATATTTGATGAGGTGTAAAATCATACTATTTTTAAGGGTCATTTAGCTCTCAATTTTATATACTTTGAGTAATTTATTGCCATTTGTTAGAAACATGCAAGATTTGGTCTCATTTGGACGAAGATCGGATGAAAAAGACAAGTTTCAAGTTTGTGACCGGCATCTCTAATGTGGTCACCAAAAAGTGGAAAAGGAAATCCAATTCTAACAAGTTAGTGTGTAGAGACAGGCATCCTGACGCCATCACAGCCAAAGGCTAAGGGCTTCACAAGCTAAAGACTGGCGGCTTCACGCAAGGTCGGTGCATGAAAACCCTAATCGAAGACAACGAGCTGATAGCGTCACACCCATAACTTGATGCCGTCACACCCTAATTACTATATATATTTTCACATTGTTTTCATAATTTGTGTTGGAAATAAACATTAGACCATTTTGGTGATGTTTTTACCCTTTTCCAGCCTTGTAAACTTCATCTAACATCAAGATAATTTTGATCTATTCAATTGAATCATGTCTATTTTTTGGTGTTGATTACATCTTTGCTTTTATATTGATTGCTATGCTAGGCTAGAATACTTGGATTTATTTAGGGTTTGCATGAAACTTGTTTAGTTTATAATTCTTGTTTTCTACTGATTCTTGTTTGATTGCATGTGTTTGATTCATACTACTAATTACGATACCTGGTTAATAACCCATCCTTCTAATTAATTGTTTAAGACAACTAGCTAGATACCTAGATAATTTGTGCTTTTAATTACCACGTCCCTCTAGTTAATCGACTAAAAGTAACTGACTAAAACAAACTCCCTCATATTTACTTTTTTCTTGTTTTTTACTTTTCTCGCAATTAATATTAGTTCGAAAACAAACTCCCTCATATCCCGATTTTTACTTGCAACCGCCGTATTGTACGTTATCATTGATTTGAATGTGTAGAGTTTTTAATTCTGTTATGCATGTGTTGTTTTACGTTTGACAAATACGTATATACAGTGAACTGACTTTATATTTCCTTATGTAAAGGTGGTAGAGTTTTTGCTTTCAATGGTATTGGTTGCTTCAATATAAAAGAATCGTTAGTTTTAATATAGTGAACTGTGAATTTACTTTTGGCTGTCAATATATGTTCCAATGTTACTGGTAGCTTCACATGAAAGGCCATACTGTCACTTACAAATGAAGTTGTTGACTCTATAAACGATCATTTGTTGTCGGTGATTCCAGGTGAGGAAGTCGAGTACTTGAGTTGGGATAGTATTTGTAAGCCATAAAATGATAGCGCTATAAGTGAAGATGTTTTCTCTATTGAGTTTATCAACGGTCACACGTTTCCAAGTGTTTCAAATCGGAAACTCACATTGGAAGTCGGTGTTCCGATAATACTTTTGTGAAATATTGATCAATCAAATGGTTTGTGTAACGGAACCAGACTTCGTGTTCTTCGGTTAAGGAAAAGTAACATCAAGGCTGATATAATTAACGGTAGCCATTTTGGAAAGTGAGTGTTGATTGCGAGGATGAAAATTCAACTTTCGGATAAACTGTTACCTTTAAAGATTATACGAAAGTAGTTTCCAGTTTTCCGTGTCTTTTTCTATGATAATCAATAGAGTCAGGGACAGCCCCTCGGACAAGTAGGTTTGTATTTTTCGCTGCCTATTTTTACACATGGACAACTTTATGTAGCAGTTTTTTGCGTTAAGAGTAGAAGAGGGTGGAAGATCGTCATTTGTGACGAAGATGACAAGCTCGCAAATAGGATTACAAAGTCTACAAAAAAATTCTACAAAAATTGTGCTTTTAGGTAACAAGCTGCTCCGAACTTTTTAATACATACACTCTTTTATTTCTTACTCAAACTTATTTATTTATATGGTTTCTAAATTACTCATTGAATGTCATTTATTTCTTTTCAAGAACTCCATTCATTAAATTTAGTTGGATGGATTTTAAAATACAAAACACATCCAAATTTGCTATTTGCTTTGTCTTTTCATTTGATACTTTCAGTCTTTCACATTGTCTTTTGCTCATATGCATGTGCAAATCACAATATTACAATTTAACTACCAGCATCTATCAGTGCCATGTCTCTTTAAAATCCCGTGAATTACATGATCTTTCTATTTAGTAATCAAAATATATATATTGCACGTTCATTAATCACCCAACTACCAATTAATTTCTGAGGGAAAAAGAGTGACTTAAAGGGAAAGGTTTTGTTTTATGTAGTCAGCACTTTGATTCTAGATATCTTTACTTTGCATTATATAAGTGTGCTTTGACTGCAAAATAGTTACGTGTTTGCATCTAATTAACAGTATTTGTTTTCTGTAGTCAACACTTGGATTCTATAGTCATCATTTGGATTCTAAATATCTTTACTTTGCATTATTATATAGTGTGCTTTGACAGCAAAATAATTACGTGTTTGCAACTAATTAATAAGAAAGAGTATGGTAAACTTTCGAGTAAAATTGTGAAGGGTCTCTTCCCTTACATTCTAAAATATCTTTACTCTGCATTATATAGCATTGCATCTCAAGCCGCCGCCATGAGTTGACCGCCTGACTTAGAGTGGTTCCCAGGGGTGAAAGGTTTAGATGTAAAATTTTGTGTTACAAGTCTTGTCTAGTTTTAATTACGCGCACTAGTAACTTCCAGTTCTGGCTCCGGCACCTAGTGCCGCTTGTGGGAACTGCAGGAGTGGAAGGTTAAGGTGTTTTTGAATGCTATATTTTTGTCTAGTTGGTATAACATGGGTATTTCTGTTCTTTACTTAAATCAATCCTTTATTACAGTTTCTCATATATACAACATTACTACATTAGTAGATCTTAGTCGTTTTTTTTTTTTTTTTTTTTTTTTTTTTTTTTTTTTTTTTTTTTTTTTTTGGCAAATAAGAACTATATATATATATACAGATAAGTTAAATCAAATACAAACTCAAAAAATATAATGCTATCTCTCCATTTAAGTCATATAAAGCGTTGATGTTTATTCTGCAATTTATGATGAACTGAAATAGTAAATCCTGTTGATGTTTATAATGCTATCTTTCCTTTTAAGGATTTTATTGTGATTTTTAGCCAATTTTAGTCATCATAAAACACATGTATATATAAACTTTCAACCTATTTAATTTTTCCTCATGACATAATGACATATATATGATTCTTCAAGCTTCAAAATTACACAATTTATAGAGGCACATTTATTAAATCACTGAAACACTTAATGCATGATATCATACGCAACTGATTCATGCAACAAAAGTTACACCTTAGAAAATGCGCAATATGTTAGGTCACTCGCATTCTCTGTTTATTCATAGCCATATAACGCTTGTTATTATTCAAAAGTGTGGTGGCGCAGGCTGTTCCAAATGTGGCACTTTCTCGGCTTCAATCTTATCCTTAGCGAGCTCTTCGGCTTTCAGTTTATCTTGAGCCAGCTTCGCGGCTTTGGAACAATTGAAGTAGCAAAAACACATGTGTTTCCCTCCACGTACGTGGCAAGCTCCATGGGCTGCACCCTCCCACGACTTGCATTGATCATCACAGTGTCTTGTATTTCCACAATTTCCGGACCATGTCTTGCTCGCTTTCTCGCATAATTCTCCCTTCACTGTCGCTATTTCTGTAGACATAATACAAAATGAAATCTTTTAAAACAAACCTCTAATTAAAGGAAATATATAAGTGGTGACAATTCTTGTAAAGAAAAATGATTTGCATCTCTTATACTTAAGCGTTTGTCTTGTTCGTTTAATTTTTGCAGCATGGAGCTAGCGCACTCGCTCTTTTCTATCATAAACCTTCGATATTTTCACATGTGTCATATTAGTTTTGTTACACATACAATAGGCATACTGCATAAGAGCTAGGTTATGACAATCAAACCTCTTTTTTAAGTACATACATACTGTTGGTACCTCGATGCTAAATATATCTAACAATTTTGCACTTAATAAGTATCAACTTAATGAATAACTCTCTACTACGATAAATTCACTGATTATATCGATCTAATATGGTGATGTGTTATATAATATATGAACGGTAAAACAGACATTAAATAAATTTAACAAAGTGTCTAAGCACCTGAGATAGCAACAATGAAGAGAAGCAGAAGGAAGGCAAAGAAAGCAACCGAATTTTTGGCCATTTTCGAGTTAATGTAGCTTAATAACACTTGTTGTAAGTTTTGTGAAGAAAAGGCTGAGGTGATGGAGGGTATTTATAGGAAGAAACGGGATCATAAAGAAATTATGTGCTGCTAATAAAGACAACTGATGAAAAAAATCACCAAAATTTCCACAGAGATATTATCATATATTGACTATTGTGGATGTATGCATATTGTATACATCCAATTTTTTTTATCATGTTTTTCCTACTAACAATCTAGAAGCATATATAATTGTTGGGTCAATTTATTACCGAATGGTATTGATTAGATTAAAACATAATATCCTATATATTATAAGTACTCTTTGAGTAAAAAGTTATCATAACATCTTTAAAGTTCTTTGTAGACAAACGGTTTTCACTTTATCATCGATGATGCGGTTTAAAGTGTAAGAACCGAAAGAAGATGTTCAGGTCAATGAGGTTTGATGATGGCTGCTTACTAATTTTGTTCTCATTGAAACAAAGATACTTAGAAAAATATCTAAGTATCCAAAAGTGAAGAAGCAGGAAAACCCTAACTTAGTTGAATTATAATTGCTTTTTTGCCCGGTTAATACACATTTACAATATATAATCATTGGTCAAACATAATATAGGTTAAGTCTCACACAAATCCCAAAGGCTTTAACACAAGTCTAACACTCCCTCGCAATTGGAGCGGGAGATGACTCAACACTCAAACTGGCGCAAAACTCCTCAAATAACGCAGCCGGTAAAGTAAGGGCACATGAAACACACGAATCTGACCGCAAGCAATCATATCACGAACAAAATGAATAGCGCTCTCAATGTGTTTAGTGCGTTGATGTTGAACATTATCACGATAGACAATGGTGACAGCTAATAAGGTTGTATGAAGCTCGCGAAGATGATTACAAAGCCAGACTGTTTCAGCGACGATATTAGCAACTCCTTTGTACTCTGCCTCAAAACTTGATCTCGTATGTTGCGTTTAGATTACCACGAAAGGAGATTGTCTCCCAAACAACACAATATTCAGAAGTAGAACGTCTAGTAGAAGGGCAGCCAGTTTCATCATCATCATAATAAGCAACTAGAGAACCACTAGACGAGGCATAAAGTTAGAGACCAAAGTCCAACATACCACGAAATGAAGACACACCTGTTGAACTGCGTAAGAAATATCGAGGGTCATGGCAACTTTTTTTGCATTAAGTTCAAGTCTATTGATTTTTTAATTAATTCGATTTTTTCTAGAAAAACGTTTTTCTTTTTGGAAGAGTTTTGATACTTTTAACAAAGTCTTTGTTGAATTTTATAAGTTCATAATTATTATCTTGCAATTCATGAATGTTTAAACCATTATCAAATTTAGAAGAGTTTAGGTTTATCTCTTGCGATTCAAGCACCATGGGACAAGTTTTGTCCTTCTCCATTTGATCTATGTATTTATTGTCACTCCAAGCCCCACCAACAAGCGCTTTATTCTCCTTAGCCTTAGGACAATCACCAATGAAATGGTTCTTGTCACCACAACCTAAACAACCTCATCTCTTCTAGAGTTTTTTCCACCTTTATTCCTATCATCTCGACCTCTATTATTATCACCTTTATTGCCATACTGATCACCTCTTCTAAAACCATTCCCTTTTGCACAAAAAAACATTACCACTCTTCAATAACTTCTTGAAGTTACTCACCATGAAGCTATGTTCTTCCTTTTCATCACCTTCCTCCTCAATGTCCTCCTGATTATCACTATCAACACTAGATTTATCTATAATGACTTTAGCATTAAGAGCAAATGACTTCACTTTTTCCTTTTATTCTTAGAAGCTTCATCATCATTTTCTAAGATCATTTCATAAACCTTAAGGTTGCCAATTAGCTCATCAAGAGGAAGCTTGGCCAAGTTCTTTACTTCTTTAATAGCGGACACCCTTGGACAGCATTTTAGAGGAAGAGCCCTAAGAAACTTTCTCACATAATTTTTGTTAGTGTAGTCTTGATCGAAAGATTTGAGACTAGTGACAACAACATTAAATCTAGTATAACCACTAGCAATTGACTCATCATCTAACACCTTAAATTTTTTATATTGTTGAACAAGTAAATCTATTTTACTATCTTTGACTTGTGTGTTTCCTTAGTGAGTGATTATAATTGTGTGCCAAATATCTGTGGGGGTTTACGTATAAAAATGCGTTCATACTCTTTACATGGCAAACCATTGAATAGAGTCATTTTCGTTTTTACCAAGCTATTTCTTTTTGGATGGTCTTAGATCTAAAATATTTTTTCTGATTATTAATATTGTTTCTGGATCTAGCATTGTAAAAACAGTCACCATTTATAATCACATCTCACAAGTCACTATTCTTAGATTTAACGTATGTCTCAAAATGAGTTTTTCAAAAGAAAAACCCTTCAGGTTGAAGCAATGGTCGTCATTGCATAGAGCACCCTTCTCCATAGTTCTCTTGTGTCATGGATCTTACTCAAATTTTTGCAAAAGTAAGTTTAGGATTTTAACTATTTTTAAAAAGAAGTTTTCAATTGAAAAATCTTTTCCCATTAAATCACTTATTTGATCACTAATATGAAGATTATAAGTATTGATTAAGTTTTGAAATCCTTACTTAACAAGCAAATTTAGAAGTCTGGATTTTTAAGCTTTACTATTATGGAATAGTCTCAAATGCTTTATATATTAGTAGAGACTGTACACCATTAATTCGATGTTAACTAATTCAATTTATATAAACAAACCTGCTACACAACATAAGATATATATCAGAACGAGTAAAAGTTAGATACTGAAGAGCCTCCGCAAGGCTACGATATAAATTAAGATCGAAAACCGAATCCCCATTTGCCCCTAACTTATATTCAGTATCAACAAGTGTCCGACACAGATTACAATGAACCAAATGTGCCCGCTCAAGAATCTCAGCTGCATACTTAAATTGAGACAGAAAGATCCCAAACGTTCAATGTGTCATAGAAATCCCCAGAAAATAATTAAGAGATCCAAGATCAGTCATAGAAAACTCCTGATGAAGACAAGTAATAACCCGCTGTAATAAAACTGTAGAAGAGACAATCAAAAGAATGTCATCAACATATAGTAGTAAATAAGCAGTGTTAATCCCCTGTCTATATATAGATAAAGATGAGTCACAACGACTATGACAAAAACCAACACGTGTAATATAAGCTGTAAAACATTAAAACCAAGCTCGAAGAGTCTGCTTAAGACAATAAATAGATCGTTGCAGTAAACAAATATGATTAGCACGCTGTGGGAGGCTGATGCATATAAAACATCTTTAATAAGACTTCATGTAAAAATACATTCTTGACATCGAACCGATGAATAGGCCAATGTCGAGAAACAACAAGGCTAAGAATTGTCCGAATGGTGGCCGGTTTAACAACCAGACTAAAGGTCTCATCAATATCAATATCAGTATCTTGTGTTGTTAACATTGATTGTGGTTTTGACGACAGTGATCGACGGTTTTGTGAGAGTGAGATTACTGAGAGTTTTGATACTTTGAAGTACTTCATGTTTGTGTTTGTACAATGGCTATAAGTAAATGATTTATTAAAAGTTCGCACTTTGTATGGCAAAATATTGTATATTTAATTTTAGCCGTTTGATTTCTGAACGTTGATGTGCTACAATATATTACAACTTAAAAGTTAATTAATGTCACATAATGATCAGTTTTTTTAGCAGGATTAAATTCCTAGCAATATTGAAATATATCTTACAAATTCTTTGATATTTTAACAATTTCAAAATCTTGTTATATTTAGTAAGTTTGTAAGCTGAATTCTTTGATATTTTAACAATTTCATCTTTAGAAATTCTCAAATGTTTTATGTTTTACTAGAACGGTATTCGCGCAATGCGGCGGCGGGTACCTGTGACTATATTTTGCGTTATTCAGTTACACATTTAGTTGTTTTTATGCTTTATAAGTAGAGATAGTTAAACCAAATAATTTTAGTTTGAACAACCAACCTGCTTCTTAACAAACTTCCTAACCAACTTGCTTTCTAATCAACTTCCTAACAAACTTTCTAACCAACCTACTTACTAACCAATTAATTTTGAAGTCCTTCCATAAGGGTGGTGGCAACCTTGCGGTTTGTTCCATTCAGCAAGGCATGTCGTTCGACAACCATGAATGCCGGTCCAACAGTAAGCAAAAATGGACAACCAAATCGGTATACCATACCGAATCGGTATGGCTATTCCCAAAAAAAAAAATGAATATTGCATATATATATATATATATATATATATATATATATATATATATATATATATATATATATATATATATATATATATATATATATTTGCATTAAGATTGTCACTAAAAAATAAAGATGAGGTATGGTGTGGCATGAAAAGTGTTAGCAATATCTTATTGGTTCATTTTGCTTGATGTTGAGGTATGGTGTGACAAAGTTGCCACCCCCTAATAAACAAGTAAAAGTTTGAATTTTAAGCTTTTCTGATGATAAAATAGTCCCATAAAAGATACGATGAAATGGTGTAAGTTCATAACTTTTATATGTCCATTAGTTAACTCGTATATAATGATAAATATTTGACATATAAGAAAAACTCAAAACTAATTAATCTCCTAATTCCTTTAAGAAAAGTTAATCTCTTTCTAAGAACATAGAATATAGTGATTAAATGATTTCACAGGATCAGATCGTAATCTAGAATTTATACCCAATACTTTATCATATAAGATAAAATAACATATTAGTATTATTTTAGTGGCAAAGTAATAAAATTTCAAACTCAAAACTTATCCTTGTTGACCTTAAGGAATTTCATGTTCATCCCGTTTAATAGAACTTCAACATGATACTATCTTATAAATTATTTAGACTTTCTAAAAAGAAATACTTAAAAGTAAGCATTGTAGGTTTTTTAAGATAAAAGTACAACTAATTAAAACATATTTTTTAACATTAAATACAATTACAAGTTCTTAAGCTAAAAATAGTATTAATCAAAACACATTTTCTAACATTAAATATAATCTTTAAATAGAAATACTTAAAATTCATCATTACAAATTTTTAATCTAAAAGTACAATTAATTAAAACACATTTACTAACATTAATAAAATGGTCAATAAATACAATTAATGTATTTATTAAAGCACCCCTTACATAAGAAATACAAATTATCAAGCATATTGTACAACCAACTTAAACACGATTCCTACATTAAATGTCACTAATACAAATAATAAAGCACATTATACAAATATTCAAGCCCGAACGGGCAACGGGCCAAATGGGCTCGAGCCTGAATGGGCACGGGCCAAAAGGCTTGATCCCGAACGAGCACGTGCCAACGGGCTCGAGCCCAAAAGGTTTACAACTCTTAGCTATCACTTTTTTCTTTTGATGTCGTTAACATTTACTTTAGGGTACTCGTCGCTGCAACGCCCGAATACCCTACTAGTTAATATTTAATTAATTGTTGACTGTCATTAATCCTCTTACTTTCACATTCGCGAGATTGGGTATATTGTTGTTGTTTCACATTAATCCTAATTCTTTTTTTCTTTTCTTTTTCTTTTTTTTTTTTTTTTTTCTTTTTTTAACGAACATTAATCCTAATTCACTAAGAGATAAAATTGTAGCGTAGACTAGCAAGTCAAGGAAACAAACACCATCTATTTTCCACATTTGTATTTTTATTCCTTTGCCGCCCTCCTGCCAAAATTGACTACCAATTTAAGAATCAAGGAGAATTAAAACATATCCACCCACGTAACCAAGACCTATTATCGAGAGCGTCAAATGAAAGAACAACCAAAAAGTAAAAACCGAAACCCCCATTGATCAAAATAGATTGGTAACAAACCCTCTTAAAACACCTTTGATATATCTTGATGGAATCAAAATCTTCTTCTGATTCACCAGTTGATGAAGCTCGATATCCTCAACAAATTTGCCAAGCCTCGCTTATGATTTGGTATATAGTTTAAAGTTGTTTCAAATAACTCAATAAACGAAAAAGAAACAAGGAACAGGGTTTGTATAAAGAAATAACTCAACATGAAATCATATCCTCATATATCCACAAACCATATAGTTCGTGGAGAAGTCCTACACAATAATTCATCATTAAACAAGATAGAAAACCCTATAGTTCATCGCGCATGGTTTCATGCTTAACGACTGTCAACCAAATCCGTCTAGTACGTTATCTTGCTAAAAACTTAACCTTGGTTATGATGAACCTCCATTTGTAAGCATGTGATAAAATCATTAAGATCGTCATAATTCCAAGCTACACTTTAACAAAATTATTCTTTGATAGTTTTGTTATATATATTAGACTAATAACATTAGCGTATCTGCAATATAAACCAGAGGTATAATGGTATAAAATTACGAAAGTTAGTAAAAAAAGTGCACATATTTGTAAATAAATAAATAACGTTAAATGGGCATTGACGTACATATCTTTTCAAAAATGTAAAATCTCATACATATCCAAAACATGCATAAAAACCCATGTGCAATAAAAACTTGTACCAAGAATTATATGCAAAATATTCACCTTTGGAAGTATATATATGCAATTCCTCCTAACTGATTTTATGTTCGTTACTAATACCACTATAAATAGTCGAGTTTTGTTACCAACAACCCTATAAGGTGTTGTATAATCCTTCCTTAATTAAAAATATTTTCATGTATAAACTTATTTAATATTAATACGTACCTTATTTAAATTAACTTACATTAATTATATGTGTTTAATCATGTATTTAGATATATATCCTTTCGAAAATGCATAATTGCATATATATCAAAAGCATGCATAAAAATCATTGTATTATCTGCATCAAAAACTTGTACAAAGAATATATATGCAATTATTCATTTAGAGATGGATATATATGCAATTCTGCCTTATAAATATGATTAGTTCATGTTTGGAAACGTTTTTAACTAAAGCTTAAACAACAACCATAGAATTGTTGTTAACAAAACCCTGAATGGTTTAGCAATTTCATTTGCATTTACAATTGAATATAAAAGTTTCAAAAAAGAAAAGTGTAAGCATGCTAGGATATGATTCGCACTATATTTGATACGAATAATGAGAAAGTGGCAATGAGCTAAAGTAGTAGTACTCGATATGTAACCAAGTTATTCTAGTTTATTGTCCTTGAAGGGTGGTGAAAGTTGGTTTTTAGGTGAGAACCATTGACTTTTTTTTTTTTTTTTTTTTTTAACATATAATCAGTATTTTCCGCCACCAGAATCACGTGCACCTGCACTGAATATGATCAAATTACTTATACTAAAACAAATTAACAGACCTTGAGATAAGTTGGTATGTTTTGTAAATGTAATGTCTAATAATCAATGTATATATACACAAGAAATTGGAGCCTACTATAGAGTGTCTTAATATCTATCATCAAAACTTGCTGAGTAAATTAAGTTATAATGTGGTTTGCTAACCAATGTGATGATGCTACTTAAACTAAAGTAATATTCCCACAAACTCTTTACATATATAATATAATTGTAAACTCTTCGCTTCAAACAATTTCATCCTTATATGGTAAAAGTTAAGACACAAAATTGCCACAAGAAAATATAAGGAAATCAATGAAAATACGGAGCAGAAACTTTATACGTAGGTACCTAACCATTCAGTTCATAGCTAGGTATTATTTTGTGTTTGGACACGTTTGTGTTTGTATCTTTAATTGATTTCATAGGAATAATTTCGGGTCAAAATAAACTATTAATTTGTGTTTTAATTTTATAAGCATGATGGCAAATGTTGTTCACTCATGAGATTTTTACAGCTCTCAGTTCCCACGCTACTTTACACAAGACTGTTATACCTTTTTTAAGTACATGAGATTTCACAGCATATATACGTCTACTCACTCTGTTCTCTTAGAGCTATTGAATACATATGGAGACGATTGATCCACGTCTTTATGGACGTTTTCATCATTTTTATAATCAAAAATTCGTTCTTGTAGGTATGCACAAGTGGATATGTGATAATTTGGAACATATGAAACATTATGCTTCAAGATTTGTATTTTCAATGCTGATATGCGCGCTTTGCCACACACACATACATGGAGATGCACACTTGTTCTACGCGGAAATATATTCTCAGGATTTCACTATAGAAGCACTTTCTTTTGCCACTTTCGACAGGCATATATTCTCTCTAATATGTCCATTGCAAAAAGCTATCCTTGACCCACTAAAGTTGCAAACCTTTTTATCCTTCTTTGGCACCTTTTATCTTATTTAGCTTTAGCAGGCTGTTTCAGGCCGGTATACTTGGTGTAGTTTAGGGTAGCCGATTCAGATTCATGGCCGTAAGCCAATTCACTTTGTCCTCTTCCGTAACGAATGATATAAATAGATACTGAAGAGTTCATAAATTTATCATCCATTCATTGTGTGGCGCTCCATCGTATTGTTGCAATAAGGAAATTTTGTTTCACATAGTGCAATAACTAAGAGTTAAGACAATGAGCTACGACAGATCAAACATAGGTTCTGGTTAGTCTCTTCCTGCCTAACCGGTCATCAATGCATCAACTAATAAAAAACTTAATGTCAAAAATCTTCAACAAACTATATAACAAAGATTTAAGCCTTTGTAAGCATTATTGACACATTGTTTCAGGTAGTGGGAATGTCGGAAGGAACACGTTTGACTTTGGAAGGACTTATGTGGTCAAGCCAAGAGGAATCCACCAAGCAACTATTGTATGGTTACATGGCATTGGTGAAATGGGATCAAGGTGATGATGAATGTTTGCATTGAATTGTATATGATGATTTATGTGAAGCCAAATTTGATATCATTTGCAGAATAGAGAGTGGGTTGTACTCATTTCGACCATTTTGACATTTGATATTGAGTTTTGACTTCAACAATTTTGTTAATGATATGTTTCTTCTATATATGACACATGGATGATTTAGGATCATGAGGGTTGGCATTTTCCAAGTAACTCTTGGTAAGTTTCTTACACAAGTGATATCGGGGCATGTCCAAAATATCCTTCAATTGGTAAGAAAACCAGGGAGTTTTATAGACCCAAATCCTTAATCATTCAAAACAACTGTGGACAAATAAAGTAATTTTGTCACAGGATTTGTTAAAAAGCGAATCATGGCATATATTAACCCAATTTCCAAAAATTGAATACGTGGTACTCCGTACTTCACATCAAAGAGAATTAGCAACAAAATTAAGTATCATTTGCATTAATATTAGTATCAATACTACAACCTATGTATTTGTATATTTACATAGTACTTACTTGTCAATTGTCAAATTAAATTAGTCTCACTTTGTGAGACATATTGGCAAGCACATACACCTTATCTCTCTACCTTGTGAGGGTTAAGGAGATTGATGACCGAACCTAGAACAATGCTGAAATCTATCATTTGATGTGATGTCATATGCTTTATATGTTCTGGTTCTCATAACAAGCCTAGCAATCCAAATGAACACTTTATCACTTTTTTCACAATATATCTTTATGTTAATTTCTTTCTTTTTTGTACAGTTGGTCCCAGTTCTTGGAATCTTTACCTCTTCCAAATGTATGTATTAGATAGTATTCTTCATTCAGCAAAATATACAATATTAACTGTGTAAAATTTTATGATTCGTATTTTCAACACTTTTATGCACATATTAGGTAAAATGGATATGCCCAACTGCACCAACTCGTTCGGTAGCTTTATTTGGCGGATTACACACTACTGCATGTAAGTCTTATGTTTTCTTGAGCCAACCATGAGTATTTTGAAAATATTACCTTTCATTCAATTCTTATGTGTAATAACATGTCATTTTGTGAATTCTGTTCATACGGTGTGGCCACATACAAGATTTGATTGTGAGTCCTATGATGTGAGAATAATTGAAATATGTGATCCACTAATAGCAAAGAAGAAATATACTGTGTTTTAAAAAAGAACAATACCTTAATATTTCATGATAGTTCTTCTGATTAAGCTTGCTATGTTGACATATAAAGTCTTTGCCAACAATGTCAGGGTTTAATGTTGAAGACTTGTCAGACAATGCTACCGATGATGTGGAGGGCTTAGATGCTTCAGCAACACACATAGCAAATATGCTGTCTAATGAACGAGATGATAGTAAGTTTATGACACTTTTCTGTATAGAAGTATCTAAAATATCTTTTATTATCATATTCAGTAAGCAAAACTTTAACTAGAATATATGTCTTAATTGCTTAATTAGAGATGTTACTCTCCATTATCTTATAAAGGATGTGATATTTTCTTTAAGTTATGTTTATCTCTAAGATGTTTAATCACCAAAATTTGACGTGATATGATGTTATGCCTGCTAGCCTCTACTTGGCTTCATCACTATGGTTATGAAATACGGAGTATAAAATTTTAACATCCCAAGAAGATTAAAAGTTAACATATACATGCTGCCAACTTTGCTATTGCTTTAGATTTTTTAACCTCATGTTTTTCCTTTACAGTTAAGCTAGGTGTTGCGGGCTTCAGTATGGGGGCTTCGATGGCTCTCTATTGTGCAACATGCCGTGCTCTAGGACAATATGGGAATGGAAACCGATACCCAATCAACCTCAGTGTAGCCATGGCTCTCAGTGGTTGGCTCCCATGTTCTAGGTTCAACTTTTGCTCATAAATGCTTATGTTTTGTATATATGGTAAAACCTGTAACTGTATTGACAATAACAAACGTATTGTAGGATTGTGAGGAGCAGAGTGCATGCATCACAAGAGGCTACAAGGCGTGCAGCATCATTGCATATTCTTCTCTGCCATGGGCAAGGTATTTACTTACAAATTAACATTAAATCTCGCATTGATATGCTCTTATGTACAGGATTCCTATGCAGTCATTTGCTTCAGCTTTGGTGGTTCCCATCTTATATCCTGATATATTTGCAATGCTTTTGAATTATTTTTTCTAGTGAACTTGACACACATTGATACATAATCATCATTCAATTTACAACAGTAGTTTAGTTTAGGGCATATTTTTACACACACACACGCATAATAATAATAATAATAATAATAATAATAATAATAATAATAATAATAATAATAATAATAATAATAATAATAATAATAATAATAATAATAATAATAATAATAATAATAATAATAATAAATAAATAAATAAATAAATAAATATTAAATAAATAAATAAATAATAAGTAAAAAATGAAAGTAATAGTTCATTCAAGTGGACAAGAAGCACCTAGCTAACTGAAAGCAATAAGTTTCATATCTAGCGAGCCTCAAGGAATGCATCTATTAGGAAGCAAATGACTAGTTAAACTGACCAGGTCCTTTTCTGGCAGTCTTAATATTGAAAGCCATCTAG
Source organism: Artemisia argyi (assembly GCA_030686995.1). Classification (NCBI taxonomy): domain Eukaryota; kingdom Viridiplantae; phylum Streptophyta; class Magnoliopsida; order Asterales; family Asteraceae; genus Artemisia; species Artemisia argyi. The sequence goes on from CM060677.1 coordinate 17,276,099, forward strand.
TCTATTAACTTGTTTAAGGATTTTAGAAAGAAAAACATATACATATATATAGAACCATGATTACTTTGTAATTTTAAGGGCTAGCTCTGTCATATCTAAATTAATATGAAGTGATCACACGTGCAAATCTTATATGTGACACTGATATTGATCGATAACTATATTGAAAATTGTTTCCCCATTTAAAATAATACCAACATAGTAGCATTGCCACAAAGATCAGTTCATGCCTAGGTAAATGCTAGGGGAAATGGTTCATAAATGGTACCTGCATGTAAAGATATATCTTGAGATGAGATGCATCATATAATCTTGTTAAGTATAGTTGGACATATAAATACAAGGGCCTAGCTTTAAGGTATACTATATGATGACTACCTAGCTTAAATTTGAACTAGAGTTGTAAATTTGTGAAATCTGTTTTGATTTATGTGTTGATCAAAATTATTGCTTTTATAGTACAGACAATTTCTCATGGTAATAACTTTCTTAAAACTGTCATTTTATTATTTGGTATAGATTTCTTTATCTTCAAACTATTTAGTTGTGCCTACTCACTTGTTTTGCAGTGGAGTAGAGAAAATTAGATCTAGTCGGAGATTGTTGAAGCTTGATATTTTTGTTGGGCCCCTTTATCTACCAGCTTCAGCTTCTAGATGTTGGTGACTTGACATGGTATCACAGCTCGGGTTTTGCAAGGTCATGGGTTTAAATCTTCCCACTTACTCTACGTGCAATATTGCACGCAAGGGGAAATTTTGATGTGTTGTTATAATATTCTTCAACCCTATTTTACCAACTTAACGTCCAATCATCAATATCACATTGGAAATAAGTTTTATAAAGCTAGATAGCATTGGTGGATATTCTATCTACTAACTTAACCAATTACATGAGTTGACGAAATACAATTAGTATGTGGCTACTTCAGGTCTGTAAAGTTACTTGCTTTCTTAGTTTTATCAAAATTAAACTCTACATCCAGAGACATGTAAATTATTCTCACTCATAGAATCTATTTCATATGTTTGGAGATTCTCCGAACCATGAATGATCGATGATATGTAGTGTTGTTATTGTTTTCTTGTTGTATTTAACATTCCCCTCAACTTTGAGTTGATGATGTTTGAACTATAAGAAGACTTTTGGATGTGAAGAGACTTGATTTTCTTGTACGTCGGCGTCATTTAGCTTTGTGTTTGTAGCCCAATGAAGGAAAATTATGGTGTTTGATCTTTTCTGTGTTGGCACAATTTGATACTTTGTGACAGGTATGTTAGTTAATGTGTTTAATTATAACGAGATTGGACAGGTTATATGATTCATTATGTGATTTAACATGGAAAAAAACATGATTCTTTAATCCAATGCACAACCAACTTTTAGATGGGTCAAACTCAATACCCCTGCAGATGCATAGATACTGAAAACTAAATGTATTGTTTACTAACTTGAGTATTAAACCATGTCTTATGGTTAAAAATTACACATATACATATCTAACAAATTACTCATTCCTCCATCACCTTCATTACTCTCCGTGTCTCTTTGTAAAAAAAATATTATTTTAATATAAGTGTTAGTCTTCATGTATCATCCTTTTTCAACTTAGTATTTAGTGATAAAATCTTAAATACCACCCTTTTTTTTTTTTTTTTTTTTTTTTTAAATAAAAAAGTATGTTCAAACTTGAGCAAGTAATAATAACTTTTTACCATATTATGTATTAGTATTTTTTAAAACAAAAACCTTCAAATGATGAAGTCGTTATGACACTTCTTTTTAATTTATTTTAGATAAAGAATTTTTTTGGTTAAATGATAGTAGTGTTTAAGAAAGTTTGTATGAAAATTTATCGTTCAACTACAAGTTTATAAACTTTTTATATGATAACATGTGATTAGTTTTAAACCGACCAAAATTATTATATGTAATTAATTTGACAATTTATTCATCTTGTGTGATACATGTATTTGGGAAACTGAGAAAAGGTAAAAACACTTTAGTTAAAAGAGAAAAGGAAATTGTATGTATTTTCATTTTATTTTGTAGAAGGCAAAAAATTGTAAAAAAAATCTTTAGTATGTCGACTTGAGCAAGTACACTACAGATGTTATTGTGTTATATCAGAAAGTTGTGTTTGTTATGTAAATGAAAAGTAGAAATGAATATATGAGTAAAAGAAACGGAAAAGGGAGAAAACAATAATTTGAATATCTCTTATATAATATAGAAAAATAGGAACTAATAGAAACAAAGATTTTTTTTATGAGAAAGAGAAATGGAGAAAAAGAGAAAAGTGTGTGAAAGAGGGGATTTTTGTATATATTTACTAGTTATAATACCCGTGCACGTGCGGGTTTTTTTTTTTTTTTTTTTTTAATTTTTTTGATTAATATATTTTTATTTATTAAAAAATAAATAATTTAATCTTTATTCTGTTTTGTTTGATTTATGATTTTTTGTATAATTTTTTATTATTAAAGATAATTATTTAAAAATTTTAATTCTATTGTTAGTTGTTTCATATGTATATTTTTTGTATTTATCTTCTACTTGTGTAGTATATCAACAAAACGAATTTATAAATTTATAAATTAAAAAATAATAATTCAATTATTACCTAATAAGTAAACATTCTTTTTTCCGAAATACAAAAGTTCCTATTTGAGATTTTATTTTATTATATACAAGATTGGAATTAACCTTTTTTATATAAAAGCAATAACTATTTAATAACTTTACTAATAACGCATGTGTATTATATTTTTGGTTTATAAAGAGTATATTTCTTTCATTTTTATTTTATTTTTAAAGAGTATATTATTTAAGATTATCAGTTTAATTTATTCTTTTGGAAAAAAGTTACAATAAAAAAATTATTCTTCCATTAATATTCTAAGTAAGAAGATTTAATGTGTTTTTGGTTATCTTTTCTTAGAATATTAATGTAAGAGAGTAACATGTATATATAGGTTACTTAAAAAAAATTCTAACTTTTTCCCTCACTTTTTCTAAAAAAGGGGATGGATTTTTGCTCCATGAAAATGTTAAAAAGTTAGAATACGTACGTGTTTAGATGATACATTTTACCTTCATATTATTTGGTTACTTCCGCTTCCTACTTCTTGAATATCAAAGGAAAGCATATGTATAACTCTTTGTGGAGGTTAACACTTAAAACACATGGTTTACTAACATTCTTGATCTATATATGATATACCATTTTCTTGGATTAGCTAGTACTCATAATCGTTTGAGAATATTGGTCTATTATGCTCTAGAAACACTGTCATTTTTTCAAAGGTATCTGGAAAAGTAACAAGCGCGAAGCTTTTAGAACCATTTTAATATTTTTATGAATCAATAGCCAAAAACCAAAACTGAGCAACAACCATTAACCACTAAACATTTTAATGTATAGAATTTTATGAGTTGATTTTAAGTTCCACAAATATTCTTAGCTAATAATTATTAAAGTATAAAATTTGATTTAAATAAGTTTCAGAACCAACACTCAACATTTTCAAGTTCAAGATTTTATACATCAGCTTTACAAGTCTGACATATAGCTATTACTAAGGGGAAAATAAAATAAATAAATTTCAAAGTTTGAATGTGAAAGAGTTGTTGTTGCAGGGTGGTATTACTGATTTAGAGATATACCTGTAGATAGTTCCCTTGTATGCCTTATTTTTAATATCCAGTTAATGTCCATTTTACAAAACTTACTACCAAAAGAATTACAGTATATATTTAATTCAAAGAAGGATGTTGCAGGGTTGTATAGTGATCTAGAGGTATACAAATAGTTACCTTGTATGCTTAAGTTTAAACATCCAATTAAAGTCCATAATATAAAACATACTACCAAAAGAATTACGTATATCTCGGGTGTAAAAGGATGTTACCTTATCCATATAAGTAGTTGAAAGTAATATTTCCATGTTTCAGTTGATGATGTAATAGAACACAAACATGGGGAGAAATCAGCACAGACTTTACATTCTGCTGGATTTAACATAACTTTCCGTACCTACAACGGGTAATTTTCTTCATAGATCTTAATGACATCATTTCTTAAAAAAAAGGGAAATTTACGGAGTAGTCTCTCGTGTTGTCAACTTTGTTTTCATATAGGCTTGGTCACTACACGATCCCAGAAGAAGTGAGCGATATGTGTTGTTGGTTGGTTACAAGGATGGGGATCAACGGATATGGGCCATAAGTTTCTTTCTTCTCGAGATCAGATGAGGAAAGAAATACTCCGTACAATATATTTAGTATGATATATAAGCACGGCAACATCTTAAGTTAGGTGTGGGCATGGGGTAATACTAAGTTACAAATTGGATTACTACCATTTCCCTATAATGATATCGGAATAAAACTATGAAACTTTAATAACCAATTATGGATGAGATTTTCCTCTTTTTCACTTGTTCGGCAAGGGCCAAGGGTTGAAGCAAGTGAAAGAGTGACCTCAATGAATTTAATACTTCTTGGCTCTATAAGAGTTCCAGGGTACTTTTCATTCAATCTTCCAGATCGATAACATTTTCACAGACTTGGACTTGTGAATTTGAAAAGGGATATGGCTGAAGATATATTCTTTGTGGAAATCTCATTCATATGGTTTATTATAGTTATAGATGTGTGTAATGTTATAAATGGAATAAATAAATACGATGTTGCTATTTGTTGTGTATGTCCTAGACTTCATTCTCTGATTCGCTTGTCATTTTAACTGGAATCCAATAATAAGGCTTGTTAAGGAAAGCATTTTAACTTGTATCTTGTTCATAAGGATCGCAAGAAACTATATATTGATTAGTTTTGTATGTAAAGTATTGTCATATGCTTGGTTTGGAGACTTGATCACAATGCTAAGATTACGATTCATTGAATGTAGGTACTTTAACTATACATTATTATGTTTTAGCTTTCAACAATTGGCCAGTTTGATAAGTAATGTATTTGACCATTTGTTTGCTCTTTTTTGGTAATTGTGTTATAATCACAATAGCCTTCTAGGTTTATCTTATGGGAAAAGCTTTTGTATAATACGGAGTATTTATTACCAATCACTACTACGAAAATGCACTTGAAGTCGGGTTCAAAAGGCACACAGAATGTGGTTTTACAACCATACTAAAATAGGGGGCACTCTACGGGATACTCAAATAGAGCCCGCTTCTAAAACCAGACTCAACACACCAAAGTACCATCTTTTGAATTTGATTTCAAGTTGTATTTACTGTGTATATATGTGACATGAAGTGGAAGCAATAATAACATTTGAGATTTCATAAGGATAAAAGCTACAAAAACTGTAACACAGTTAGGAAAAAATGCTACCTTATTCATTGAAATATCTGCCGCAAATCGCCCCAAGCGCACGAAGTCAAGTCCTAATGACCGCTTACCGCTTAGCCAATAGACGCCTTATCTTCCAATCCTTTTTAAACATAAATCTGCCCAAATGCACAGTAAATAGTAATAAGCAGTTCACATGTAAAATTAAGCATAACAAATGCAAATATTCAACTATTAATGTGTAGAGAAACCAACTCAACTGGAAATAATATATATGTTCGAATGGTGGCTGCATGAGCGATTAGTGTGACGGAGAAAATATGAAAATATCCCAGAATGAAAACGCCCCAGAATATTAACAGACCTGATTTTATTAGGCCTTTTGTTTGGCAAATAATAAACGGGACTTTAATTTAAAAATAAATAAATAAATAAATAATAATAATAATAATAATAATAATAATAATAATAATAATAATAATAATAATAATAATATGCTAAGAGTGGTGGTTTTATTTTCCATAAAAAAGTGTTGAAATCTAGAAGACATGTTAGATAATACTTTTTGGAAAAATGAAAAGTACAAGAAATTTGTAAAAAAGTGTGAGGAAAAATGTTGAGAATTATAAATAGCTCTTTTCTAAATTATAATTAACTTTTGAAAATTGAATTTTTCAGCTTTTTAGAAAAACTTGTCAAAATGTGCTACTAAACATGTTCCCTACTTCAATTTTTTGTGAAAACTTGTCTAGAAAAATGCGTCATTTCTCATCAACTTGACACAACCTTAGTATTCTGATAACTATATATGTGATTCTTTCCCATTTTCAATTTGAATAAGATGCTAGTTAAAAAAATTTTGAATAAGATACAACATTTAAAAAAAAAAAAAAAAAAAAAAAAAAAAAAAAAAACGACCTCACAAGCTGCGAAGAAAGATTTAGAAAAAGTCGAAACTTGTCACTAAAAAGTGTTGCAAAGATGTAAGTGTCTCTAGTTCTTAGATGTCCTCCGTTTTTTTAAAAAACGCCAAAGAATAAATGTATTACTATCATTAGGGTATCTCTATAGTATCACTAGCTAAGAGTGTGAAAAACAAATGACTATCAGCCGTTGTTGAAATATTATCACCCGTTATAAAATTCTTCCTAATACAATTACTGTCAACCGGGCTACTAGATCGGGCTAAAATGCTAAATACATATATTACACGTTTCACATAACTTGAATCTTGAAAGCCCTAAAAACTTAGAGGTGTGATACACTTGCACAACCTATGAACCAGTCGTTTCCTTGTTCTCTTGCTCCTACAATTTCATATGAGCATCTTTCTTTTTCTTTCTCATGCATTCTCTTCTTCTAAAACTTTGTTGAAGATTCACTCTGACTTATTTAAAAAGTTTTTAGATTATTATATATCGAAGTAAAATTCAAAAACCATATGTGTGGTTTGTTCATATTGACAGTAATCATCAAATGTCTGGAACTATCAGTAAATATCATCTTTGGAAGGTCACATGTCCAACAAAAATCATATTTTTTAAAGATTTTAAGAGATGATTTTTGCGAAAGGATTGAGAAAATGTTTGCAAAAGCTAGGCCTTCAAAGATGTGTGTTACACATTTGTCCTCTCCGAAATGATACTAGCCAATAATTCTGAAACTGATGATTATTGTCAAATGAGCAAACCACATGGATGGTTTTTTGCAAGTTACTCATATGATTGTAAAATTTACCCCAACGCGTACATCCCTCTTTTCTCTCTATTTTTTAGACATAATCTCCGCACAAAACCACCAAAATATTAAGGCAAAACAAGGTGAAAGAGAGAGTAGTGTTCGATATTAGAGAGGTATATTATATAAGTTAGCCCAAGCCCGGTTGTGGGCTTTGGATCCATAAACGTTTTAGGGTTTGTGGAAAACTAGAAGGGGGGTTGAATAGTTTTCCCTTCTTTTTGATTTTATAAATACTTTGTTTCAAAATGTTGATTCAAATTTATTCAATTGTTTGTTTGGAAAACTTCAATTAGAGTTTAGTATGAAAACAACATATAATCAATATGATCAATTATATATGTAAGCTTTTGGAAAAACTTAGTTTTATGAATGGAACTTTGGTCGATCTTTATGTGAATACGTTTTCCTTTTAAAATCTTAAAACGTTTTGTATCAAATTATCTATCAAGTTAAACTTAATATGAGAAGGGTGAATAATAATTTATTTGACCATATCATGCAATTATACACACAATCACAATATTAACTACTATGTTTAACACAATCAATCATCACAACTATATAAGCAACAACTAAGACATGTAGGCAAGCATAGAAGTAAAGCGAGAAATGCAAGAACAAATGATAAGAGATAAGAGAAAGGAAATGCAAACCGGACACGATGATTTATAGTGGTTTGGCTACAAGGACACCTTCCTTGTTCCTACTCCACTCCCCGAGTCACCTACTCGAGAGTTTTCTTCACTACTCAACAAGCTCCCTTTTGGCGGAGAAAACCGTACACAACTTTTGCTTACACCATTTAACGACACTAAGCTAAATGTCGAGTTCTAATAGTAGCTAGAACCAATCTCACAACACAACTTCGATCACTACACAACTTCTACACAACTTCACGACTTCACGACTTCATCACAACTTCTTCTAAACTACTTCACGGCTTCGCAACTTCTTCACGTCTTCACGACTTCATAACTTCATCACAACTTCTTCTAAACTTCTTCACGGCTTCACAACTTCTTCACGTCTTCACGACTTCACAGCTTCATCACAACTTCTTCTAAACTCCATTATTTAATCACACACCTACATCTTCACAACTACATGTTTTCTCCACACTACTACTTCCTCCCACTACTTCTTACTCACTCATTGAATCACTACTAAGTAAGATCATCTTGATCTACTTATTACATATACATAACTCACAACTTCACATAAGCACTAACTAGATCCTAATACATCTTTGACTTTATGATAGGGAGAATTCTTCTATTGCACTTTGAGTGATGAGAAATTGGATCACTTGAAACAAAGATTAATAATCTTATGATCAAAGGGTTTTAGAAGGATGTTTAGAGAGAATTGGATCTGAAAATTTTTGTGCAAAAGGTGAGAAAAATTCCAGGTTTGAGGTGGTATTTATAGGGAAAAATTTCTGACCAAATCTGACAGGGGAGCGTGGCCGGTCCCCTTAATTGTGTGCCGGTCCCCTTAAAATTAAGGGGGCCGCCCTTTATAATTAAGGGGGCCGCCCTACTGAAACGGCCAGATTTTCTGTCTTTTAGTGGGGAAAGTTTATTTGGTGAAAAACTAACTAATTTTGGTTAAAAGTTTGAAATCATATATTTAGTATGATTAAAACATTTTTCTTTATTACCAAAAGTGTTTTTCAAAATTATATAATATGTTTATATAATTAAATAAACTTTGTATTAGTTAATTAAATACCCCTTTGATCATGAGATGTATTAAACACTTGTTTATCCATACCTTAAGTGATTGTTGAAGCATACTTGAGACGTTGAGATGTCGAGGCTTGTTGACGTAAGAATGCATAGAAAAATTGTGATCACAAGTAACTTAAGCACTTTACGTTATATGTTGTAACTTACATCTTTGTCATCATCAAAACATGAAGAGGATGTTTAGATTAAATATCGTAATATTCATGCCAACAATTTCCCCCTTTTTGATGCTGACAAACTATGTAAACTATAACTTATAGTAAAATGTATAAGTTACTTGTTTACACTTCTTCTCCCCCTTTTGTCGAAGCAAAAAGGTGGACTCTAAGACGAGACTTCTACTACGCTTGAACTCTTGAGATAGAATCTAAAAGGCGAGCTTGCATCATCGTAAGTAAAGCCTTGATCCTAGCAACCTCAATGCTCCCCCTTGGTGTATGCTCCCCCTTGGTGTATGCTCAAAACTTGTTTTGGCTACCAAAGAATCGAGCGGTGAAGTAATCCTTCAAAACAAAGTTAGTAGACAAATGCACATATATATAATGATGATAATAGATATATGCATGAAACTAATAGGGGAACAATATATGGACATATTAGGTATACGCACTAAAAGTATGACACATGCAATTTATTGTTTTAAAAACAACAACCTAACTTCCTAAAAAAATTTACCATGACCAAAGCTTAAGACATGATAATGATGCCTTCTTTTAAAGAGGTAGAAAAATAAAGAAGGATGAGCGTGAATGAAAAGGGAAGGTAATGACAAAAGGTTGACAAATATGGTTTAGATTAATATAACATTTGACAAGGGTGGATGATTTGGAATCAAGGGATTTTTAGGTGTTTTGTTGGTTGACGACCGAAAATGGATATGTGAATGAGGTGGTGATGGCTTGACAACACTTGAAGCTTGGATATCTTCTTTGTGTTCTTCACTTGCTAGGAAGTGGAAAAGATGCATTTCATAAAGAAATTCGCTTAACTTTTAGGGGTGTAGATTTAGGAGTGGAAGAGGTTGATTGAGAGTTTGGATGTTGTTCAAGTGATGATGTTTGTTGAGATCTTGTAAGAAGATACTCAATCCAAGTGAAGTGCTCATTCAAGGCAATGGTTTGTTGTTTAAGGAAGATGCAATAAGGGAAATTGTTGACATGCTTCTCAACTTGGTTGATGTTGTGTGGTGATGATGGTGAGCTTGATTGGGTTGGATCCAAATTGCGTTGCTCAAGATGTAATGCTAAAAGAGCACTAAGCTCATGAGCCTCTTTTAGCTCCTCAACGAACTTCAAGTGTTCTGAGGAAGGTGATGATGGTGGAACATGATGGTTGTCTTGGGTGAAGGTTTGAACATGCAACATAGGAATGGCATGTGAGGTTGTAGGATGTGGTGGTGGTACTCTTGGTGGTGGAGACATGGTTGAGCTTGGGTAGTCATGAAAACATGAAATGGGTGGAAGAGGTTCTCCAAGAGTGAGTGGTGTTTTTGTTGAATGAGCAACATGTGAAGTATTGATTGAGAGATTGGGATTGTTGTTTTGGGATTGAGCATGCTCATCATAAGAAAAAGCATGAATGATGGAATGAGTGGGTGATAGGTTGTAAGATGAGTCATTATTGTGGGTTTGAGGTTTAGTAGTTGGTTGACTTGGAACAACATCACTTGAGTTATGACAAGAATCAAGTTTCCTCCTCCAAACGGGTTTGACGGAGATCCTTGTGGTTCTTGAAATCTTAGGTTTTTGGTTGTTGGGAGATGACATGTTTGGGTGTGATGGCATTAATGATTGGAAGAGGGTATTTATAGTGTAGGAAAGATGTGGTTTAGGAAGGTAAATTTTGAGGGCATGGAAATGGTGGATGACTCGAGATTGGTAGTATAAAGGATGATTCGGTTTTTCATTTCACATGGGTGGTTTGAGGATGTACTAAAGAAGGGTTATGAGGTTTGAGTGTAAGGTAAAGGAATATATGTGAGTGAGTGTGTTTTCCCTTCCCATTAAATTTTTGCTCATCCGGACATAGAGTTAAGCATGTAAAGGCATACAATCAAAACACATAGGAGCAAATAAACATCTAGAAACAACATATATGCGATATGCCATAAATCTAGGAATGAAAGAATCTAATGAGAAGCAAAGTTCATAAAAGTAAACTAGCATTAGGTATATATAGGAAGAGCAATTTAATCAAGTTGGAGAATGAGTATGAGACTATTACTAGTGGTGTTCAATTCAGGCTAAACACGACCATTTTTACGGGTTACACACACCCAACTTCTCACATAGAAGCAATTCAACCGTTAGGTTAAATTGAATTTCTAGTCAATAGATTCTCCAGTAGTCATTCTCTTTTTAGAAGAAATTGAGTTCCTAAATTTACCTATCGAAGATTACCAAACATGAAGTTTGCTTGATTCACTAATACTTGGCTTAATGTGACTCAAACATCATGTTTTAATGAAGGTAAATCTAGAAAGAAACCTAAAATGAGTAATCTGAATTAAAATGAGAGCTTATAAATAATAAGACGATCATTAATTCGTGTAGATTCACTGAAGAAGGAGTAACTCTCGATCCGTATGTTTCTATATGGTTTCTTTTGCGGTTTAAGGTACAGATATTCTACCCTATCTCATTAAGGGTTCTGATCTCATGAATTTTCGATCCTTGACCTTGATTCGTTTGCTATGATATGATTCATTGATATAAGCCTTTGCTATGATCCCTTTGATATGATTCGTTGCTATCCATTTTGTTGATTACCTGATTACTATCTCCTGGTTGAGATTATGATATGATTCGTTTGTTATGGATATGCTTTGTTTGATATGTTTTGTTTCATTCTTATGCCCGAGTTTTTATTCTACTCATGGAGGTCCATGGGCGTGTCAGTGATGGCACCATTGGCATGACACTTTCTGGGGAGGTGTGATTGATCCCTGGCATTCCCTTATGTTTGATATATGTGCATTATCGCCAATTAGTTATATATGTGTCCAGTCATGAGCTGGCATGTGTATTTTGTTTGATTCAGGGAGTGTATGGATGCATCCTAGGTTCTGTTTTGTTTTGAGAAGACAGTGATTGGCTGTACGTGCCTTGTACCCCTTTCGAGTGGCTCTGGTAGGTCGGCTCGTGGTTTTCCTAGGTTTTGTTGTGTCTATTCGAGTGGCTCTGGTAGACACGCCTTTGTTGATACGTGCTTTTTGATTCTGGTTACTATATGATTCGTATTATCACTTGATTCTTCATATTTCTTTATTCAGTTGACTTATGATATTTGTTCAGTTATCATTGATCTCTTATTCATTTGACAGATGATATTCATTTCACCAGGAGTTTATGATTTCTTTTTCATATACATATATACATTTCGATTATCAGTTTTGTTATATATCTTGTTCACTGGGCTTTTTAAGCTCAGCCGCATTTCTTTTCCTGCGGCAGGTTTTAGGTTGGAAGATGGGATTGAGTGAATAGTGCATAGGAGCGTATAGTGGACTACCCTGATGATTAGACACCCATTTGATCTGGATTAGACTTGGATTTGGATTCAGTTAGTTTTAGTTTGGATTTGTATTTCAACTTGTATAGAGTTAGCATTTCATTTGTTTCTTAGAATCCCTTTGTAACTTTTATGTTTGTAAGTCTTCCGCTTGCGTTGTTTGTTCTGACGGACACCTTAATGTAGCATTTTGACCCGTGTCGGGTTAGGGTGTTACAACATTTGTATATAATACATAATACAGATGAAATTGTACCGTATATCGATTAAGTTTTAATAACACATGTCTATTTCCTTAATTAAAATGATCTATCAAATATAATAATCAAACACATTATTTCAGGCGACACAAGCAGGTTTTGAAAACACAAAACCCGGGTAAACGAATGGCATTTCTGGAGAATGAACACACTAAATCTTTTGCTAAGTGGTTACGCAAAGAGGTAATTAATCTTATGCTATTTATAATTGACTTTTTTTTTCACTGCCATATACATAGTTTAGTTTTCACTGCCAGACATAGAATGAATGTGTGTTTGGGAATGCAATTAGGATGCCATACTAACTCCTTCCAACTTGTAATGAAATTCAGGTTGAGAGAGAGTTGAACATCGACAAAGAAAGTGTATCAGAAACTGTAAGGTGGATATCATATGGACCACGCGCCAGCGTAGTGAAATACGATGCATATATCATCAATGGGTATACCTTTCGTACGAAATCTCATGAAGGCAAAGTTTACCAGAACAGTGGGGTTAGTGTTGAGGCATTAGATATGCACATATCTAAAGAAGTTGCAACCACAAGGCAAGCATTTTATTATGGGGTTTTGCAAGAGATATGGGAGCTAGATTACCGTTACAGGCAAATTCCTCTTTTCAAATGTGATTGGGTTAATCGCAAAGGTGGTGTGAAACGCGATACTATTCTTGGGTATACATTGGTTGACCTGAATAATTTAGGCCACAAAGCTGATCCGTTCATATTAGCCTCACAAGCACTACAAGTGTTTTATGTGCAAGACCAGTTAGATAAAAAATTGTCTATTGTGTTTAAGACACCTCCCAAGAATTACAAAGATAAGTATGATGAAGTCGATGAGGAATTTAGTACCGTCATTCACCAGCACAATGATAACATATTGCCACGTATGGATCGACGTGACTTGGGTAACGAATCACGAACTGACTACTATCGAACCGACTGTGGAGGTGTTGTTATACGAAAATCCAAGTGAACCATGTTAAATGTAATAAGAGCTTGGGAATTGTCCAATGTATTTAGGTGTTTGTGTTATGTTATGGCTGTATAGTTTTGTTTGGTTGTTGTTTCATGTAACATTGCCTTAATGGCTCACTTTCTTAATAAATTTACCTTAATTAAGCAAAAAAAAAATGTTTGAGCTGTTATTTATGCGTATTTTGTGTGACTATTGTTCATCCAATTGCAACATGAAATTGATATTTGTGTGTTGTTTTGTAACATTTATTCACACATATTAAATCATGTTTCTTTTGGGTATTTAGTCACACACAACTAACCATAAAGTGACCAAAATTGTTAGTAACTATGACCATATATGCTGTTTAAAGTCAAGGAATGGGTATTTTTTATGAATATTGATCATCCAATTGCCACATGAATTAGGTTTTTGTGTGGCCTTTGGTAACATTTAGTCACACAAACCATGGTTTTGGGAGTGTATTTACTCTCATATAACTAGCCATAAAGTGACTAAAAGTGTTAATAAGTGTAACCATATGATGTTTAAAGTTAATGAATGTGTATTCTGTGTGACTATAGATCATCCAATTGCCACATAAATTTGGTTTTTGTGTGGCCTTTACTAACATTTAATCACACAAAGCATGTTTTTGGGAGTGTATTTAGTCACATACAACTGACCATCAAGTGACCAAAAGTGTTAATAAGTGTGACCATATGCTATTTAAAGTGAAGGAATGTATGGTTTGTGTGACTATAGATCATCCAATTGCCACATAAATTTGGTTTTTGTGTGGCCTTTACTAACATTTAGTCACACAAAGCATGCTTTTGGGAGTGTATTTAGTCACATACAACTAACCATCAAGTGACCAAAAGTGTTAATAAGTGTGACCATATGCTGTTGAAAGTGAAGGAATGTGTATTTTGTGTGACTATTGATCATTCACTTGCCACATGAATTTGGTTTTTGTGTGGCCTTTGGTAACATTTAGTCACACAAAGCATGTTTTTGGGAGTGAATTTAGTCACATACAACTAACCATCAAGTGACCAAAAGTGTTAATAAGTGTGACCATATGGTGTTGAAAGTGAAGGAATGTATGGTTTGTGTGACTATAGATCATCCAATTGCCACATAAATTTGGTTTTTGTGTGGCCTTTACTAACATTTAGTCACACAAAGCATGTTTTTGGGAGTGTATTTAGTCACATACAACTAACCATCAAGTGACCAAACGTGTTAATAAGTGTGACCATATGCTATTTAAAGTGAAGGAATGTGTATTTTGTGTGACTATTGATCATCCACTTGCCACATGAATTTGGTTTTTGTGTGGCCTTTGGTAACATTTAGTCACACAAAGCATGTGTTTTTAGAGTGAATTTAGTCACATACAACTAACCATCAAGTGACCAAAAGTGTTAATAAGTGTGACCATATGGTGTTGAAAGTGAAAGAATGTATGGTTTGTGTGACTATAGATCATCCAATTGCCACATAAATTTGGTTTTTGTGTGGCCTTTACTAACATTTAGTCACACAAAGCATGTTCTTGGGAGTGAATTTAGTCACATGCAACTAACCATCAAGTGACCAAAAGTGTTAATAAGTGTGACCATATGCTGTTTAAAGTGAAGGAATGTGTATTTTGTGTGACTATTGATCATCCACTTGCCACATGAATTTGGTTTTTGTGTGGCCTTTGGTAACATTTAGTCACACAAAGCATGTTTTGGCTACACTTAAATAATGTGTGACAAACCGTTTAGTGTGACTATTTGTACTGGATTTTGGCTACACTTAAATAATGTGTGACAAACTGTTTTGTGTGACCGTATATGGCATTTGGTCATACTATTAGAAGCAAATGTGACTATAAGTTTAGTGTGACCATATATGGCATCATGGTTACTTGTATTTGTCACACGTTCCAAATGCATATGTGACTAAATGATCTGGAACAAAATCACCAGTTACGTTTAGTCACATAAGGGTCGATTGTGTGGCAATAGAGGTCTTATGGTCACACATTCGAAATGCTCATGTGTGACTAATTCGTAAATGCTATCAATTTTCCTACCTTCAGCCACACAAATATTTAAATGTGTGGCTGTTCCAAATCGAGCATGTGTGACCATAGGTCGTTTTTGGCCTAGCGTAAATTACATTAAGAAAAACTAATTAACTACTCTAAGCTACTAACTAACTAACTGCTCACTAACTCTCCTTCTTTCTTCATTTATACTCTTCAATAATGCTCCCTGGCTCTTTCCCACTTTAATTTGAGGCCATTGGATTGGTCAAAAGGATCCCAGCCGTTTAAGTTGATTTTGGCGCCAAAGTTTATATTGGTTGCTTGTAACTGCATCAAGTCAATTAATGATATTTAGGATGTTGTGTGATGTGGAGGGGACATGGAGTGGGAAGGGTGAGGTGGAAGGATGGGGAGGTAGAGTGTTGCAGGGTTGTAGCAGCCAAGTGGGGGAGGTAGGAGGTGGTGTTTGACCTGTTTGTTTGACCAAGGTGGGGCGGTTTTTATTTAAAAAGGAAACAGGCCAAAAGGGGGGAATGGGCTTGGGTGGTTAATGGGCTAGGTGGATTAGGATTTGTAGTGGATTGGGGGTTTTGGTAATAAGGGTCCACTTGGTTGTAGTAACAAATAACACAAGGACCGATATTGTAATTTCCAGAATTTTGAGGGGCTGAAAGTGTCAACTGCCCAAAGTATTATAAGGATAAAACATGCCACCTATTGAATTCCCAAAGGTCCTTTAATGGTTATTTTTCCAAAATGAATTATCCGGGGACCATTTATGCCAAAATTCAAACTGTAGGGACCAAACTTGTAATTTTTGAAAATTTTTCACCAAATGCCTATTTGTGACACTTTGTGATTTCCCAAGGACCATTATTGCAATTTTCCAAGTTTGAAAATCCCAGGTACCATTTTTGTAAATTTCAAAAGTTGAGAGACCTTTTCTGCCATTTGCCCAAAAATTCATTCAAGGACCAATTTTTGACAACTAAAAATATTTCAGGGACCTTGAATGATAAAACTCCACATTTTAACTAACCAGGGACTAGTTTTGACATTTTATGAAAGTTGGGGGACTGAAACTACCAATTATGCAAACATTGTTCGTTTTTCATTTGTTTTTACTCATTTTGCATCTAAAACATATAAAACACAATTTTGGAATATTTTTAGTATTTTGATGCATTATTAAGTGTTTTTGTATGTTTTTGTAGTTCAGATTGACCAAAAATGATGAGTGTTTGAGCACTCATCAATCCCCCACACTAAACTATTGCTAGTCCCTAGCAATCTTTTGAGAAAACTTAATAGATTTGAATCTCTTTACCAAAAGTCATTACTTCTGGAGTAGCCAAATGTTTCAGTTCAAGTAAGAACTATGGTACACCGATAACCATGTGATTTTGAGCAAACCACCAGCTATAAACGGATTTGATTTGTCTTTACCAGAAGCCGTTTGCTTCTGGACTAGCCAACTCTTGATGGAATTTAGTCATCATCTTGGTGAGTTGATTACCAATTATGGTTTTCCACTGCCTTTACCACAAGCCATAACCTTGCGGGCTAGCCAACTCTTTAACTTTTTAGTATTTTGATGCATTATTGAGTGTTTTTGTATGTTTTTGCAGTTGAGATTGACCAAAAATGATGAGTGTTTGAGTACTCATCAGTTGCCGTCCAAGTCTATCATGGATCCTGCGGCTACCAAGTCTAGTGTGGACATTGGTACGCCTTCCATTATCCCCATGCTCCTCCGAGTATTGCGAATCAGATGCTTCATCATCCGCAGCCTTCCTTCCGACTCTAGTGAACACTCAAAGTCGGCGGGATGGGGATGCTTCGTACTCAGGGCCGAAGTTTAGCCGGGCTTGTAGGCTCATACTTGACCTTCTTCTTGCTTCCTCTTGCATGAGGGCAGTTAAAGTTTTGTAATTTTGGGATACAAAATTACTTAGCGTGAACTCAGGCGCATCCCCTTCTACCGCGAGGATATCTGTTTCCACATTAGGTCCGATGTCTCGATTAGGCGCGCATCGTGGCACACTAGTGTCCACGATGGGTGCCGTTTGGTGGGGAGTGGTGAAGAGAGTGCGCTGAAGATCTTCCGTGCTAGGGGCCACCGTAGTGGCCTGGGTAGTCCATGTCGGCAATTCTACTGTTGGGAGGATCAGACTTGGGCCTGATTATTGGTGACTGGGCGCACTGGTTGTTCCAGAGGTCTGCTTAGAGGTCGAATCATGATGTTTCCTCCTCTGGGGGTCACCATGTGTTTTTTCCAACTGCGGAGTCCGCTGGCTTGAGTTTTTATGCTTCGTCATTCTAGTTCTTAGTGTAGGGTCCCACGGATGGCGCCACTTGTTGATACAAAAGTTGGTCTTTCCTTGTTTGGGTTCCTGTTCTCGTACCGATTAGATCTTAATGCTTGAGACCTGCACACTAAGAAAGCAAACAAACACCGTTAGGCTTATCGTGGGATTGTCTCCCACGATTATCCTCCGGCGTGAGAGTAAGTAATCGGTTTTAGGGTTGTGTTGAAGAGCTAGGGTTTTAGATCGTACCTCAATGAGAATTATGATATTCTTTATATAGGCACGGAATCCTTGTAGATTTCGTGCTCCTTACTATTCGGCGTATCACGCTTATCCAGTCATTGATCATTATCCCATAAATAAAAGATTATTATCTAGACCATAAATAATATATTTAGGTTTGGGCTTTCGTGAGCCCAAACCGTTAGTATGGTAGCCCGAATCTTTATTATGATAGCCCACTCGTGATGGGCTTGGGCGTTAGTAATGTTCATTAATCGGGTTTGTGACCCGAGTATGGACTATACGTCATCAATGATATATGTGATACTATCATATTTCAAATATATAACTCAATGTTCTGAAAGGCTCAAAGCGCACTAAGGCGCAAAGGGGGTCAAAGAGCCTCGAGTCAAGGCGCAAACCAAGGCGCGGGATTCATAAATATGAGGCGCACTATACATTTAGGTTTTTTTTATAACATATGTGACAACTTATGCAGCTTAAATAACACAAAAATATCAATATTCAATGCATAATGACACTTAATAGTTATTACATCTAACAAAAGTTGCATTTAAACCCAAAATATTAAGCAAACAACATATCAGAATCCATGAACTACCCTAAATTCCTGAATATATATTACAATATATGAGTTTATGACTTATAAGATTTAACAAATTACCATGTATCAAACTAATAAACTATTAACAACAAAAAAATCTATAGTTGTTTGGTAACACTTAACACTAAAGAAATAACATTTGTTTATGTTAATAAGCTACTATTCTTAGACATTAGATTACAATAAATACATAGTTCTTTGTTGATTGTGTGTTTTAGTTATTTTCTAAAATATTATGGTTATTAGATACTTTATAAATTAAAAGGCCTAATGTATATAACATGTAAGCCCAAAATGTATCTTTCTATTAAAAAAAAGGCTAAAACCCCATTACATTTTCTAGGCGCACAAATCCCCAAGGCGCAAAAGCGCAAAAATCCCCAAGACGCTGCGATTTTTACATGATTCATGCATATCGTGAGTCTCGATCTAAGAAAATCTCAAAGGCTAGAGCCTCGTAGGATTTAGGGAGTAGGCACGCCTTAGACGCGATTTTTATAACATTGATATAACTAAAGTAACAAAAGATATATTGGGTATATAATTAATACGATATAGAAGATGAACAAGTAATTTTTTTCTATGGACTAATAAACAACAGTACTAGACAAAAAAAGAATATTGATGGTGGATGATAATTGAGAGATATTATGAGACAAGGAGTATAAAGAATGCAAGAAAATAACATGAAGGTGGAGTCCTACTCACAGATACTCCCTTCCACGCCGTATGTCGATCGTGTCGCTTTTCATCCATTCCTCAATCACAAGACTCTGAAGTCTCGTATACACGACTCGACCATCTGAGTCCCGACTCATACCAATACAAGTCAATCAATTAGTTTCGATGTGTTGTTTTGTTGTTTATTTCGACTTGATTCTATTGTTTGATGGCATGTATGTAGACTTTTCTTCTCTTATTTTCTTGCTGTTTTGTTAAATTAATGACTAGTATAAATCGAAAACAATAATACAAAACACAAGGAATCATGTCCGTCGTGTCGATGAATCACTCTCAAGTGCTGTAATAAAGCTAGACGCGCATGGGCTGCTATTTATTTTATCTGATTTAAATATGTTTGATTGGTTAATGTAAAAAAAGGGTTGCCTTGTTAAAGTAGCTTTTTTTTTTAAGTAACTTGTGGTATCAATCTTTTTAGATGAATATGTTAGATGTGGAAAGTTAGATATTTTACATCATCCACGCTTAGCTAAAAGGGACTCTCAAATCTTAATGATGATATATATAAATGATATATTGTGTTTATTGCATTTTTTTGAAGTTTTTAATTTCCTTCGCAAATTACAATATGACTCAAAATGGTTGATGTAGAAATGTGAGAGTTAGGGGTGTTTAATTTCGACTTAACTGACTTAATATGAAAAAAACTGAATTAATTAAGTCATATAAAAACTATTTATTTGTGACTTAATAAAGAAAAATGACTGAAAATATTAAGTAATAAAACTGAGGTCGTTACATTAAGTCATCTGTTAATTAACATGACTTAATGAAAAAATTAAACAAATAGACCCTTAGTCTTTTAATTTAGAACAAAATAGTGTTTGTATCAAGTAAGATTAAGTTTCTAAACATCGATACCATATTTCGCTTAAACAAAATGGTGTCGACTACACATATCCAAATGCATATGCACATGTATAGATCTACCAATTTGCATAACTAGTAGGGTACTCGTGCGATGCGGTAATAACAAATGGCGAAAATATAACTGGGTTTTTCGGTGAACAATGCTTTTCAGCTGTACACTTTGTTACAATTTTTTTTAAGAATGATGTATTATGGTTACTTAAAATGTTTGCGTAAATCCTAGTTAAACAAAGTTAAGTTAAAGAGGTTCTATTGAAATGTGTTTACCGTTTAGTGAATAGTGATCTTATCAAATGCTTATCATATTTGGGTTGGATTAACAAAGAAAGTGCATTTTAGTTATTCTTTATTAATAACTAAAAAAATTGAGTTAAAGGGTAATTATGTAATTTTATTATAACCAAAGTTCAATAATACTAGCAGCCTTCTATAGTCTTATATATTACCCCTCCTGTTTCAAAATAATTATTTACCGACAAAAACAAACTGTTTAAAAAAAACATAACCATAATTGTATGAGTGTGAAATATATTAACACCCAAAAAAAACTATACAGAATCATACTATGGCCATGTACATATCACATGGCCGGATAATATGATTGCTTTACACAGGAAATTCAGTATGGTACCTATATTCAGGATTACATAGCTTATACTAACAATTTAGCTCATTCCTTAACCACATATCAAGACTACACTCTGAATTATACATACCAAAATAGGGAGTTGAACCATAGATGATTAAGTCAATCCTCTAACTAGATCATAGAGCAGCAACTTTATAAATGCCATCATCCTTAGACAGTACCCTAATCACAGTATCACAGCTGAACCACTTCATCTACAGTTCACTAAGCACATATGATCGGAATAAAAAATATATGGTTTCAAACATCAATGTACAAAGCCATCTGTCTTATCATACACGCCAATCCATAGAACCCTGTATGCTAACTACTAACTAAAACTACAAGGATAGATTATCCAATAATCTATGTAAAGATGCTACCCTCTCATGGAAAACTAGACAAAGATAATCAAGAAGAAGGATACTAAACCATTTGTCTTCTTCATCCACTATCCGAACGCCTCTTTAGATCTCCAATTCAACCATTATCAAGTCTTTCAGTGTAAATCAATTCAATACGTTTATATCTAGCAGATTTTTTTACATGACATTTAACAGTCTGCAAGTTCTCCACATCTAACAATGAGAACATGAAAGTATTTTAAGGTCATATACTCTTCATTTTACCAAATATGGCAGCTGACGAGGAACGGAACCTTGCAAGCCAGTTGTTACCTTTCCTTTAACTAAAAAAAAAAAACAAACCATAATCCATAATAAAGTTGTCTCGTATTTCATGACATAGTAAAAATTGGAAATGGAAGGATCAGTCTAGAAAGGCTTCACCATATGTTAATAAACCATCTACCCAGAAATTCAATATCTAAATGCACCCTTATAACTTCAAACTTCAATGTAAAACAATAATTATGTGAACTAAACTCTTGCATCCTAAATAAAGGTAGCATCACACGCTTTTTCCAGTTAAATCCTCCACATATTTTTAACCTCAATAACATCACAAGACTCCTTAACTTTCAGACTTACTAACTTCCCCTTTATTTCTTAATCAATATTTTTCTTTAGCTCTTTAGCATTCCTTTTCTTCTTTTGAAAACATTTAATATTTCTCTCTTGCCAAAGGAAGTTTACAATTGCATCAAACACCAATCAGTTAACAATCTTTCATATGTTTTTCTTATAAGGAAATAGGGAATATTAGCCATTCTATTCACATTTTCCTTCCAGATACTTCCCATTCTATTTAATTTGCCCATATTTGGATATTCTTTCCAAGTTTTTGTTGAGAAATCACACTTGAAAAACAAGTGGTCGTGAGAAACAATTCCTTTTAAACATAAAGAATATTCCATATTCAACCCAGGATACCATTTAAACAACCTGTCTTGTATTGGTATCTCTAATGTATAGCAACCCAAAGAACAAATAAGTGACTAGGTATGCAATGTAAAAACTATACCATACCCCCCCCCCCTTCAAGTAACACTTCAAGCTTATCATTTCTAATTTCTTACTAAGATTCTTATCTTTGCACCTTTACTAGTTAGCCACTTAACTGAGTCTTTCTTTTAAGTATTAATTCAAGGAACAGTAATGTTAGTCAAGAAAGGATGTCTTATAGACCAAATTATACACCATTTCTAGTCACCTATTTTAATTGTGTCCATAATTTTTGCAGATGCATCCATCCTTGCCTCATATAAACTTCTTTTGCTAATGAACTTGTCAAGAGGTCCACAATCAGCCAATTATCATGCCAAACATATACATTTTTCACATTTCCAATTCTATTTTGAAAATGAGTTCTCCTTTTGCCCCTAAAATCTAGTAATTTGTTTTATCCCAACTTTATCATTTGGAGTATTGCTTTTACTTTCTTACTTGTTAAAGAATGACAATTTACCTTTAACTAATTGATTAATATTTTCTTGAAAGTTTGTCATAACAACTTTAACTAAAGGTAATAATGTAATCTCGATCAAATTACCATATCTATCTTCAGTAAAGGAAAATTAATTTGAGAGAATATGAAATAAAAAGTGTGAAGAATAATATTAGGGCGAATGAAATATAAGACAAGGTAAGCTAAAAATAACAATAAAAATACCCAAAACTACTTTATGTGAGTATTTAACCTACTATATATAACATATGATAAAACATGTTTGCTTTTAAAAGTTTGAAATTATTAGTATGGCTGCCAAAGGGATTGTGTCACAATAGTACTTATTGTTGTATGAGAAGCTTCCCAACTAAAATAGTTGTAGGTTCAAGTCTTGCTTATGACATGTGAGATTGTGGTGTGTGTATTGTGAGATAATTAATTGTCATTCTAAAATAAGATTTTTTTTTTTTTTCAAAATACCATTACATTAAAAAGAAGATGTTACTTATAAATAAATTAAATACATAATTACAATTTAATCCATAAGCTTTCTCCTTTCTCACTTACTCTACACTCATATATATATATATATATATATATATATATATATATATATATATATATATATATATATATATATATATATATATATTAGCTACAATTGCATTGTAGCCAATTTCCTGACTTTTTTCTGTAGGTCCCTGATTCATTTTTTTATGTATTTTGATGGGGCATTGTAACCAATTGACTACAATAATTGTAGCCAAGCTATTCTCATATATATATATATATATATATATATATATATATATATATATATATATATATATATATATATATATATATATACACACACACACACAAAAACTATGTACACATGAAATAACACTAATATACCTCATCGCCGCTAAAAGCGGATAATCATCTAGTTTAACCTAAAAAGGTTTCAAAGTAAACAATTTGTACTTTGAAATCGGCTATTAGATTATAAAAGTGTAATTAAAGTCATGCTTCTTGAACACACATTTAAATTTATCTCATTAATTAAATAATTTTTTTTATTCCAAAATTTATCTATCTTTTGTGGAGTAATTCAAGGCAATCTGGTGGTTATTTATGGTGATTATGAGGTGGTTAATTGATAGATATGTGGTTAATTTTTGTAGATCTGATTTATAGGGTTTGGATCTTGAAGCACTAATATTTTGGGGGTTTTGATTTCTTGTATTCTTTGGGCTATTGTTATTCACAATAATCCTTTAACTAAGTAAATTAAATGTTATTGTCTTATTTTTTTTTCTGATGATTCTTTGTGTGCACTGTAACATCTTTCACGCTCTTTTTCTTTTTTGACTTTTATTTTATGGATATTGGTTATGTAAGTATGTTTGTCAAAATTTGCAGTAGCAGTTTATTTTATAAAAGTGTTTGGTAGAATAGCTGTAGTTGTAATATTAATGTGTAAAATGATGTAAAAGAACATACATATTCAAATATAAACTCTTTAAATAAATTGCATGAGGGTATTTAAGTAATATTTTAATTCCACTACTATTAAAATAATATTTCAAATGCTAGGTACTGGCAGCCATGCCGTTGGGCCAGCGGTTTGCCCCCAAACCGGCGGGGAACACCGCCGCCACCCCAGCGGTTTGGGTGGGCGGTTTGGTTCAACGGCAATGTTTACTGCTGCGGTTTGGTGGAGTATTTTTCGAACGTTTGAAACAAAAGTGAACGTTAGGCATTGAAAGTTGTGATCCGAACATTGGCTTGAAAAAAAAAAAAAAAAAAAAAAAAAAAAAAAAAAAAAAAAAATTCCTATAAATACTATACTATATCACATACATATTTCATACTTTTATCATCTCTATATCTTAAAAATCATCTCTATATCTTAAAAAAAAAAAGTGTAGTATGGATCAAAGAAAATCTAGCTCAATAAGGCGTGGTCGTAGCGTTCGTGGACAACATTTTCGTCCGAAAGTTGCAACTCAACAACACCCTAGCTCGGCCTACTATCCCCAACCTCCACCACCGGTTCAACCACAATTCTTTCAAGAACAATATTATGCACGACCTCCACCACCGTTGAATCCAAGTCAATATAACGTAATTATGACAAATGAGTTCAACCCGTTTTGTGACTACCGTGAAGGTCCTTCACGTGTCGAGCCTAATGTTGAGCGCGAACTACCTCTATATGATGATGATGATGATGAAGAGGTTGAGTTTGTCCCCGAAACGCAACAACAAACTCAAACCGGTATTAATTTCTATACGTCATTATTTTTTTTTATACGTTAATTTTTTTTTATACGTTAATTTTTTTTTTGTACGTTATTATTTTTTTTATATATGTTAATTTTTTTTTTGTACGTTATTATTTTTTTTATACAAAATTTTTTTTTTATACGTTAATTTTTTTTATACGTTATTATTTTTTATATAGATGAAGATGTTCAAGTTGTGAAAGTAAAAACTAAGGCGGATAAAGTGGCTTGGACGACGGCCCAAGAGGTTGCTTTGGCAAAAGCGTGGATATATGTGTCGACGTGTCCAAAAGTGGGGAATCAACAACGTAGAGAGAAATTTTGGGAGAGAATTACCGAACACTACCATAAGAACGTGAAAGGTGTTACCCGATCTCATCATTCATTGAACACAAAGTGGACAACTATGAATGCCGCCATGGGTGTGTTTAACGGGCTATACATCCAACAAGTAATTTTTTTAATACTTTTCTTAATTTATATTTTGTTAGTTTATATAATTGTGTTAATTTATATATTTTGTTAGTTTATATAATTGTGTTAATTTATATACTTGTAGAAGCGTATTCGGGAGAGTGGATGTGACGATGTGGATGAGTTGAAAAATGCCTTGGCCGATTTTAATAAGAGAAATAAAGGCAAATCTTTTACTCATATTGATGCATGGGAGATTGTTAGGGGAGAACCGAAATGGTTGGAACAACCATGCTTTGTTCAAACATCTTCGGCATCTAATTCCGACAAACGAAGAAAGTCGTCGGAATCTACCTACTACGAGTCGGGAAGCAATGAGCATGTCGAAACTGTTATTCCCGATCTTAATGATGACACAACTCCAACAAGGAAAAGAAAAGGGAAAAAGATTGCTAGCGAGACATCGACAAAGAATAGTGTTGTTGAACAATTCGAGGCCTACACGTCAAAAAAATCACAAATGTTGGAGGAGGAGATGGAAAAAAAACGTGCAAATGATGCATTGGCCGAAAAGTTGATGGCGGCACAACTCGAGAGTGTTAAAGAAAAGCAAATGTTTCGGGCCTTGAAGTTCTTTAACGAACCGCATGATCACATAACCAATCAGGCTGTGCGAGATTTCACTATTGCTAAAAAACGTGAGATCGCGGAGAAATATGGATGGCCTACGGATTTTTAGAATAATTATGTTTTTTTTTTCAAGTATTGTGTAATTTTCTTTTTAAAGTATTATGTATTTTTATTTTAATTATTAATGAAATATTATGTTTTTATTAAATTATTTATTTATGAAAAAAAAAATAAAAAAAAATTGGTGGTTTGGGAGGTATGAAAAAAGTATGGTTGCCACTAAAAAAGGGTTGGGAGGTATGAAAAAAGTGTGGGTGAGGTGGAATGATATTATTGGTTGATTGGGAGGTATGAATTTTTTTGGGAGGTATGGTTACCACCACCCTAACAAGCATACAACAATAATGCCAAATGCTAATTGCTCAAAAATGATTTTTTATGCTTACTACCAAATACACCCTTTATCACCTCCCTTAATTAAATAATCTTTTTTATTCCAAAATTTATCTATCTCCCTTGGAGAAATTCAAGGCAACGATCTGGATACGGATCCAATGAATGAATCCGGTCTTGTATAGTTGTATATTTATACGATGAATGAATCATTTTTTTGCTTTTATCTAGTTACGTTTGAGAAAGGAATTTAGTATTATTATTTCAGTTTCTAAAGAATGATGAATTGGATGTCAGAAAGAGACACAATTTCAAAATATTAAGTGCACTAAATTTTCAAGTTGAATTAGCATAAAGTCATAACAAAACACTAGACGAGTAGTCGTGCATAGCAACGAAATTTTATAACGGCAGATAGTTGTAGTAATTAAAAAAAAGTTTATTGGTTATAAACGAAAAATAATCCGGTTCGACCTGACCGGTTCCACCAGTTGAACTGGTTCTGATCAAAAAACGGGTCAAATTAAACCGGTTTTTATATTTTCGAAACCCGGTTAGACCTGCTGGGTTTGATGTGACCCGGATCAATCCGGTTTTTGAGATATTTATATACTTTTTTTTGTATCATTCCAAATACATAAAAATTTAATTTTTGTGAAAGACGGGGTTGACCCGGTGGTAGAACTGGTTAAACCGGTAACCCGGTGACTCGATCAGGTCCCAAAATATTGATTAAACACTAACACTATTTAAATTAAATGAAAATAAGATGAGTTATAAACGAAAATAATAATAACAGTTTATGATTTCATAAATAGTTTACTAAATTTTTCCACTTTTTACTTTGAGGTTTTTTCCTTTATATATAGTATAGATATTGTACAAAACAAAAAATGAACCATAAAAGTATGTCTAATAAACTTCAAATGTTCTGCTTAGCAGTTAAACATACTTTATGACTTTTGACCGACAAATTCAAGGGTTTGAACTTACCATCACATAGATTCAAACCCGATACATTCTTCTTTTTTCAAAAAGTTGGTATGGTCACTATAGTATATTATTTTTACCTAACAAAAATTGAACTTGAAACCTCTCACATCTTAGTGATAATAGCTACAAGACTTTTCGAGTGATAGGTGATACTATTATAGAACAATAGATGGCCAACCGTAAGGTAAGTTAGTTTGAAAGCGAGCATTAAGGAGCATTTTGAAGCAACTAGCGTTTATCATATAAATACAATGTTTGTTTAGCAACAAGCAACTAACGTTCCTAATTTTTCTAAACGCTCCAAATGAAAATGTTACTTGAAGGAGCATTTATTAGCAACTATCGTTTACACTTAATAATTACAAACATACAACTATGTTGCCAAACGTTTTATCAAAACAAACAACTATTGTTTCCTGCTACTGATATTTTAGCTGAATTTGAATGTCGGCTCATATAAAGATTTTCTAGGACCAAAAGTATGTAAAAAGTTGAGATATATATGTGACAACTTAAAAAAAACAAACATGATATGTTTTTGAATTTGAAAAGTAGACCAATACAAAAGAAAAGAAAAAAAAAGAACACAAAAAGATATTCTTAAAACACATATTTTCTTCGTATACTACTACTTTAACTTGGAGTAACTTTGTGCGCCTATAAATACCACATTTTCATCACTTCTCTCAAAAACACTCTCGATCCTGCTTTGATGATCGAAGTTCATGATCCATAATTCCTTCAGCAATGAGTTCTACCAACTTCAAACTCGAAAAAACAAACTCGATTTTTCAGTACAAGAAGTATCATACATTCACAAATCTCTTCAGATTTATAGAGATACTAGTTTTTCTCATCGTAATATTTAAGTTTTACATACATTTACCATTCGAGATCATATTCTTAGCTGATCAGTTCAAAGGAACCTTGTTTGCAGTTTTTAACCCTACTTCTGTATTCGTGATAGGAAACTTGATCATTTTGATCTTGTTATTTAGATCTCGAGTTGATTGTGAGCGAAAAATAGGTGTTAATGATGAGTATGTTGATAGATGTGAGAAGCGTGTTGTGAATAGTAAAGAAAGGAAGATTTGTAGGAGTTTATCGGAGAATGTAATGAGAGTCGAGCGTGAAAAGGATCATATTCTTCACAGGAAACTGAGGCGTTCAGTCACGGAAAAGAAAATTGGTGCCAAGGATGAACTGAGTAGTGATGAGTTTCGACGCACAGTGGAGGAGTTTATTGCAAGGCAACAAAGATCTCTGTAAGTTCATGAGATTTATGTAAAAGGTCTTTCAAATATCTACTGCAATTTGTCTTTTTGAGAATGAACATAGTTATTTCATAAGAGAATGTACCAAAGCAGTTATCGCATTGTCGAATAATAATGTAACTATCCATAATGTTGTGAGTGAAACTGTTTGATACATGAACATAATAGAATTAAGGATTTTTTTTTTTTTTTTTTTTTTCCTCATGCTATTCACTTTATATTTCAAAAAAAAGTTGCTTCGACAGGCAACCTAACCCATATTCATTTTGGACGCTATACAATCGTTGCCAAGGGCCTCACTTCAGTCAATGTTTAGATGCTCACAATGTTTTATGTTTAGATGTTCGCAATGTTTCTTACGAAATGAGAGATGGGGTTAAACGCATGACATATTTCAAGAAAGCCTTCTATTTCGTGGTTCCGCAAAGATGTTTTGCGCTCAGAAATAGACGCCTGAATCCTGACCCAATATTATTGCTAAAGAGGTTTGAACTTTGATGCTCGTATTTTTTTAATTTTTCGGTATAATGATGATCAATGGTGGAAATGAACCATTCCACAAGCATCAATCCTGATCATCTGATTTAAGATATGCTCTTTTGTAAAGTTTAAAGCTAAAAAGTATGTTAAAGCATCTCTATTTCTTTAATATCTTGGAATCTATACTTTGATGTGTTAAAAAAATGGGACTGAATGTTGTGGAGGCATAAATTCCTACAAGTTGATGAGTAAAATGATTATTTTTTAAAGGTATTTGGATAACTTTTATTCTGAAAAAAATCCAAACTTACATATGATAACTACTTGGCTTATGTTTTTCAAGATCAAAATAAGAATGTCATGTCAAATAGGTTATTTTCAAATTTGTATAGTTAACATAACCTTAATATCACCATATTTTAGAAAGTCTATATGAAATCATAAGGTAGTATTCAATATCTAGTCTAGATTGTATAATATAAAGCATAGAGAAGGGGGCAGCTGCAAAAAGAAATGCATACTCAAAAGCTAAAAGTGAAGATGCTAAGATGCATTACAAGTTAAACCAGCCATGAATGGCAGACAAAACCCAAAAGAGAACCAAGAATTCAACTCGTAGAACATTCGCAAATGACAAAGTTTCGCCATAAAGGGAACTTGGAATCTTAAAAAAAATTCAAATGGAATTACAAACGCTTAGTTAAACCTAGAGTCCCTCGAAGTATCTCATATGATCGTCAAAAGTCTCCCCATGCCTGATTTTGGAAACTGATCCATCTTCTTCAACCTTCATTAAAATCAATTAAGCATTTTAACCCATTAGCAACTTAATAAAATCACCGAAAAACCACCAAGTACTTAGATGAAAGCCCAGTTGACTTTTGAAAGTCAAATTAATAATCGTTTAAATCCAGAATTCATCATCTTTGTTATTGTCTTTTATCAATTGAACGGATGCAAACTCCTCATGACAAACATTCACTTTCACTTAAAATCGATGTGAGTTCCAAAATAGTTTACTTGATATCATAGACTAAAATATGTTAGTTTGACCTCAAAGGTCAACTTTGAAGAAAACATACCCAATACTCAGGTGGGCGCATCTTGAGGTTGTAAGTTGAAGCCATACTCATGCAGTAGGCACCCGCATCATGAACTACAAGCCCAGAACCCTGCAGATCATGAACTTGTTATAGCATTACACGAATAACCAGAAATTCAAAAAGGAATAAAGAATTATAAAGATTTTGTATTAATATCACTAATTGTTATAGAAAAAGGTGGATCATTGTACCCTGGCTGGAGCAGGAAGTTCCCTATTCTTTCCCAAGAAATCGGCAGACTCGCAAACCGGGCCCACAACGTCAAAAGTCGAAACAGCAGCGTCAGGTGGTGGAGGAGAAACTAGCTCTATGTGCTGCATTCAAATACATTAGAGCTACAATCAAACTTTTTAATTCTCGATAAATAAAGTTAAGTGGTCGAGTGATTTCAACTGATTAGCATTTTGGAACTCGTTATTGCAACTTAAGTGGTCGAGTGATTGCAACTGATTAGCATTTTGGAACTCGTTATTGCAACTTAAGTCAGCTTATAGTGTTCAGACAAGCATATTTCGCTAATGATATTTAGGGGTCATTCTATTAGTTTCGATAAAATTAGTTTTATGCCAGCTACAGCCAAACTGTTTATTTTGAGTGTTTGACGCTGCGTTTTGTAAGTGATTATCTGCATTATTAAAAACAATAATTACATAATCACTTTCAAACGCAAAGCCAAACATCCCCTAAACCTGATTTGAGATACTTTTACTACAATTTGACAGCACCATTTTCCAAACAATTAGAGAGAAAAAACACACACACACACACCACACACATAAATATCTGATTACTACAACTTCAAAACAGAAAGACACAATACCCTTTTGTAACAAGCCTATTAATGATACACATAAAATCTTACTTGATAAGCATCGTACAAACTAGGACGGATAAGTTCAGCCATGCTGCCATCAATCACAATAAAGTTTTTCGTGCCATTTGTTTTGACACCAGTGACGCGGTTAACAAGGCAGCAAGTATTCGCAATAAGTGACCTCCCGGGTTCAATAATCAGATTAAGGTTTCGAGACTTGACTAGATCCCGCACCTTCAAAAAATCAAAAAAAAAACAGAATTTCAACCCAAACTTTAGATTATCGAATACTTAATAGTCATCGATGGTATGCATATAGAATACAGAAAATATAAATATGCTGTTCTTACCGTGTCGATGAGATCTCTTGGTGTTGGAAGAACGGTACCAGTATGATAATAATCAATCCCAAGACCACCTCCAATGTTCAAATAACTAATATCAAACCCCTGGGCTCGAATTTCGTCAATGAACTTCACCATAATTTCCGCAGCGTCTCTAAATATGTCAACCTAAAAGACGGTGAGATACAAGTAACAAAAGGTTATTCACAGTTACACCTTCATTCTCCATTTTTTTCCTGAAGGCTGCAAAACCGGCATGTCAAGCAGTTGGGTAATGGATCAAAACAGGTACTTTCCGGGTCAAACTGGCCGGGTTGATTCCAAACCGTTGTTGCCCATAACTTTCATAATCAATAGTGTGTCAGATATATTTAATACTGTAGTTAGTATTTTTCACTAATAAACTAGTTTATAAAGCTATTAAAGGGGTTGTATAAATTAATAGCGCACTCTAGGCAAGCTTTGAAACGATTACCCAAAAACACATTTTTACCCTTTTGACTAGTTAGAAACAAGTATCACCCATATCGACCCATTTATAAGTAATGGGTATCTATCTTTAAACCAAGTAGAATCAGACCAATCTTGCTTTGAGATACATTTACTAAAAAACCCTAATTCTCTCCCTCTACTATGGGCGATTTTGGCAAGTACCCTATCTCTTCATATCCGATCGTTTAACCCTTCCTCTTTGATTCTATAACATTCTTGTTTCTGTGGATTAATCATTTGATTTTATCACGTTAACAGGTCCTTTATTTGGTGGCTGACCATTTAGGATTAGGGTTCTCGATTCTTTTTTTTTCTAGGGTCTCGTCTTAATTGTTGCAAAGGTTCATTACTGCTCTTAATTTAATACTAGCAGGAAACCCACGCGTTGTGGCGGAGGGTACCCGGAAATAAAATTTTCTGGTGAATCATGTATTTTAGTTTATTATGTTCTTTTTGACAATAAATTTACGGATATCAAGAATTTCGTATAGCCCGTGCCCGTTCGGGCTCGAGCCGTTTGCGTCCGTTCGGGCTTGAATACTTGTATAATGTGCTTTATTATTTGTATTAGTCACATTTAATGCTGGGAATGTGTTTAATTTGGTAGTACAATATGCTTGATAATTTGCATTTCTTATTTAAGGGGTATTTTAATAACTGTATTAATTGTATTTATTGACTAGTTAATTGAGTACATCAAATAATATTAATGTGGTGGTGTTTTGTTTTTTTTTAATATGTGACTTAAAGTGGTGTACACTATGCTTCTTGTCTTGTACGTATGAAAATTATGTGCATTAAAGTGTTGTACACTATGCTTCTTTTCTTGTAAGTCTTAAAATTTGGAGAGAGAGTCATCCCTTTATTATATGTAGTATAGATTCCGAGCATAGTTGTCAAAAGCGTGCGCCTCACGCGCCTAGGCGACAGGCGATGCGCAGGCGGGCCCCCACCGCTCGGAACACGAGGCAAAAGCCCACAAACATTTAAAGCGAAGATTTGTGCCTAAGAGTGTGATTAAATGGGTGGGTTTTGGTCGGAATCATGTTATAAACATGATACAAGGATCCAATCATACCCAGAAACACGTTTGGTTTGATTTTGGAAATTAGGGTTCATGGTACGATTTGGGATTTTTTGATTTAGAGTGTTTTAATCCAGTTAAGTTAGTGGGATAGTGTTAGAATGCAGTGTGAATCTCATTGCAACCCTAGAATCTAACCAGAAACACAAAATGAATCAAAATCAAAGTTTATTGCAACCCTACACTTTTTTTTTTCGAGCCCGTGCTTTTTATGCGCCTCTCGCCTAGGCGAGATTTTGGGTCTTTGCGCTTTGCAATCGCTTTCGCTTTTGACAACTATGATTCCTAGATAATCATTATGATGGGTGTTGGTTAGGGCTTGGTTCTTCTCGCCGGCTAAACCCTAATTTATTAGGGTTTCGTTATTTTTTGAGCCGTCTGTTTGTTTTTATGTCCGTTGTTAATTGATTGTGGGTTGGAGAGTACGGAGGCTACTGGTTCATTGTTGAGTAACTTGGCTGCTAGGGATAAGAATGTTGATGTTGCTATGTCTAATGGTAATAGCAGTAAGTCTTCATTTGCTTCCATATTTAAGGATAATGTTCCAAAGAAATCGATTCAAGTTACGGAGTTGAGGAATGATGAGCATGTGGATGGTGTTGATGTTGCTATCCCATGGCAAGCGGTATAGGAGGTTAGTACACGTTTTGCTAATACCATATATGGGTACTTTATTGGTAAGTGTCTTGCATTTCCCATTGTGGAAAATTATGTTAAAAATACTTGGGCTAAGTTCGGTTTGGAACGTGTTATGCTTACAAATGGTTTTTTCTTTTTCCAATTCGCTAATAAGACAGGTATGGAACAAGTTTTAGAAAATGGTATGTGGCTTATTAGGTTAGTGCCTATTGTCTTAAATGTTTTGACACCTAATACGGTTTAAAAAAGGAGGAAATTACCACGGCTCCAGTTTGGGTTAAACTACATAACGTGCCTATTGTTGCGTTTTCAGAAGTTGGTCTTAGTTTGATTACTACTAAGTTGAGACGCCCCATAATGTTATATGCCTACACTAGTTCAATGTGCCTTAACTCCTGTGGTCGTAATACTTATGCTCGCGCTCTTATTGAGGTTTCGTCCAAATCAGCTCTATTGCACACTTTGGTTGTGGCTATACCATTGCCTAACGGGTTGGGACACTCTATGGAAACTATTGAAGTAGAATATGAATGGCAACCTCCTCGATGAGATACTTGTAAGATATTTGACCATAGGGATGAGCAATGTCCTAAACGGGTTAAGGTTTCTACCCCTTCTCAGGTTATGAAACCTAATACTTCAACTCCTATAGACACTAATGAGCTATGTAGTTAATATCGCGATATATCGTGTATCGCCCCTAAAAAATATATCGGATCAAAATATCGCCCCAAAATATCGGATCCGATAATATCGGCGATAATTGGCCGATATTTTGGAATCGCAATATTTTGGTATCGGCGAGATATTGACTTTTTGACTTTTTATGGGGTTTTTTTTTTCAGCCCAACAGCCCAACTGACTATTAGCCCAATTTAATTAAACTATAACCCACCCAACTTTATACCCTAAATCACCTAATTGAAACATGCGACATCAGAATAATCAGATAAGATAAAACAAGCAACATTCTTAATTCTTTTCTGGGTTTTTTCTTCTTCCTAAATCAACCAGAGTAACAACAGGTAATTAAATGCTTCTTTTCTTCATTTAGTCAATTTATGCTTAATTGATTACTAGATATATAAAATATAATATTCCTAGAAATATATATAAAATATAATATTCCTAGAAATATTATATTTCAAATATATATATAAAAACCGATATTTCACCGATATCTCACCGCGAAAACCGATATTTCAAATATCGTGCCTTGAACGATACGAGATTTTTGACCGAGATAACAACATAGCTAATGAGGCTTCTTCATCTCAATCTAAGGATGCAAATCAGCCATCTACATCGAATGGTAAAAGGCTACCACGAGTAATGTTGGTTTGATTGTTCAAGCTACTAATAATATATCCTCTAAGAACACCTTTCATGTTTTAAAGGACCAAGATGACGTGGTTGAAGTCGATACCTCGACTGTGCAAAAAAATGAAACAAACTTGTCTTGGGACCCTACGGGTGACATAAGAAGCTTAAAGT